>CM033471.1:41859404-42363252 GCA_019447015.1 Hymenochirus boettgeri
CTGATGGTGTTAGCAATATCATCAGGTAAGTAATAATTTAGACAGGCACTTATCTGTTAATCTGTTAACAGGCACTTTAATCTGTTTGGAATTACCATGCTTCCTTGATAATATTTTTCTATTCTGTGTCCGTAAATTACACTATATATCACCTGGTCGCAACCACTATGGCTGGTTCAGGATACATACCAAGTTTTTTATGCTTTTAGGTATCAGCATGGGGAATTTTTAAAGAATAACTTTACGTTAATATGACAGGACATCCACCCTGTGCATGATACTTCAGGGTGGATTTCCGTAGCTCGTGGTATGTTACAGGCTTGCAGTGGAGCAGTGGAGACAGAGGGGTAGATTAATTTAATTAGCTCAGAATGATTAGGACATTTAATGCTCATTAATATACCTATGTGTAGTAGAGATGAATGAGTTTGCAGAGCGTGCAGGTTGAAGTAAAAATGTTAAACTGTGAAATATTGAAATAGTAGTCTGTTCAAAGATAGGAGGTTGTGCCACTAAATATTAAAAGCTGAATGTATTTTAAGAGGTGTTGTATATTTCACCTTGGAAGTTTTTTTCTTAAGGGCTATATAACTATACTCTAAAAACAACTCCCCCCTTCTGAATCTAGAATTCCAAAGGAGGTCGGAGCAAGTATTATTACCTCCTTTTCTGCTTTTTGCATCCATTATTTTAAATTATTATTGTTAGTCGTTTTGCAATGTTTGCGGTGTTTCCCTGGCTGAGTTAAAAAAAAATATTGTTAAGTGTCAGGTAAGTAACTTCATGAGCTTGAGACTGAAGCAGTGCAGCCTGCAGGTACTTAAACTAAACTTCTAAAGCTAATACATTTAAAATAAAGCCGAATGAGATGTGTAATACTTGCTCCTACCTCTTAAAGAATTTTAGATTCAGTGGAGGAAATTCATTTTAGGGTATAGTGGCCCCCTCCTTTTTTTTAACCTATAATAAAAGTATTGCAAGAGAAGCATTATTATATTGTAGGTGTGCTGATTATAAGTTCTGTTTAATTGTGTATACCCAAACTCCCCGCATATATAATACTTATGTAGTATAATTAGGGTCAACTAATGTATTCCTTTTCTTAGAAAGGGGGCCAGTGCAGATGTCTATGTAGATATTAACAAAAGTAAACACATTTTATGTGCCAGGCAAATTTAGGCCGTCCTGTTATGTAATGATGTATGATGGAAGCATTAGTGAAATATATTTTGTAAAATCACTCATCTATGTCACTGAGTAATAATTATAAGAAAATGGTCCACTGCAGCTCCCATACCCTTCTGGCCACCCACTGGCTGATCTGAGGTTGGGAAAATATAGTAAATCATGGTCCATTTCTTCTACTATTTAGTTTTAAAATGACAACAATTCAATGGTATTATGCAATGTATTATAATAATATATATTATTAAAATAATTCACCCTTTAACATTAAATTAAGGATTATAATGCCAATTCAGCATTTCTGTATATATCCTTATAAAAGCACTAGTCCTGCAGATTTGGACTTTTTTTGTATGGTTGAGAACTTAATATCCTTATATACACAGTAAGGGGATCATATCCTTATAGAATTTGCCTTTAAACATGCACTGCATGAGAACCATAAGGAGCAGAGGAGGCCAGTAGTAGGTTACATTTTAGTTTTGGGGTGGACATGCCCTCTAAAAATAAGTTTACATTGTATTTCAGAAAACAATATGGAGAATTATAGAGAAATCCATAAGTTACTACTACTGTACAAAGACTGTACGTAAATACTTTCTTACTGTTTATTTAGAAGTTATTTAATATGAAATGGTTATGTGTAAATTTAGTGTTTTTAAAATGGTATGTCTCATGTTCGATATGTGTAAGTCTTTTATTAATGTGCATAAGCATAATGATAGATAATCCTACTGCATTCTTTGTATACCACATGCACAGGAATGAGTAAAAGCTTTAAGAATTTCTATTTCCTACATAGCTTTTCTGAATCTTAAAGGAACATTTGTGAAGACATATGAATTAATATGCCATGCTGACTTGTATAGTACTCTCAGAGCTAATAAAATAATTTTTTTTCTTATTAAATGATTGTACTTTTAATTAACCTTTCCTTCATACAAAATAGCTTTCTATCTACATCAAACACATTCATTGGTTGTAAATCTTGAAATACTTTAATCACTAATACAAAATAACCAATTTAAAAATAAACCAAATTTAAGAAATGTGTTGCAATTAGCAATATGAAACTCTGTGTGCGCTGTTGGCTAAGAAAAGGGGAAAACTTGCGATAGAATAAGGCAGCTGCAGAGGTGTGTAGCTTAGCAAACATCTATTTTGTTGAATTTTATAGCCTTAAAATTTTCCTGGAAAATGCAATCTTGTTTTTTTGACTGACTGTTTAAAGAGGCTAAAAGGGTATACAGCTTCATCTGCTAACAATGTGTGAGACAACTGTTATCAAAGCAAACAAAGGATATGGCAAGTAACTTTATATATATACTTTCTTTATATCATTTATATTTACAGCCATTTCTGGACAAATCCAGTACTCCATAAAGGAAGAACAGAAGAAAGGATCTGTAGTAGGAAATATTGCAAATGATTTAAACTTAACTGTAAAAGAATTACTGGAGAGAAACCTCTATATTGTTTCTCGTGCCAAATCACAGTATTTCAGTGTTAATTTAGAAAATGGAGAGTACTTGTTTCGAGAGAATAGACAGAGAAATGTTATGTGGAACAGAACTAAATTGTTTTCTAAACATTGAAGCTGTCATTGAAAAACCTTACAGTTTCACACATCAAAATAGAATTCAGGATGTTAATGACAACCTACCAATCTTTTCTAAAAATCATTTGATGTTGGTATTAGTGAGTCAACTTCACCAGGAGCACGATTTGCCGTGGGACACGCACAAGATCCAGATCTTGGTACCAATTCTGTGCAGACCTATGAGCTTAGTAAAAATAGCATTTAGTCTTTCTGAAAAAAATAGTGTTGATGGAAGTAAATATCCAGAACTTGTGCTGGAGAAGCCCTTGGACCGTGAAAAGCAAAGTTTCTTTGAATTAATTTTAACTGCTTTTGATGGAGGAAAACCTAAGAAAACTGGCACAGCTTTGATTAAAATTATGGTTCAGGATGTGAATGATAATTATCCTGTTTTCAATAAGGAGACATATCAGATACATATAAGTGAAAATGCTCCCAGAAAGTGACAGTTCTTCAGATAAATGCTACTGATGAAGATGAAGGCGCCAATGCAGAAAAACTTATTCCTTTAGTCATATTCCTGAGGAGGCAAAGCAGCTTTTTGACATAGATTCCAAAAGTGGAGAGATTAAAAAATTGGACAGTTGGATTATGATTACAAAGACTACAAGATAACAGTTGAAGCCAAAGATGGTGGGGGTTTAGTAGCCCACAGTAAAGTATAATACAGATTGTTGATGCCAATGATATGCACCTGATACAAATCAATTCTTTGTTAACCACAATTCCTGAGGATTCCCCAACTAAACTGTCATAGCAATAATTAATATTCTTGAGTAGATTTGGTGAGAATGGGGAAATTGTGTGTCAGATATCTGAAATGTTACCATTCAAATTCATTTCACTAAATAATAACTATTTTAAAATAGTAACTACAATCAAGTATAGAGAGAAGTCACCTCTTGTTATAAAATACAAATTAAAGCTTCAGATAAGGGGTCACCTCGTTATCTTCCATAAACTATTGAGTTGTTGATATCAGATGTGAATGACAATACACCTATTTTGAAAAAGATATTATATTGCCTATGTTCTGGAAAATAATCTACCAGGAACCTCTATACAAAGAATAAATGCTTGGGATCATGATATTAATGAAAATGGACAAATAATGTATTCAATTTCAGTAATGACAGTGCAGATGTGCCAGTTTCTTCACATGTTTCCATAAATCAGTGACAGGAGTGTTTAGCTCTACATTCTTTTGAAATGAACTAGTACAAGAATTTAGCTCCAGAAAGGCTGAGACAATGGATCTCACCACTAAGCAGAAGTACAGTGAGGATGCATGTGGACACGAATGATACCTCCAACAAACTTACCCACTAGACCAAAAGAGGTTTATATTGAAACCAAGGAAAAACACACAAAAGCAAAAGCAGCCCGAAAAAACAAGACAAATAAATCGAAAAAGGAAGAACCAGAGAAGCAAAAAGAAGACAAAAGAACGAAGGACAAAGGAAAAGAAGAAAAAAAAAGAGAAATAAACCCATCTCTTTCTTCTACTGCTACACTGAACCTGTTATAGCGGATAGCTTTCAAGGGCTTCCAGAAACAAATAATCAGCCTATCAAGTTGGATAAACACCTAATATAACTTTCTACCTAGTAATCCATAGCTATGATATCAGTTTTGTTCATTTTGACAGTAGTAATTGCTGTTATTTCTAAATGTAAAAACTCTAACACTTCCACTGTGTTTGGAACATTAAACAAGGGATCATATCCCCAATTTGCTGTCCGATGCCTTCTCAGATTAGTAATGGAACTTTACCATTGTCATTCCCCTATGATGTGTGCGTGCCCTGATGCAAGTCCGAATGATTTGCTATCTGAGACCACTTCACGATGTTCCAACAGAGAATCTTATTGACACAATGATTGTCCCAGGGGAGTAATGGTGGTGAAAAGAATGCTCTAAAATTAATGTTGAACAGGTTGGTAAAAAGTTTGAATGCCAAAGAAAATCTGTTTTTATAGTGATGAAATTATTATGTTTTTTATTGATATTTGCAACTGCTTATATTTAGATTTTATAACTTTAGTTGGAATTGGTAAAATGGATTCATAAATGTAATTTCAAAATAATTGTTTTATCAAGGAGGATTTCATATAGTGTTTGTGTTTTAAATTCCAGTATTTGGGGGGATTGTAACATGTTAAAGGGCATGTCCACCCTTATCAAAAAACTGGTGACTGCCACAAACCCCAACTGATTATTCAGTACTTTATTAGAGCAGTGAAAGAGAATAGTTGTCAACCGATATTGGACAGGTACGTAATAGTTTTACAAAATAAATTTGTTTTATAGTGTTTGATATAACTATCCTTAATTACCAAAATTCACAATTCATTTTGGGTTCAAATGCCTAAAATTCAGATACTACAACCGAAATATATTTATATATTCATAAGTGTTCGTTTAATATTCATTATGAGACATTCTTTATTAGAGGAACATGATTGGCAGAATAAATAAAATACATCATTGTTTGCAGGTATCCGCATGTATGTAGAATGTTTAAAGGTCATTTTTCCCATTTTGGAAATTTAGAAATGTTATCCTCCTACCAGATAATTTAATTGCAAAACCAGTTTTGTGATTAAAATTACAGGACATTTCTAATTTCTAAAAGAATAACCCGTAACCTGCCCAGTTAGCAACTTTTCACCACCATTATCTCACTGGGACAATCATCTGTGTCAATAAGATGTCTGTTGGAACATCGTGAAGTGGTGTCGAGATAGGCAAATTCATTCTGACTTGCATCAATGGCCACGCACACATCAAACGGAATGACAATGGTAAAGTTCCATTACTAATCTGAGAAGGACATCGGACAGCAAATTGGGGATAAGATCTCTTTGTCAGTTCCAAACACAGGTGAAGAGTTAAAGTTTTACATTTAGAAATTACAGCAAAACCACAGCCAAGAAATAAGAAAAAAGCCGTATATCATAGCTGAGTGATGTCACTAGGAAAAAGTATGTTAGGTTTGTTAGTCCACTTGTTGTGCGGTTTTTACTCCTGGAAAGTACTTGAAAGTTTCAGCTATAACAAGTTTAATGTAACAGAACTGTAAGGGAGTTTCCATTATCCTTACCAAAACACTAATTTTTGCATTAAGATGATCTGAAGATCTCTAAGATCCTTGATTCCTTCACCTGTGTATTTTCCAACAGTAATAAGATGATTCTGTTGATGAAAGGATCGATAGCCAGCATGTGCCCGCATCAGCATCAACCAATCTTTAGTCACAATACCTTTGGAAGAGAACGAGGAATAAATTCAAACAATGCTGCTCTATCAGAGTCTGAGGATGGGTAGAGAATTTTAGGCGAATTATCAAATGTCGACAATGCAAATCCTCACTGTGACATTACTGCTGAGAGGTGGAGATCCATTGTCTTCTGCCTTTACTAGAAAGAAAATTCTCTCATCTGTTCATAGTCAAAAGAATGTAAGCATAAACAACCCCAGTCGCAGAGTTGATGGAAACATGTGAAGAAACTGGCACATCCGCACTGTCATTACTGATGACTGAATAAGTTATATGTCCATTTTCATTAAGGTCATAATCCAATGCATTTATTCTGTGTATAGAGGTGCCTGGAAGATTATTTTCTGGCACATAAGCAAATATAATAATCCTTTTCAAAAATGGGTGTATTGTCATTCACGTCTGATATTTTCAACTCAATGGTTTTATTTGTAGAAAAGAGGTGACCCCTTGTCGGTTGCTTTGATTACGATTTCATAGTAAGAGGTGACCTTCGATCCATTTTTGAAGTTGTTACAATTTTAAGTAATTATTATTTAAAAAAGTATTTGAAAA
This sequence comes from Hymenochirus boettgeri, assembly GCA_019447015.1. Lineage (NCBI taxonomy): Eukaryota > Metazoa > Chordata > Amphibia > Anura > Pipidae > Hymenochirus > Hymenochirus boettgeri. The sequence goes on from CM033471.1 coordinate 41,866,025, forward strand.
GGTAACATTTCAGATATTTGGCAGACAACATCTCCGTTCCTCCAGAGTCCAAATCAAGGACGTTAATTAGAGCTATGACAGTTTCAGTGGGGAATCTTCAGGAATTGTCGATAACAATGAATTATTTTGTATATCAGGTGCATTATCATTGGCATCTTCAATTTGTATTAATACTTTGCTATGAGCTACTAAACCTCCACCATCTTTAGCTTGCACGGTGATTTCATAATTCTTTGTGACCTCATAATCTAATTGACCTGTTTTTATAACCTCCCCTGTTTTGGGATCTAAATAAAGACCTGTTTGTTTCCACATTAATATGACTAAATGAATAAATAATTTCAGCATTGGTGCCTTCATCTTTATCTGTCGCATTTATCTGAAGAACTAGAAAATTATCTGGAGAATTTTCACTTATGCTGACTTGATATATGTCCTTGTTAAATATAGGATGATTATCATTCACATCTTGAACCAAAATCTGAATTGAAGAAGTACCTGTTTTCTTGGTTTACCCCATCGAAAGCAGTTAATATTATGAAAGGAACTTTGCTTTTCGCGATCCATGGCTTCTCAGGACAACGTTCTGGAATATGTCTTTCCACCAAACTACTTTTTCCGCAAGACTGAAATACCCATTGCACTGAGCTCATATTTCTGTACAGAATTGGTACCAAGATCTGGATCTTGTGCATGTCCAGGGAAATCTCGCTCCAGGCAAAGCACTCACTGATACCAAAATCAAATTTTTTTTGGGGAAAGGATGGTAATTATCATAACATCCTGGATTTCTATTTAATTGTATAAAAATGTAAAGGTTTTTCTATGACAGCTTCAATATTCAGAAAGCAATTCTGTTCTATCCCACATAACATTTCTCTGTCCATTCTGTCTGAACACATAGGTCTCCATTTTCTAAATAACAGTAAAATACTGAGTTTTAGAACGAGAAACATTTGAAATTTTTCTGTGAAATTCTATAACATCCAAGTTCAAATCATTTGCAATTTTCCTACTACAGATCCTTTCCTTAGTTCTTCATCTATTGAGTACTGGATTTTTTCAGAAATAGCTGTAAATATAAAAGAAATAAGAAAATATAGTACTTGCCAGATCATTGTCCTTGTTTCTCATGCATCTTCAGATGAAGCTATGAAATGGTTCAGTCTTCTTTAAAGTCAGTGAAAAAGGCAAGATGTTAGGGTCCAGATAGGATTTTAAAATAAGTCCAGCAGATTTGATACACAACTGATCTTTGCTGAGCTACATTGCCTTAGCAGCTGAATATTTTCTAGTGTGACTCTCTACCTTTTTGGTCAATAGCACCACACTGAGCGAATATCAAGTTTGCAATCCATGTTCTCAAAAAATAAAGAACAATTATCTATGTAAGTGAAATAGGAATTTTATGTTTTTTGTGGTTACACTTATGAAGTGATATCAAAATGGAAAAAGAGATATATTGTAGTATCTTCATTATAACTCTGGATGATATCAGGGATGCCAACTAAACTGCGGCCCTCCAGGTATTTGAAAACTGCAACTCCCAGCATATACTTTTTAGCATTCTGCATCAAGAGATTCTTGGAGTTTTAGTTTCAAACATCTGGGGGCTGCAGTTGGGGGCATCCCTGGGAAGAAAGCAATACAATTGTAAATACATAAATGATCCTCATTTATAAGAAAGTAGGGTGCAATTGTGTCATGTAGAGACCACACATCACAGTAGAACAGAAAGGAATAACGCAGTACCCAAAAGTATTACTATAAAAACTTAAACAATTATCCATGCATTACACAGTACATCATTTCTCTCTTCTGCTCCTGGATCAAACACAAAATAAGGAAGTGACGCAAAGGTTAACATATATACATATAAAAATTAATGTCCAAAATTACCTGCTCGTATAGTGGAAAATTAAATAGAGATACAAAAAGATATATGATGGGTAAACTTACAAAAAAATTAAAAAATGTAAGTTCATTAGTAATTTCCTAATGGTATCTGATTGATATTTATCTAGTGACACGCACGTGACTGATCTGATTTGAAGTAGCTTTGGCCAAGATCAGAGGCCGAAAAAGTAAAAAAGACAATATTTTGGCTACATTGACTTAGTTACACAATATTGGTTGGTTACCTGGCTTCCTGAACCTGTGACTACCTCAGGAACCACTCACCACCTACTACTATGCCTCCAAAAGCCACTAAAACTGCTGCCACCACTAAACCCTACAGCATGTTTTAGGACAGGCAGAGTCCTTCCCTTCACATGGCTCTCCAGATTTGCCTGATACTGCACATGATCCTGGAGCTGGTATCCAGCCCAGCCAGCAAGATAACTTGTGCCACAATCTTCACTTCTCTCCAGCAAGGTCCAGATAATTCTCAACTAATAGAGCTGTTTAGACTTTTAGTTAAAAAGAACTTCCTAAGTCATGCATGAACAATCTGAACTGGCAGATCTGGCAACAGAATAGACAATATAGAGACTAGACACAAAGAAATAACAGAGGTTACCCAAACTTACAGGCAGGTGTGCATAATATGGACACCCACATTTTAAATATGCAACTGCATATAAGGATTCGAAAAGCAGAGACAATATGCACATGAGAGGTATTCCAGAAACATTTACTGATCCTAAAGCAATGGAGGACATTCTACTCTGACAAAAATTTTGACTGAAGAACCATAAGACCACTTAGAATTTGCTAGAGTACATACAGGCTTATTCAATAAAAATTATTGAAAATGTAGCGCTATAGTACAAATGCATGTTAATCGATCAGCTGATATGATTGACATGTACTGCAATTCTCAAAAAATTATTCTACATCATCAGATCATAAAATCTGTCGTAAATGCTATTTGCCAACATCGTGTACTTTCAAATGTTACATAATTCGATTGGTTGGGGCAAAATTAGCACCATTTTTAACACAAGAATTTTTATTGATCTCCCTGATAGAGTGCTATCACTGAAATTAAATTATTTTTTGACCAAAGAAATTCTCTGCACGTACATGTCAATCATAATCCAGGGTCCTGAATCAGGATTAACATGTTCAGTTTGGGATACATATAGCTGCTAACATCTCCAATCAGAGTAGAGAATATTTACTGTACTAGTCTTCTTCATTTGTTTTTCCAAATGATATGCTGGATTACATTTTTAGGTTCCAATCTGGTTTAAACACTATTGGCATAGCTGGGCTATGAGACCCCTATTTACTGGGGCAAAACTGGCCTGAATTACACTGGACTGTGGGTTATTGTGTGTTTGTTTTGTATATTTTCTCTGGTTTGGTTTTGTTGCTCAATTTTACTTCTTTATATGTTTAAAGGGTCATATACTCACTTATCAACTTTACATGTTCTGAAACTGCATTTGACATTAAATTATTAATGTTTAGTTAGTGCTTCTAATTTCCCCCACCTCCCTTATTCACTGCCTTCTATAGTGTCTGCGACTAAGTTCTGCACAAACTCACCATTGACTATGCTCTGCTTCACACATCTCCACCTTGCTCCCCCCTTTTTTCTCTCTGCTTAATCCCTCCAATGTTGCAGAAAGCATGCGGCAGTCACCTAGTAAAAGGTCAGGGATGCTGTGATTTGAAATGATGATTTCTCAGAATCAGAGTATAGTATGCTGTATTTAATTTGCTTATAATGATTATTGTATAGATAAGATGTGAAGAAAGGTGCTTAAAAAAGCTGTTATGTACTACTTTAGTGAAATATGCATGATGGTAGGCAGTCACAAAATATTTAGATTATTAGATTGGTATTTCTCACCTCCCAAAATTGTTTAGTTGGAAGATACAGCACAAACAGTTTTTGATCTGCCAGTTTATGGCCATGGCCTTCCTGTATTAAAGATAGTGCTGAAGCCTCAGGAAGCCTGGCAGAAACAGTTTCCGTTGCAGCTCAGTTAAAAGCATTTGTCCCTTGGCATAGAAATAATAAAATTCCTGACCTGTGTGTAAATAGAACAAACATTGGTTTCCCCACTGAATTTACAAACCAGGATTTGGTATAAACTAGAGATGGGATATGACACAGAACCCCTCGGATCCAAAATCTGAACGTTCCATCTAAACCGTGCAGATGTTCGGATTTTGGGACTTCGGAACACTTTTCGAGGGTTACCGTTACACTAGATTATTTTCCGTAACCCTTGAAAATAACCTCAAACGTTCGATACTCTCGAAATACATTCAGAAACCGAAGGTAGTTACCATAATAGTTATATTAACCTTGTACATTCGGTAACCCTCCGAAAATTCGTTGCGACCCTAGAAAGTAAGTTCCATTTTCAGATCTTCGGGTTTTTCCTCCCAGTTCCATAAATCCCAAAACGGTAATAACCTTTTTTTAGATTTTTTAACAGAAATGTAAAATCCCTTAAAGATATTGAAACTAAACATGGGTACTCCACTGGAATTTTTTCTATACAACCAAATGTCTACTTTATACATTATCATTTTCCTAGAATACCAGGACCCATCAGTCATTTTTTAAAAACAAAACTAAATATTCCCAAATGTAGAGACTTTCTCGCACAATGGAACAAGGAGGTCAGAAAACTTAATTCAATAATGCAAATCCTCCCTGTGACACTACTAGTAGGAAGTGATCTATTGACTTACTTGGAACTTAAAGGAACACGAAACTGAAAAAAATTACTTGCCTTTATTCATTTCTATTTTTTTAGTGCTGTCAGAAACTTGACCCATTTTTGCTCTCAGTGCTCCCTTTTACTAGATCTCCTCATGTCCTGTTCAGCTCACTCCTAGTTAGTATACATGTTTCCTCTCTATGTTCCACCCCCCTCCCAAAACTGAGGCACAAATGGAGTGTGGAGCATGTGCAGTAGAGATGATCTGTGCCCCACTTTAGCCTACAGCATTCACCCAGTTATTTTGTGTTATAATGAAAGTGAAAGTAAAACTGCTTTGCTATGGGACGGTAAGCAGCACTGGGGCTGTAATACTGCTTGAATCACGTAAGATTTTCTTTTAGCTGTGGGAGTTTGAAGGTGTGTGTGTGTAATTGATTTCTTTAGGTACAGTGCTACATTGGGACTTTATATGCACAGAAAAACAGGAAATGCTTATCCCCTTTCCTGATCTTAATCAATTAGTCTCAGCAGTGATAGAGGAATAAGCTTTATTTTTATAGTATGATATGCTTGTGAAGGTTCTCATTCATCCAGGTCATGTATATCTGTTGTATTCATTGATCAACTGGACTTGAAATGTAGTTCTTGAAGACGTTTCGCTAGTCATCCGACTGGCTTTCTCAATTTCAGAATGACTTGTACAAGAATCTGTGGCACTTATGTACCCTGAAAATCCCATTAGCTATCACAGCCAGGTGTTAAGGGTGTGATAGGATAGTGGCTAAGAGGTGTTATAGGAACGGCCCGAGTAAGGTGTTTAAACAGCATTGTAATGGCAGACAGTTGGTGTCGAACCCCCCCACCCTCATTTATGTGAAAGTCAAGGAGGTGTTAAGAGGAGGCCATTTATGTGAAAATAAAGAAACCAAGCCGAATAGGGTGGGGGGGGTTCGACATATCAGATGTGCACGACAATGCAGCCATTTTTGAAAAAGAATTACATTGTAACAGAATTATCAGGCACCTTTATACAGAATAAATGTAGTGGATCACAATATTAAAAAAATAGGAATATAACCGATTCTCTCATCAATACTAACAATGGTGAATATTGTATACCAGTTTATCTTGTACATTATACTATCACGTAATATTCCATACACTTCACTGACAGGAGTTATGCTCTGCTTTTTTTTACTCTTAGCTGGAAAAAGAACTTTAAGGACATGTAAACTGGGGCAATATGTTTTAACAAATCACTCAGTAAAGTAGGATTGATTCCACCACCAATCTTAAATCTGCTTTTTTTCTTTTTTCTCTGCTGACCTTCCTATCCCTTGTTTTTTTAGCTTTGGGAATTTTATTTTTTTTAAGGAAGGCAGGGCACAGCTAGTCAGTAAGAACTGTCAATCACCCAGCCCCTCCCCGGGCAAACTACATGTAGAACTATCCATACTATATCTGTTGTATTCAATTAGATCAACTGGACTTGAAAATGTAGTTCTTGAAGACGTTTCGCTAGTCATCCGATAGAGTAACTCATTTATTTGATTTAACCTACTTCTGATCAACAGTCTACACAGACAGCACCATATTGATTATCAGTTATGTTGTAAATTGGGGAACCTTTGCCTTTTATATCCCTCGAATATTTTCTTTTTTATTCACATTTGTGTAATGGAAAAAATAACATCCCATGCTAACGTTGCCACATACATTAATAGCAGCTGATGGCACATTCTTACCATCCACCCTAACCCCTAATTAACTACCTCTTAAAAACAGGAGAGGGCACTCCACCTTAAAAAACAAAAACTTTTTTTAATTTAAGGAAAGAGCTGCAGTATTACCAATAAGATAACCCATAAACAAATGACCATTCACATCACACTACACTATACACTCAGCTAAGCTGAAGATAATAATCTTTCAATCACACAACCCATGCATTAATTTTCTTTAACTACAATTCTCTAGTTAAATTATTTTCTAAGGCAGTTGGGATGCTACGATAATGATCTCTTGATCATTCAAACCCTATCGTCTTTAAATTAATAGAGATGGACTAGACTGGAACTCAAACCCGAGTTTGTGACGCAACTAACAAGTCCTGAACGGACTCGGACTTTCTGAACTATCCCAGACCCGGATTTCTCTGACTTTGGACTTGCGGCTGTATTTTAGATAATTACCGAAAATGCAATAATTCTTGAATTTACAAGCCGTTCGCTAACCCTAAATGTATTGTTTCGCTAAACCCTTGAAGGTAGCCTTCAATTTTCGTAACCCTCGAAAGTATCCTTCATTTTGCCAACCCTAGAATTTATTGTTTGCTACCCCCCAAAGTATTGTTTGTTTCGGTAATCCTCGAAAGTATCTTCAATTTAGGTAATATCGCTGCGAATTTATTGTTCTATTTTTGCTAACCCTCAAAAGTATCCTTGTGAAACTAACCTCGAATTGGGCTGTAACACTCAATGTAGCTCTTGTGCAAAACCCGACAATTGCACGCTCGTGTTTAAGAAGTATTTAAAAAGTTTTGGTGTAGTGAGTAGAGATGGCCGAACTTTCGAATCGATTTCAGCTGTTTTCTAACTTTCGACTATATGGGAAAGTTTGAAGTTCGAAAGTCCGAAAAGCGGACCCATAAGTCAATGGAGTCAATAGTTTGAAATTTCTAATAATTAAATTCAATTAAAATATCAATGGTAACTTAATGTAAATGGGCTGTGGACCTGGGAAATGGTCTGGGGAACATGTTTGAATATCCAGACATTTCAAAAATCTATTTACTCTCACTCGCGGTATTTTCGAGCTCTCGCGTTCGAACATTCGATTTCGCGCCTAGGTATCATGTACATTTTACTCCCAGATTCATTGCTTGCTGATATGGTTTTAATGGGCAACTTTACTCGTGGATTCGATGCTTGCGCCTAGATACCATACATATACTCGTGGATTCGATGCTCGCGTATAGGTTTTAATGGAGACACGTTACTCGTGGATTCGATGCTTGCGCCTAGATACCTATGGACATTTACTCGCGATCGATGCTCACATATAGGTTTTAAAGGACACTTTACTGGTGGATTCGATGCCACGGCCTAGATACATAGCTTTTACCTGCGGATTCGATGCTCGTGAAATAGGTTTTAATGGACACTTTACTAGCGGATTGATGCTCGCGTATAGGTTAATGGCATTTTACCTCGCATATTTGAACAAAAATCCGGGTCCCGTGATAGTTTAGAAGTCCGAATTCGAAGAGTTTGTCTCAAAGTCGGGTTCGAGTTCGAGTTCTAGTCCATCTCTAATAGTGACATGTTCCCCAGACCATTTCCCAAGGTTGCCACAGCCATTTACAGTGGTTACCATTGTTAGTTTAGCTGTAAATTATCTGGACTTTTCGAACATCACTCCCCCATTGACTTTAATGTGTCCGAATTCAAACTTTCGAACTTTTGTTACTGAAGTTCGAAAGTTCGAAAACGGACCGAAAATTTATGAAGTTCGGCCATCTCTATAAACATTGAGTACCTTGCATTTATAACCTGCCTAGCCTTTCAGTTAAATATCATATCTTAGAGCTGCTAATCCTTTTGGTAGTCTATTGTAATTCTCAACCTCATTTAACATGGTTTATTTTAAAATAAGTTAAGAGCAAAAGGTTAGTAACCATAAAGGGACTGACTCAATAACCTTTTTGTGCACCACACAATATTTTTCAACCTCAAAGGTTGAGGTAAAACATGTTGCGTAATGAACAATAGAATAGTGTGGAAAAAACGAAAATTTGAAAAATCCGAAAACAAACCAATAAAGTCAATTATGCTTTGAGCAAAAAATCCAAAGTTTCTGAGTAAAACAGGGGGGTAGAAAACCATAATAGATGGCGAATAGGGCCCAGGCACCTGGAAATAGTCAGGTAAACGTACAGTTCCACCAAAACTTTATTAAAAACAGACTCCTTCCTTAACACGCAAAGCTATTTTCATGTTTCCGCAGATATACAAGGCTACTTTCGGTAACCCTAGAAAGTAGCCTTGTATATTCAATTACCCCCAAAGTAGCCTTGTATATTTTTTGTACCCTGAGAAGTAGCTTCGGTAACTCTCAAAGGTAGCTTTGTATTTCAATAGTTTGTAAAATTGTGGAAAAATCCAGAGCTGATAGATTTGCAAAAGAAACCCTTTCAACACATATATCAAGAAATATAGCAGCAACAGCTCTTAAGTCCAGTTAATTGGGAAACGTATACTTCTCTTTTATAAACCAAACAAAGATATAAATTAAATATATTTACAGTAACCCAAAAATGCCCGCTGCCAATGTCAATTAAGATTAGTTTTTGTTCTCAAGCAGTCAAATGTTGACTGTGATAAAACTCTCTTCTACCAAAAACATTAGCCTTACTAAAATGAGCCTGTACACTCCAAAACCTTATGAATATATATGATATTTAGTATGTACATTATAAAATCAATAAGTAAAATCATAATTTACCTGTTTGTTATTGTTTTCATAACAGTTTCTTTAACACAATCAGTTTTCCACTGGGACAACATGTCTATCATAGATTCTCTGGTTGGAAACATCGTGAAGTGGTCTCAGGTAGGCAAATTCATTCTGACTTGCATCATAGCCCACACACATATCATATGGGAATGCACATGGAAAGTTCCATTACTAATCTGAGAAGGACACGGACAGCATATTGGGGATATGATCCCTATTTTTGTTCCAAATAATAGGGAAGAATCAGAGTTTTTACATTTAGAAATTACTGCGACAATTACTGTGAAAATAAATAAAACTGAAATCATATCTATGGCTATTACTAGGTAGAAAGTTCTATTAGTGTGTTGATTCCAACTTGATAGTGCTAGTAGCGACTCTGGAAGAACTTTGAAAACTTGCGTTTGCAGAACATGAGAAACAACTGAGCATTATTATAAATCCACACCATCTCTCACTCAACGCATTAACAGTATAAGGGTGTGGGTTGTGAGCAAAATTGACCACTCGACTTAATAAATACCTGACCTAAACACAATATTTATCCTTGTCCACACTGAAGAAAAAACACTGGGGCTGACACCGCTACAAATACTGGAGAAAACAAATTTCTCTCACATGTGTAATCATCGGTGCGTAAACTCTTTGTGAGATGTCGGAGCGCGTGGGAAGAAAAGCGGGAGGGTGAGCAAGGATGTGGAGAAAAATAAAAGAGAGGAAGGGCAGAATAACGAGAGAAAAGGAAGAAGGGATGTGGAAAAAAACACACACAAGAGAAAAGAAAAGGGAGAGAATAAGCAAACACATAGAGAAAGACGAAAGAAATACAGGCAGGGGGGGGGGAGAGGAGGGAAGAAGAAGGGAAAGAGGAGGGGAAGGGAGAAAAGGAAGCGAGGAAGGGAGGGAAGGAAGAGGAAACAGAAAGGCACAGGGAAGGGAAGGGCCGACCACTGTTGACGGATGGGAGAAGTTAGGCAGGGCAGAGGGAGCCCTGCAGTTTAGTCTGTGGAATGGAGTGCCTGGGGAAAGTATTTCGTATATAAGAACTATGATCCTGTCCAAAATGGGCTGATTGTCACTGCATCTGATATTGTAGCACTAAGTTTTTATTGGTGATACAGAGGGGGTGATCCCTTATCTTTTCTCGTTGGATTGGTAATTTTGATCGTTAGAGGTATCTCGCTTCCACGACTTAAGGACTAGATACTTATACATTTAGTAAATGTTATTATTTAGCAGCGTGAAATTAATTTAAAAGGTAACCTTTTAGAGATTAATGACCGAAAACCTTCCCGTCCATTTCCTCAGCCGATTCCAAATTCATGCCGTGAGCAGTTGATCACAGGATCGGTGCTGATAGACTGTTTCCAGGGCGCGAATCCATCAGGACTGTTATCTAGAAACGCCAAAAATGGCGGTGGGAGATTGAACTCGAAGTGGGAACGATCTTTATAGCCCAAGTGGAGGGTGGAACGAGGGAGTGCAGTTTTTTTGTGTTTGCGTGGTCAGGGAGTTAAAAGAGGTGCGGAGCGGGACAAGTGAATCATAATGGCTTATACAACGTTAGTGCGGATGACTGCGACACAAACGCACAATATCCTTCGACCTATTGCTTCATCTCGTCACACCGACAGATCTTATACAGGACAAGTGATTGGATTGGCCCTAAGCTATAACTGTCCGAACTTTGGTGAGCTCCCCAGGTTTGGAATCTAGATATGAAAAAGCAAATGGTGTGCGCTGTCAGAACCGTACTCATCGACTAATGAAAATAGAAGAGGTTACTTCTCATTGGACCGCATCTTTACAGGAGACCGATTGCATCAACTGAAAATTTACAAAAATTGTCCTGGAGATTGCTCTAAAATTAATGTTGAACAGGTTAGTAAAAATTTTGAATGCCAAAGAAAATCTGTTTTTTAGTTATGAAATTATCATTTTTTTATTGATATTTGCAACTGATATATGTTTAGATGTTAGGACTTTAGTTGGAATTGGTAAAATGTATTCATAAATTGTAATTTCAAAATAATTGTTTTATCAAGGAGGATTTCATATAGTGTTTGCTTGTTTTAAATCCTGGTAATTTGGGGGGGGGGATTGTTAACATGTTAAAAGGCATGTCCACCCTTATAACAAAAAAAAATGGTGACTTGTCAGTTATCTGCCACAAACCCCAACTGATATATTCAGTATTTTATTAGATGCATTGCTAACCAGATATTTATTGCCTCTATTCTGGCAGAGTAAGCTGGCTCCTCCCTCCATCCAATGAAGTCTGTGACTGTTGACATCACACCCAATAATTGATTTTAAACCTGCTGCCTCCTCTGCATATGATCCAGTTTTAAAAAAACTCCTTAAGCAGAGGGAGGAGGCAGATACCTTTGCCAGAACAGAAGAGAACTTATCATAAATATATGCTTGCACATGCATGTAATAAACTGGTAAATATAACATTTGGCGTTGCGGGCGAATAACTGAAAAGTTACAAATTTTTCCCTTTTAAGGGGTGGACATGCCCTTTAATAAGACAATGGCATCTAACATCTGTTTAATGTCCGTTTATTTAAGGTTGGGGAGCTTGTTTATATATTATTTTTATATAATCATATATTATGGTTCAAATATTTATGTATTACAAATGCTAATGCTTTAAACAAATATACTGTGTACAGTATAAACAGGCTGGTAAATCATGCATCTATTAATTCACCAAATAAGGAGCCATTTTTCAATGACCAAAAAGAGTACAAAAAGGAAATTTTCCTTAATATACTTCTATTTGTATTCCTTTTATGGGCAGCTAAAGGGAATGTCCACTCCAAAAATAAAAACTTGTATTAGAAAGGAGGTCCCCCAAACTTTAGTTTAGTCATACTTTTTGAACCTTTTTAGTTGATGCTCCTAAACATACTTACAGTACCAACACCAATACTCCAGCGACAGGTTTACACCACCCCTACTGATGTTGTGAGCTGGTTACATGTTTGTATAGCTGCAGGGAAGGTGACTTTAGTAGCAGCCTTGACTGAAGTGCGCTACCCAGAAGAACCTAGAAGAAGCAGAGATCCATGCGGGAGATTGCTCCATGAAAAGCGTTGGATAAAAAGGTAAGTATTGTAAATATTATAATATATATATATATTTTGGGGTAGGGGGGTGACATGCTTTTTTAGCACACATTTTAATTGAATATCTAATAAGATATCCTAATGTTTATCAATGTTTAACCCTTTTGGCACCAGCAGAATTTCACTACATTTAGACTTAGTTCTTCTTGGGAATAATGCTTTTAGAAGGTTTTATTAAAAATAAGAAAAAATTTAATCAATATTTTGTCTCAATCTACTAAATATCAGTCTCCCACATGTCCTGAAAAAAAATATTCAATGTTGCATCACTGCAGTTTTGATTTCAACCAAAAGCTGGCACTACCAGGTTACCTCCTAAGAAAAAAATTACCTTGCGTAGTTCAGCCCCACAAGCAGCTCTCCTTTTCATCCTGGTAATGGCCAACAGTCACAGCCGTGATGGTGATGTTATAGCCAATGGATAGTGGCCATTACAGATCAAGCCTCCTCTGCTGCATTGCATGCTCATAACAAACAAGCTTGCAGAAGAGGTTTGTCCATGCCATCGAGGGATTGGGGTTTTGTAAAAAGAAAATCTGAGTCTAGGAGCATCTTTGAAAGACGGGTTTATGAGGCTGAATTATGTGATGTAATATTTTTCTTAGGAGGATGGACATGCCCTATAAAAAAAACTTGCTGCAATTTGTCCAGGTTGGGTTGCACTACACCAAATTGTTTTTATGTGGGTTAGGGAGCCCATCTAAAATCTTGCTCTGGGGCCCTGTGATTTCTAGCTATGCCCCTGATAGTACTGCGAGGGTAAACAGTTCCTATAACAAAGCACCTTCTGTACTGCCCCCTCTCCAGTGGGAGAGTTAATTTTTTTTTTTACTTAATAGCAAGAGAAAATTGTGTGAATAAGAGTAATAGAAAAAAGATGTTATTTAAGGAAGAAAACCAATGCCAAAGTAAGTCTGGGGCCTAAAATAAGAGTTCCATTGTAGTTAGAGATTAAGAGCACAGTGTTTTTGACAATAATTACATGGCCCCCCGTACCATTTCCCATCCTCTATGAAATTTATACTCATTTAATACTGATATTAGATAGTAATAAATGACAATAACATATATAACATTCCATACTCCATCTTTTGTATATAATACTCAGGAAGTATGTGCAGGGCTCCAAGTATAAATTAACCTTTTCCACCATATTCAGTAACAATTATTTGTACATATATATTCTGAAAGAGAACAGTAAGGAATAGATGAACAGATGCAAATCATAGTATTTATTTAATTCTTGTGGGGCCAGGAATCCTTATTATTTCACCCACCACAGACCATAGGTGTGCTTTTATGTCAAGATGTGCACAATGCACATATGTAAAAAAAGGGAGAGGTGTTTATACATGCCAAAACTGGATGTAAATATAAAGTTAGGGGTCTGTAAATTACTTTATGCAGGTGAGACCACAAATTAAGGGCCGTATCTCATAACACAAATCTAGGATATGGTTGCTGCAAGACCAGAAACTACCTTATCTTAAATTTTGTGGAAGCTGGACACAATAGGAACCAATTGATGTTCAGATACCTAGAGGGGGACAAAGGGGGTTAAAATTTAAACAAAGTCACAACCTCTCTTTATGGTAAATGAAATTATTAGGATCCCTGACCCCACAGGGACTAAATAAAGACTATTATTTACATCTGTTCATCTAATCCTTATTGTTCTCTTTCAGAATATAGGATGTGCAAATAATTGTTATTGAAAATGTTTTAAAGGGTTGATTTATGCTTGGTCTGGGGTTGTAGCCCTGTAAATTATATGTTTTATGTTGGAAATGAAGAGAAATGTGATTAAGTGATGGCACTTTCTGAGTATTTTATACAAAAAAAAGAGGTATGGAATGTTATGGACATTTATTAGTTTTACTAAAGAAGGAGAACAGTTTATCCAAAACATTACAACCTTGCCTGTATGACATGAAGATAATAATTAAATGAACATTATTCCTGGGTGCTATGTGTTGTATATACTATAAATTTGCTGAATCTTCCCATATGTATTTTATTTAAATTTCATAAGTAGTCTCAGAACTAAAGTCTGTTTATGCTGTTTGCTAGTGTAACCAATTATTTCTTGAGGAAACCATAAACTTTATCTATGCATCTTTTGTTCTATCTATGTACATATTGCTCTATCATCTATCTATCTATATAAAACAAAATTGTTTTAAAATTTTAAATTGCGTTAAAATTTATGGAAATGGCTTGCATTTATTAATGTTACCCCTGGGTGGTGCTGTTGACCAAGAAAGTTAATAGAAATAAAAGAATGCAGCATGCAATGTAGCTTATCAAAGATCTGTTTAAAATACAAATCTGCCTGGAACAACTCATCTTCCCTGGATATCCAAAGAAGACTGACCAGGTGCATAGCTTCTGTTAACAATGTATGAAGCACCTGTTCAACAAAACAAACAAAGAACATGGCAAGTACTATATTTCTTTGTTTATTTCAAATTTACAGCTATTTCTGGACAAATTCAGTACTCCGTTTTTGAAGAATTAAAGAGAGGTTCTGTAGTGGGAAATATTGCAAATGATTTGAATTTGGAAATAGAAGAAATATCAGAAAGAAAATTGCATTTAGATAATCAAGCCAACGCTAGGTATTTTAACGTTAATTTAGGAAATGGAGACTTGTTTGTATCGGACAGAATAGACAGAGAAATGTTATGTGGATCAGAACAGAATTGTTTTCTAAATATTGAAGCTGTCATTGAGAAACCTTTACATTTCCAAACAATACAAATAGAAATACTGGATGTTAATGACAACTCACCTCTCTTTTCTAAAAAAGTATTTGATTTTGTTATCAGTGAGTCAGTTTTACCAGGTGCAAGATTTGCTCTAGGACATGCACAGGATCCAGATATTGGTACCAATTCTGTACAGAAGTATGAGCTCAGTGCAAATGGGTATTTTAGTCTTTCAGAAAAAAGTGATGATGGAAGTAAATATCCAGAACTTGTACTGGAGAGACCATTAGATCGAGAAAAGCAAAATTCCTTTAAATTTGTTTTAATTGCTTTTGATGGTGGAAGACCGAAGAAAACAGGAAGTGCTTTGATTAAAATTGTGATTCAGGATGCAAATGATAATTACCCTGTTTTCAATAAGGAGACATATCGGATAAATATCAGTGAAAGTTCTCCAGATCATTTTCTTATTCTTCAGCTTAATGCTACTGATGAAGATGAAGGTTCCAATGCAGAATTAACATATTCATTTAGTCATATTCCTGAGGAGGCAAAGCATCTTTTTGACATAGATTCCCAAACTGGAAACATCACAAAAATAGGAAAGTTGGATTATGAGGTAACAAAGAATTATAAATTAACTGTAGAAGCTAAAGATAGTGGGGGTTTAGTGGCTCACAGCAAAGTATTAATACAGATCGTTGATGCCAATGATAATGCCCCTGTCATAACAATTAACTCATTTATATCCTCAATTCCTGAGGATTCCCCACCTGAAACTGTCATAGCATTAATTAATATCCTTGATTTGGATTCTGGAGAAAATGGGGAAATAGTCTGTCAGATACCTGAAATGTTACCTTTTCAATTATTGCAGCTGAACAAGAACTACTTTAGAATTATAACTTCAATGAATCTGGACAGAGAAGTCACCTCTCATTACAAAATCACAATTAAAGCTACAGATAAGGGCTCACCTCCTTTATACTCTAATAAAACGCTTGAGTTGGCAATATCAGATGTGAATGACAATATTCCTGTTTTTGAAAATAATATTTACATTGCCTATGTTCCAGAAAATAATCTACCAGGCACCTCAATACAGAGAACAGAGGCTGTTGATCATGATCTTAATGCAAATGGACATGTAGCTTATTCAATCATCAGTAATGACAATGTGGATGTTTCTTCACATGTTTCTATAAACTCTGTGACTGGAGTTATTTATGCTCTACAATCTTTTGACTTTGAACAGATAAGAGAATTTCAATTCCAGGTAAAGGCTGAAGACAGCGGTTCCCCTCCACTAAGCAATAACATTACAGTGAGGATTTGCATAATCGATACAAATGATAATCCTCCTAAAATTCTGTACCCATTATCAGAATCTGATAGAGCAGTACTGTATGAATTTATCCCTCGCTCCTCTTCAAAGGGTTATTTGGTAACCAAAGTTATTGCAGTAGATTCTGATGCAGGACACAATGCATGGCTCTCTTACCACTTACTCCAAGTTCTTGATTCTTCATTATTTACAATTGGGCAACATTCAGGTGAAATAAGAATTTTCAGAGACATTCAAGATGGAGATGCTTCAAGGCAAAAAATTGTGGTTCTGGTGAAGGATAATGGCAACCCTTCACTTTCTTCTACTGCTACACTGAACCTTGTTATAGCGGATAGCTTTCAATTACTTCCAGAAATAAATAAGCAACCTATCAAGTTGGAAACAACACCAAATATAACTTTCTACCTAGTAATAGCCATAGCCATGATTTCAATTTTATTTATTTTGACGATAATTGCTGCAGTAGTTTCTAAATATAAAAACTCTTCACCTGTATTTGGTACTTTGACAAAAGGCTCCTATCCCCAATTTGCTGTCCAATGTCCTTCTCAGATTAGTAAGGGAACTTTACCATTGTCATTCCCCTATGATGTATGCGTGGCCATTGATGCAAGTCAGAATGAATTTGCCTATCTCAGACCACTTCACGATGCTCCAACAGACAATCTTATTGACACAGATGATTGTCCCAGTGGAACTGATGGTGTTAGCAATATCGATCAGGTAAGTAATAATTTAGACAGGCACTTTTTATCTGTTAATCTGTTAACAGGCACTTTAATCTGTTTGGAATTACCATGCTTCCTTGATAATATTTTTCTATTCTGTGTTCCGTAAATTACACTATATATTCACCTGGTCGCAACCACTATGGCTGGTTCAGGATACATACCAAGTTTTTTATGCTTTTAGGTATCAGCATGGGGAATTTTTAAAGAATAACTTTACAGTAAATATGACAGGACATCCACCCTGTGCATGATACTTCAGGGTGGATTTCCTGTAGCTCGTGGTATGTTACAGGCTTGCAGTGGAGCAGTGGAGACAGAGGGGTAGATTAATTTTAATATAGCTCAGAATGATTAGGACATTTAATGCTCATTAATATACCTATGTGTAGTAGAGATGAATGAGTTTGCAGAGCAGTGCAAGGTTGAAGTAAAAATGTTAAACTGTGAAATATTGAAATAGTAGTCTGTTCAAAACGATAGGAGGTTGTGCCACTAAATATTAAAAGCTGAATGTATTTTAAGAGGTGTTGTATATTTCACCTTGGAAGTTTTTTTTCTTTAAGGGCTATATAACTATACTCTAAAAACAACTCCCCCCTTCTGAATCTAGAATTCCAAAGGAGGTCGGAGCAAGTATTTATACCTCCTTTTCTGCTTTTTTGCATCCATTATTTTAAAAATTATTATTGTTAGTCGTTTTGCAATGTTTGCGGATGTTTCCCTGGCTGAGTTAAAAAAAAAAAATATTGTTAAGTGTCAGGTAAGTAACTTCATGAGCTTGAGACTGAAAGCTGCAGCCTGCAGGTACTTAATAACTAAACTTCTAAAGCTAATTACATTTAAAATAAAGCCGAATGAGATGTGTAATACTTGCTCCTACCTCTTAAAGAATTTTAGATTCAGTGGAGGAAATTCATTTTAGGGTATAGTGGCCCCCTCCTTTTTTTTAACCTATAATAAGAAAGTATTGCAAGAGAAGCATTATTATATCTGTAGGTGTGCTGATTATAAGTTCTGTTTTAATTGTGTATACCCAAACTCCCCGCATATAATAATACTTTATGTAGTATAATTAGGGTCAACTAACTGTATTCCTTTTTCTTAGAAAGGGGGCCAGTGCAGATGTCTATGTAGATATTAACAAAAGTAAACACATTTTATGTGCCAGGCAAATTTAGGCCTGTCCTGTATATGTAATGATGTATGATGGAAGCATTAGTGAAATATATTCTTGTAAAAATCACTCATCTATGTCACTGAGTAATAATTATAAGAAAATGGTCCACTGCAGCTCCCATACCCTTCTGGCCACCCACTGGCTGATCTGAGGTTGGGAAAATATAGTAAATCATGGTCCATTTCTTCTACTTATTTAGTTTTAAAATGACAACAATTCAATGGTATTATGCAATGTATTATAATAATATATATTATTAAAAATAATTCACCCTTTAACATTATAATCTAAGGATTATAATGCCAATTCAGCATTCTCTGTATATATCCCTGTATAAAAGCACTAGTCCTGCAGATTTGGACTTTTTTTGTATGGTTGAGAACTTAATATCCTTATATTACACAGTAAGGGGATCATATCCCTTATAGAATTTGCCTTTAAACATGCACTGCATGAGAACCATAAGGAGCAGAGGAGGCCAGTAGTAGGTTACATTTTAGTTTTGGGGTGGACATGCCCTCTAAAAATAAGTTTACATTGTATTTCAGAAAACAATATGGAGAATTATAGAGAAATCCATAAGTTACTACTACTGTACAAAGACTGTACTGTAAATACTTTCTTACTGTTTATTTGAGAAGTTATTTAATATGAAATGGTTATGTGTAAATTTAGTGTTTTTAAAATGGTATGTCTCATGTTCGATATGTGTAAGTCTTTTTATTTAATGTGCATAAGCATAATGATAGATAATCCTACTGCATTCTTTGTATACCACATGCACAGGAATGAGTAAAAGCTTTAAGAATTTCTATTTCCTACATAGCTTTTCTGAATCTTAAAGGAACATTTGTGAAGACATATGAATTAATATTGCCATGCTGACTTGTATAGTACTCTCAGAGCTAATAAAATAATTTTTTTCTTATTAAATGATTGTACTTTTAATTAACCTTTCCTTCATACAAAATAGCTTTCTATCTTACATCAAACACATTCCATTGGTTGTAAATCTTGAAATACTTTAATCACTAATACAAAATAACCACTTTTAAAAATAAACCATAATTTTAAGAAAATGTGTTGCAATTAGCAATATGAAACTCTGTGTGGCGCTGTTGGCTAAGAAAAGGGGAAAACTAGCGATAGAATAAAGGCAGCTGCAGAGGTGGTGTAGCTTAGCAAACATCTATTTGTTGAATTTTATAGCCTTAAAATTTTCCTGGAAAATGCAATCTTGTTTTTTTGACTGACTGTTTAAAGAGGACTAAAAGGGTATACAGCTTCATCTGCTAACAATGTGTGAGACAACTGTTCATCAAAGCAAACAAAGGATATGGCAAGTACTTTATATATATACTTTCTTTATATCATTTATATTTACAGCCATTTCTGGACAAATCCAGTACTCCATAAAGGAAGAACAGAAGAAAGGATCTGTAGTAGGAAATATTGCAAATGATTTAAACTTAACTGTAAAAGAATTACTGGAGAGAAACCTCTATATTGTTTCTCGTGCCAAATCACAGTATTTCAGTGTTAATTTAGAAAATGGAGACTTGTTTGTTTCAGAGAGAATAGACAGAGAAATGTTATGTGGAACAGAACTAAATTGTTTTCTAAACATTGAAGCTGTCATTGAAAAACCTTTACAGTTTCACACAATCAAAATAGAAATTCAGGATGTTAATGACAACCTACCAATCTTTTCTAAAAAATCATTTGATGTTGGTATTAGTGAGTCAACTTCACCAGGAGCACGATTTGCCCTGGGACATGCACAAGATCCAGATCTTGGTACCAATTCTGTGCAGACCTATGAGCTTAGTAAAAATAGCTATTTTAGTCTTTCTGAAAAAAATAGTGTTGATGGAAGTAAATATCCAGAACTTGTGCTGGAGAAGCCCTTGGACCGTGAAAAGCAAAGTTTCTTTGAATTAATTTTAACTGCTTTTGATGGAGGAAAACCTAAGAAAACTGGCACAGCTTTGATTAAAATTATGGTTCAGGATGTGAATGATAATTATCCTGTTTTCAATAAGGAGACATATCAGATACATATAAGTGAAAATGCTCCAGAAAATTGTACAGTTCTTCAGATAAATGCTACTGATGAAGATGAAGGCGCCAATGCAGAAATAACTTATTCCTTTAGTCATATTCCTGAGGAGGCAAAGCAGCTTTTTGACATAGATTCCAAAAGTGGAGAGATTAAAAAAATTGGACAGTTGGATTATGAAATTACAAAGAATTACAAGATAACAGTTGAAGCCAAAGATGGTGGGGGTTTAGTAGCCCACAGTAAAGTATTAATACAGATTGTTGATGCCAATGATAATGCACCTGATATACAAATCAATTCTTTGTTAACCACAATTCCTGAGGATTCCCCAACTGAAACTGTCATAGCATTAATTAATATTCTTGATGTAGATTCTGGTGAGAATGGGGAAATTGTGTGTCAGATATCTGAAATGTTACCATTCAAATTCATTTCACTAAATAATAACTATTTTAAAATAGTAACTACATCAAGTATAGACAGAGAAGTCACCTCTTGTTATAAAATCACAATTAAAGCTTCAGATAAGGGGTCACCTCCGTTATCTTCCAATAAAACTATTGAGTTGTTGATATCAGATGTGAATGACAATACACCTATCTTTGAAAAAGATAGTTATATTGCCTATGTTCTGGAAAATAATCTACCAGGAACCTCTATACAAAGAATAAATGCTTGGGATCATGATCTTAATGAAAATGGACAAATAATGTATTCAATTATCAGTAATGACAGTGCAGATGTGCCAGTTTCTTCACATGTTTCCATAAACTCAGTGACAGGAGTTGTTTATGCTCTACATTCTTTTGACTATGAACTAGTACAAGAATTTAAGCTCCAGGTAAAGGCTGAAGACAATGGATCTCCACCACTAAGCAGTAATGTCACAGTGAGGATTTGCATTGTGGACACGAATGATAATCCTCCTAAAATACTTTACCCATCTTTAGACTCTGATAAAGCAGGTTTATATGAATTTATTCCTCACTCCTCTTTAAAAGGCTATCTGGTAACAAAAGTTATTGCAGTTGATGCTGATGCTGGACACAATGCATGGCTCTCGTATCATTTACATCAAGTACCAGATTCTTCATTATTTACTATTGGACAACATTCAGGTGAAATTAGAATTTCCAGAGACTTTCAAGATGAAGATTCTTTCAGACACAAAATAGTAATTCTGGTGAAGGACAATGGAAACCCATCTCTTTCTTCTACTGCTACACTGAACCTTGTTATAGCGGATAGCTTTCAAGTGCTTCCAGAAACAAATAATCAGCCTATCAAGTTGGAATCAACACCTAATATAACTTTCTACCTAGTAATAGCCATAGCTATGATATCAGTTTTGTTCATTTTGACAGTAGTAATTGCTGTTATTTCTAAATGTAAAAACTCTAACACTTCCACTGTGTTTGGAACATTAAACAAGGGATCATATCCCCAATTTGCTGTCCGATGTCCTTCTCAGATTAGTAATGGAACTTTACCATTGTCATTCCCCTATGATGTGTGCGTGGCCATCGATGCAAGTCAGAATGAATTTGCCTATCTGAGACCACTTCACGATGTTCCAACAGAGAATCTTATTGACACAGATGATTGTCCCAGTGGAGATAATGGTGGTGAAAAGAATTGCTCTAAAATTAATGTTGAACAGGTTGGTAAAAAGTTTGAATGCCAAAGAAAATCTGTTTTTATAGTGATGAAATTATTATGTTTTTATGATATTTGCAACTGCTATATATTTAGATTTATAACTTTAGTTGGAATGGTAAAATGTATTATAAATTGTAATTTCAAAATAATTGTTTTATCAAGGAGGATTTCATATAGTGTTGCTTGTTTTAAATTCCAGTATTTTTGGGGGGATTGTAACATGTTAAAGGGCATGTCCACCCTTATCAAAAAACTGGTGACTGCCACAAACCCCAACGATATATTCAGTACTTTATTAGATGCAGTGAAAGAGAATAGTTGTCTACCGATATTGGACAGGTAAGTAATGTTTTACAAAATAAATGTTGTTTTATAGTGTTTGATATAACTATCCTTAATTACCAAAATTCACAATTCATTTTGGGTTCAAATGCCTAAAATTCAGATACTACAACCGAAATATATTTATATATTCATAAGTGTTCGTTTAATATTCATTATGAGACATTCTTTATTAGAGGAACATGATTTGGCAGAATAAATAAAATACATCATTGTTTGCAGGGATCAGCATGTATGTAGAATGTTTAAAGGTCCATTTTTTCCCATTTTGTGAAATTTAGAAATGTTATCTCCTACCAGATAATTTAATTGCAAAACCAGTTTTGTGATAAAATTACAGGACATTTTAATTTTTAAAAGAATAACCCGTAAACTGCCCAGGTTATTAAAAACTTGACTCATTAATTAGGGATACTTATTTTTACAATATTTATTAATATATTAATTATGTATAATAACTTATCCTTAAACCATATATTTCATGTCAGCCTAATTTTATTTTACTTTCTAAACAGCTAAGATCTATTGTAAAGTCAGGCTGGTAAATTATGAAGACATTTTTAATTTTTTGCATTTAATGGCCAGCAAATAGCAACACTGCGCTCAATCGACAATCTTGATTGCTTAAATACTCATTGAGGATTATGAGGTAGGAGGGAGGTGAACAGGGAAAAATACTATAGGCAAATATGTTTATGGAGAACTCTATTATTAGGAATGCAGACGGGGAAATTTGCTATCAAGATCTTTTAACCAAGAGTGGTAGATGGGGTGGACAAATTATTGGGAGGGCTGAGCATGACCTAGCTGTCTTAGAAGATATCTGTACTAATGGCAAAGTGAGTAATGGAGGACCCTAAAGCATAAGTTCAGGGATTGAGGATATAAGATTAGGGCAGTTTCTCCAATGTACTTTTTTCTGAAATGTTACTTCTCCAATGCTACATTAGAAGGCAAAAGGAGATAGGAAGTTAAATGTAAGGCTAAAATGTGGTGTGGGAATGAGGCTTTAAGTTTTTAGCGCACAGGTAATTTCCATTGCTGGTACAAGGTAGCCATGATGTTTTGCACATAAATAGAAAATGGCCTGCTGTGCTAAAGGAATGATAGGTGTTAGGCAAGAAAGTGGGCTATGGGAAAGCCTGTGGAGTGAGGGTCTGGGACTGTAACTAGGGAAAGTGTGGAGAAGAAGGGAGTATAACTTACGTGGTAGATTCCACTGTGGCAACCTGAAAGTAATAATTATGAAACAGCAAATAGTAATGCACACAAATGAGCAGAGATGGGGAGCTTACAAAGTTCATTTTAAATGCACTAAACTTATCAAGCAAAATGCGGGAAATTTAATATTGGTGTTCTGAAAATTATGATACAATTGATAGAGGTATCAAAAGGAGAACGAGTTTGTCTATATGTAAAGCCACATCAAAAGTCTTTCATGAAAGAAAGTATCAAAGCTAATACAGGTGACACTGGGGTGTCATTTGGTTAGAGCTTTCGGTAGGTCAGAAGATGACTAAGAATATAATCATGGAGTGCGTTATACCTTCTATTAGTGAGACACAGCTACTCTTACTAATGGAAACTGCTCCATCAGGTCAGGTTATATAATTATGGGAGGTTTTAACAATCAGAAATCAACTGGAGCAGTGGAGAAAGAAAAAAGGCATAGGTTTGTAAATAGTTGAGTGCAGCCCTCCCCCTCCCTCTCTATTCCTCTCCCTCCATTTTCTTGTCCTCCCCCTAGCTCCAACCCCCTTGCTGTAGTGTAGGGCTCCCTCACCCACCCCAACCGCCATATTACTTTGAAAATAACTCTCCCTATACTCTTACATTACCTGTTTCCCCTGACATTCTACACAGCCAGAAGCCACGTCCGTGATTGGCTGCCTCTCAGCGATCACGGACATGGCTGCCGGTCCTGAGGGCCGTGACAGAACATGGGAAAGAGGCAAGTAGTAAGTAGTACGGGGAGTTATTTTACAAAGTAATATGGAAAGTCCATCTATATGAAACTGTTCAACCCAGATTCCTCATTCATTCCCCATGGTTTTATGTGTTGAGTCGGTCTATCCAGTATGCTTCCCTATTCAATAAAGATTTTTTATAGTTACTCCTCTGGCTTTTTCTTTACAACTTCCAACACCTGCCATTTTAGTTGGAGCTCTGGTGTACTGGGCAAAATGTCTGCTTACTGGGGTTTCATATCTTGAGGGAATGCCTTTATAGTTCGCAATATCCCTTTTATGCTCCCCTATTCTTGTTCTGGCTTCTCTTTCAGTTTTCCCTACGTAGCCCCATCCACATGGGCACTTAACAGATATACGACCCCCTTTGTGGAGCAGGTGGCAAAGTCTCTAATTTAATTTTTGTCCCTCTTGTGGGATGATATGCCACCTCTCCTGGTATAATTGCATTGCAGACTCCACACTTTCTACATGGTACTGTACCTGGTTTGAGTGGGCCTAACAACAATATTTTTCTCTTTCTGGGGAGTGATATCTGCTTTGACCACTGATCTCCTATACTCTGGGGCCTCTTGTAGATTTTATGTCACAATTTAAATTTTGGATCATTATCACTTAATGCCACAACACAAGTGGGTGGGACTTAGGGTATATAAGGTGGAAGGGTGTGTACACAGTTATACCTGAGGAAGGGGATTTGTATCCCCCGAAACGTTGTATGTCTTTTTTGCTTAAATAAACACTGGAAATGAAATATGTGTGCTCCTCCAACTTCTTGCATTTGCCGTATTGCTGTGGCCCTTGAGGTGGAGGGCTGGGAGGATTGCACCTACTGACTAAAGGCTGCCACTGAAGTGTGCGGAGTGTGCTTTACTGGAAGTTTTGGATAACCTGTCCACCTAACACTCATATTAAGCACCCTTACATGTCGTTTTCGGATTTCAAAAGTCAGCAGAGAAAGTACCACATTGGATACACAAAAGCGGAAAAAAGGAAGATCCTGGAGTCTATGATGACTGAGGTAACCTGTTTGTGGAGACAACCCACAGAAAGGGATTGTCGAATCAGACTGGAAACTCTGAAGAAGAGAGAAACCAGCTTGCAATTACACAGTGTGGCACTAAAGGAATATGCAATAGCCGAAAGGATCCCTAGGGGCCTGGGAAACCTGCGTCCAATTCTATGCCAGAAGACCCAGAATACCAACAGAAGTGGTATATGATCCTGATAAATGCAGCATTGATTTAACTATTTAACTATAAACATTTGCAGCCTGCAATAAGAAAAACAAAGAAGAAATCGCTGCCACTGAAATTGAACTAAAATCCTTAACCACCCAAGTGTGCAACTCACTGAGATCATGGAGAAATTGGATGCATCTATACAGCCTGCAGGAACAGCTAATCCAGCTGAAGTTGAAGAAATTTAGAAGGGACACTCGAGACTACGAGTTGAAGCAGGTGTATACTTGGAGCCGAGACTGCCGAGAACACGATCGCAGAGAGGAAAAGCCGGACCACGCCGAATAGCAGGTCGCCTAGCAACAGTAAGGCACGGACAGAAGACGTCACAAGAGCCGCGACGAAGAGTGAGACCAGCGAGGACACAGCCCCAGACGGAAAGAAAGAAGAAGGGGGAAAAAACATAAAAGAACAGAGGAAGAGCTCGACCACCAAGGTTATCCCAAGGATACATGAAGACAGAGGGCAGAGAGGGAGTAGCAGAGAAGGGAACACTGGTGGTAAATATATCCAAATGTGTATAACATCTGTCAAATTGGGCTATTGGAAAGAGGGATTGGCAGTTCCTACACACAGGGGGAATCTGTTTGATTTCAAAGTGGACTGCATAAGTTTATACGCCAGTTAAACTGAAAATGTGCTTTTCTAAAAGGAATCTGAACAAACAGCTCCTGTGCTTAGAAAAAAATCCTCTTTCATGCCACTATTACAAAATAACACATAAGAGGTATTAACGACTGGTATTAAGGGAGTATTGGATTGGTCACATAGGGGTCGGGAGAACCTAATGAAAAAGGAGCGGACAAGGGGGGTGCCATTTTGTTAATGGGAGAAAACGAATATATGGCAGAAGCCTATAGACAATTGGGGAATGACTACATTATAAAAAGAACGGACAGTGATCCACTTGGGTAATTAAAAAAAATATAGGCATAATGTTGCAGGACACCCTCACACAAGGAGTGATTATAAGGAAATGTTGGATTTTTAAGAATGAAAAAACCACGTGTACGGTCCCTTACCTGTTACCCAAAATCCATAAGAACTTGAACAAACCCCCGGAAAGATCAATAGTGTCAGGAATTGACTCCGTGTTACAGCCCTGGGTAAATTTATAGACTCTATCTACAATCCTTCGTTAAGAGTAATAAGACTTGTTAAAGCACATCAGACATTGGGAAGGATTAAAGAAGGGGCATATTTATGCACCAGGACATTGAAGCCCTCTATACCTCCATCCCACATGCGGAAGGGATTGGGAGAATAGAGGAAGCCTTATTGATTGGGGGTATGATACAAAATTGATTTATTTCCTGATTGACTTATTGAATGTATGTCTAACTCGCAATTACTTCAGATTTGTCAAACATACTACTACCAAGCTCAAGGCACAAGTATGGGCGCACATTTTGCGCCCACATACGCTAATTTATTTGTTGCCGCTTTTGAGAGTATGTTCTCAATAATGAAGTTCTTAACAGAAATATGAGAGGGTATGTTCGGTTTGTAGACAACATCTTCTTTATATGGGAAGGGGACCATTTGTGAATGGAGTCCACTCCACATTGAAATTTACATTGATGCATAGTCAAACTGAAATGAATTACCTGGATGTAATGGTGAAAGTTACAGGAGATACACTGATCACTGACCTCTACAGTAAGCCAACTGACAAGAATAATTTGTTGGAAGCCAAAAGCTTCCATCCGGAAGGTACAATAAAAGGCCTTCCATACAGTCAGTTACTAAGGGTGCGGCGTATTGTGAGTGATGATGATCAGTGTAGGAGTAGGCTCTCAGAGATGTGTAGTAAATTCCTAGATGGGGATATGATGCAAAAAAGCTTGAAGTGGACGTGAGAAAGTAATGCACATTGAAAGAACAGCCAAGCAAGGAAAAGAGTGGAGGAGCACACTACTAGGGTGAATGCTTCTTTATTAGTGCAAAAAACAACAAACAACGTTTCGGGACTCAAGGCCCCTTCCTCAGGTATAACTGGCAGTGAGTGCACACACAATATAATACCCTTAGGCTCACCTCCATGCATGTGGCAAGTTGATTGATAGCCCAGGGTTTCACAGTGAGGCTTTACATATCACAGTCAAATACACAAGTGTTAAAAGTGCTGCTTACAAGTGTAAAACATACTACAATAAAAAGTGTATAGTTCATGGATATATTAAAAATACAATATTTAGAAATCATATATAAACGTTCATATAAAAATTATAAAAACTTCAAAAGTGTTCACAATAAAGTGCATATTATAAAGTGCTTCTAGTCTCTCCATAATCGTGTTTGTATAGTAAAATCAAGTGGTTACAAATCCTGTGCAATGTGCTGACTAGCATAGATTAAAATGTTTCAAGTGAAGATAGAGACAATGTTACAACAAGTAAATATAAAAACAAATCCATCTTCTTGGAGTTTAACTTGTATTTTCTTCATATCCAGTAGATGGCGTACCAAGCCTGAGTGTAGAATATAAACATACGTGTATAGTTTAAAATTCCTGACTGTCTTAATATATATGATAAATATAATAAATATAATAGCTGATTGCTACGCATATAGAATAATAATACAGATTCTAAAACAGTATAATGGTAAACAGAGGTAGTACCCTTAAAAGAAGCTGCTTAGGCCTGCATCTTCATTCATGCTCGGGGTTAGGGTTTGTAATTTCTCAACCAAAATTCCTCTTCCTTATAGAGCTTTCTTATGATCCCTCTCTATTTTTCACTTTCACCACTTCCAGGATTTGCACTTAAGTTGTGATACATTGTGGCGTCTTTCAAAGAAGTGCCTACTCACTGGGGTTTCATATCTGCAAGGTATACCTTTGTAGTTAGTAATATCCCTGCGGTGTTCTCCTATGCGGATTTTAGCCTCCCTTTCAGTTTTACCAACATAGCCCCATCCACATGGGCATTTCAAGAGGTATATCACTACTTTCGTGGAAAATGTGGCAAAATCATGCAACTTAATTTTCGTACCTTTGCTAGGATGATGTACCATTTCACCAGAAATTATAGAGTTGCAAATGCCACATTTCCTACAGGGAAAGGTACCCGCTTTCAAGGGACCCAGGAGATAATTTTTCTCACTATCTGTGGGAGCTATATCTGCATGAACCACCAAAACTCCCAGATTACTAGAGCGTTTATATAAGAAAAGGGGGGGCTCTGTGAAAAGGTTACCATACTCTTTGTCTTTCTGCAAAATTTTCCATTTGTTCATAACGATTCTCTGGATTTTGTGGAAGTTTGTGGTATATTTAGATACAAAGGGTATCTGGGGTTTTCTGTTTGAGCTTTTCTCTTGTTTCTAAGAGCTCAGATCTTTCCATCTGCCTCACTTTGTTACACATCCTCACTTAGGGCCCGTTTATCATATCCTCTAGATCAAACTTGTTGCACATTTCCTTCAGTCTTGTTCTACAGAGATCGTCATACTTACGATCCTTTAACTTTAATAATTGGCGAATGGGAGTCTTTGATGGTACCCCTTGGGTGGAAGCTATCAGCTAGCAAGAGGTTATTTTTATCTGTAGATTTTCTATAAATGTCTGTAGACAGAGTTCCATCATTTATTTTGACCGTCACATCTAGATAATTTATTTGTCCCTGACTGTGCATTAAAGTAAACTTTAAAGTGGGATGTGCTTTGTTAATGTGTGCAGACATGTCCAGGAGGCTAGTTAGATTACCCTCCAGATAAAGAAAATGTCGTCTACGTATCTTACATACCCTTTCATCAAATTTTTAAACATTTTATTACCATCAACATGCATTTTTTCAAATTGTGCAACAAACAAATTGGCATATGTTGGAGCAAAATGTGCTCCCATACTGGTACCCTGCATCGTATATAATACGATTTGGAAAATCTGAAAAAATTCTTAGTTAAACACAGGTTCAGCAGGTCCAGTAAGAAGTACACAAGCTTTGTATCATATCCCCAATCCAGTAGAAACTCTCCACGACATGTAGTCCTTGGTCGTGTGGAATAGATGTATTATAGCGCTTCTATGTCCATAGTACAAGGTAGGCGTTACTTTGTACATGATTTAAAGTTTTAATATGTTGCAAAAAGGCTGTAGTGTCTTTCAAACATGTTGTGCAGTTGAAAATGCATGTTGATGGTAATGAAATGTTTAAAAATTTGATGAAAGGGTATGTAAGATACGTAGACGACATTTTCTTTATCTGGGAGGGTAATCTAACTAGCCTCCTGGACATGTCTGCACACATTAACAAAGCACATCCCACTTTAAAGTTTACTTTAATGCACAGTCAGGAACAAATAAATTATCTAGATGTGACGGTCAAAATAAATGATGGAACTCTGTCTACAGACATTTATAGAAAATCTACAGATAAAAATAACCTCTTGCTAGCTGATAGCTTCCACCCAAGGGGTACCATCAAAGGACTCCCATTCAGCCAATTATTAAGAGTTAAGAGGATAGTAAGTAATGACGATCTCTGTAGAACAGACTGAAGGAAATGTGCAACAAGTTTGAGTCTAGAGGATATGATAAACGGGCCCTAAGTGAGGATTGTAACAAAGTGATGCAGATGGAAAGATCTGAGCTCTTAGAAAACAAGAGAAAAGCTCAAACAGAAAACCCCAGAATACCCTTTGTATCTAAATATACCACAAACTTCCACAAAATCCAGAGAATCGTTATGAACAAATGGAAAATTTTGCAGAAAGACAAAGAGTATGGTAACCTTTTCACAGAGCCCCCCCTTTTCTTATATAAACGCTCTAGTAATCTGGGAGTTTTGGTGGTTCATGCAGATATAGCTCCCACAGATAGTGAGAAAAATTATCTCCTGGGTCCCTTGAAAGCGGGTACCTTTCCCTGTAGGAAATGTGGCATTTGCAACTCTATAATTTCTGGTGAAATGGTACATCATCCTAAGCAAAGGTACGAAAATTAGTTGCATGATTTTGCCACATGTTCCACGAAAGTAGTGATATACCTCTTGAAATGCCCATGGGTGGTGGGCTATGTTGGTAAAACTGAAAGGGAGGCTAAAATCCGCATAGGAGAACACCGCAGGGATATTACTAACTACAAAGGATTACCTTGCAGATATGAAACCCCAGTGAGTAGCACTTCTTTGAAAGATGCACACATGTATCACAACTTAGTGGCAAATCCTGGAAGTGATGAAAGTGAAAAATAGAGGAGGGGATCATAAGAAAGCTCTATTAAGGAGAGAGGAATTTGGATTGAGAAATACAAACCCTAACCCCGAAGGGCATGAATGAAGATGCAGGCCTAAGCAGCTTCTTTTAAGGGTACTACCCATCTGTTACCATTATAATGGTTTAGAATCTGTAAGGGTATATTATGTGTGTAGCAATCACTGCCAGTTATACTGAGGAAGGGGCCTTGAGTCCCGAAAGTTGTTTGTTGTTTTTTTGCACTAATAAAAGAGCATTCAACCTAGTAGTGTGTCCCTCTACTCTTTCCGCTTGGATGTTGAAGCCCTGGAAGTAGGGGACTGAGAGGATTGCACCTACCTAACTTGTCTGACCAAAGAGCCAACAGCAGTGTGCCATTGTGCGGTCTTGGAACTTTGCATTGAAAGAACAGACCTATTACAGGATAAAGAAAGGAGGAATGCAGGAAATAGCAGAAGGATCCCCTTGGTTATGAGATTTATCATACAGTCAGGAAAAATATGTGAAATTGTAAAAAAGAATTGGAGAGTGTTGCAGTCGGATACGGAGTTTGGGGAATTGTTCATGTGAACTACCCCTATTTTCTTACAAGAGGCCCCAAAGTATAGGAGATCAGGTGGTCAAAGCAGATATCAATCCCCCAGAAAGAGAAAAGATATTGTTGTTAGGCCCACTCAAACAGAGTACATACCATGTAGAAAGTGTGGAGTCTGCAATGCAATTATACCAGGAGAGGTGGCATATCATCCCACAAGAGGGACAAAAATTAAATTACGAGACTTTGCCACCTGCTCCACAAAGGGGGTCGTATATCTGTTAAAGTGCCCATGTGGATGGGGCTACGTAGGGAAAACTGAAAGAGAGGCCAGAACAAGAATTGGGGAGCATAAAAGGGATATTGCGAACTATAAAGGCATTCCCTCAAGATATGAAACCCCAGTAAGCAGACATTTTGCCCAGTACAAACACCAGAGCTCGCAACTAAAATGGCAGGTGTTGGAAGATGTAAAGAAAAAAGCCAGAGGAGGTAACTATAAAAAAATTTTATTGAATAGGGAAGCATACTGGATAGACCGACTGCACACGATAAAACCATGGGGAATGAATGAGGAATCTGGGTTGAACAGTTTCATATAGGATGGACTTTCTACTGCTTAGAAACATGTTACAATTGTAGAATTGATCTTGCTAAAAAAGTATTCTCTGAATTATTTCACCACCCAGGTATACAGCGCCATCTATGGATAAGAAACTGAATACCGTATATACTCGAGTATAAACCGAGGTACCTAGTTTTAGGTAAAAAAGGAGGAAAACCACACTGACTCGAGTATAAACCGAGGGGGTAGTATTTGCCACTAAAGATGTTTGGAAACTACAACTCCCAGCATGCTTTATGGGTGGGAGTTGTAGTTTTCAAACATCTTAAGTTGCAAATAAACCTTCTTTATTTGTGCATACTGTATGCACAAATATAAGAGGATTTACCCCTATTTGCAAGTATTTGCAAATGGAGCGAGGATGTGGATCACGTGGCCACCGGACAAGGTAGGAGAAACATTGACTTGCACAGGGACACAAAATCTTAAGTGGAAAATACTTGCAAATAGGGGTAAATCCTCCTTTATTTGTGCATACAGTATGTATGTGTCGTATCACTGCGAAAAGAGAAATTGCTCTCTAGTCTAATTTCAGAGCTATTGTTGTCATTTTTTAAAATTTAAAGCTATTTATAAATAGGTGAAATTTCCTTTTCCCAACCTTTTCTCCCTTTTTGTTGCATTTTTTGCAGTTTTACCAGAATTTTCGCCAAACATCATTATTTACTGGAATGTTCCATTAACATGACTATTTCTTATTCAGCACTATGGTATGTTCCCATATTAATGGAACTGGTTTGATAATAGAGATGGGCAAACTTCATAAAGTTCGGTCAGTTTTCGAACATTTGAACTTCAGTAAAAGTTCAAAAGTTCGAATTCGGACCCATTAAAGTCAATGGGAGAGTGATAGTTTGAAAAGTCCGGATAATTTACAGCTAAACTAACAATGGTAACTCACTGTAAATGGGAATGTGGTACCTGGGAAATGGTCTTGGGAGCATGTCACTGTCACCAAAACTTGTTAAAACACTTCTCAAACGCGAGCGGGCAATTGTTGGGTCTTGCGCAAGCTACATTCAAGAGTTATGGCCAATTCGAGGGTTACCGAACGATACTTTTGAGGGTTATCGAAAATAGAATCATAAATTGGAGGATTACTGAAAATGAACAATACGTTTGAGGGTTAGCGAAAATGATCCATACATTCGAGGGTTACCGAAAACGAGTGATACTTTCGAGGGTTACCGAAAATATAAGGCTATATTCGAGGGTTAGTGAACAAAGGGGGTTATTCAATAAAAGTTCTTATTGTTTAAAATAGTGCTAATTTTGCCCCAACCAATCAGATGTTAGCTTTCAAATGTTACATAAGTTCTGATTGGTTGGGGCAAAATTAGCACCATTTTAAACGATAAGAACTTTTATTGAATCTCCCTGAAAACATTCTAGGGTTAGTGAACGGCCCGTAAATTTAATAATTAGCGAATTTATGATAATTAGCAAAAATACAGCCGCAAGTACTAGGTAGAATAGTTTGAGTTCGTCTGAACTCAGAAAGTATGGCTCGAACTCGGGTTGACGTTCAGTTTTGTGTCCATTTCTATTTGATAATTAGCTGCAGTTTGCTGAAAATAAGCAATACTAAAAAAAATTGTCCTCTTAATTAAAATAGAGAAAATTTGCCTTTCGAGTTTTACACTATTTATTATATCTCTGGCTGAAAAAACCACCAAATGTGTTAGGCTATTTTTAAATAACATAGATAGGTGTTCAGTGTGTATTAACCAGTTTAATACTACTTTTTACCTATTTCCCATCATATTTGCTGAGCTTTTTCAGCATTATTAGTGCTACTTTTTGCTACATAATTTTCACCTTTTTAATAACTTTGATAAAAAGAAAAGTTGAAAGTTTAAAATTGTGGCAAAGGCTGGTTGGGAAAAATGCAAAAATAATGCCCTTTATAAATATGTCCCTCAGACCCCAATTTGAATTTATTGGTAAATAAAGAAAATCGGAACCTTTAAAAATAATTATCTTAAAAAAGCAAAAAATAAACCTTAAAAAGCAAACTCACAGATCGTAGTACAGTAAATGCTGGAAAATAGTCTTACACCCCCCTGGGTACTTATTAGTATTGAAAAACACTCCACAAAGTACTGACACCTTCCATGGACACATTGGCAGGCTAAATAAATGGGCACTTGTGCATTTTCGCCACCTTAGACTTGGCGAATTGTAATGGCTGAACTTAACATACATTTATACATTTTCACCATTTTATAAATATGCTTGAACGGTAACCACAGCGATATATGACGAATAGGATGACCTTTGACTACTGGTTATCACTGCTTTATAAATAGCAAAAAGAAAGTATAAAGTTTAACAAACCTTTATAAATATGCCCATTTATTTTTTACTGCTTCTAATTGGTTCTTGCCCCCTTTACAGTCTCTGCTTGCTTTTTCCTAAGTGCCCTCTATAGTTTGTGGGGATTTACCCTCATGTGCACACCGCATATTAAATCCCAGAAGCATGGTTTACCCAGAGCGATAGCAGCTCTAGGTAAATCTCCCAGAGTAAAGTTACAGGTACAAAGCAATATTACAAATATGTGCGTTTTAATCTTGCAAATATGTGAAAATTGGCCTCCCAGGTCCTTCTGTGCATTGTTAGAAGTTGCATTTATATACATGTACACACAGGCAAGAATTGGATTTTCTAGGCAAAAAGGCGTGTTGCCAGTACATGTCTCTATCCATGAAGTCTTCAAACAGCCATGATAGCAAGTGCACCCAATGGCCCCATCCCTGACCCTCATAATCACTGTCTCTATTTTTCACTCACATGAATATTTTAAGAAAGTGAGTAAAGTAATAAAAACTTAAAATATTTCTAAAACCTTCTTGCTATATCTTGTAAACTAAAATGTATTTTGATTGTAATATATTACACTATTACATTTTATTCTAATAAATATACTGTAATTGTTACTATTTAATGTCATGTAGCTTGGAGTAAATTCTGTTTGAATCTTACCGTGTCTTATCCAGGTCTAATGTAATCTAGTAAAGATGAATCAGCTTTTTGTACAAAAAATATACTGGATCTACCTCCTTAAAAAATGTATAAAACACATTCATTGATTTTAAATCTTAATGTATTTTTATAAACCATGTTAAACTACTTATTTGAATTTTTTAAAAATAACGTGTTGCAATTAACAATATGAAACTCTGTGTGGAGCTGTTGACCAAGGAAAGTAGTAAAGTGAATAAAGGGAACTGCAGAGGCAATGAAGCTCAGCACAGATCTATTTGTTGAATCTGCTGTGATCTCTAAATTCTGACTGGAACATCTTGCTGTTTCCCCTAAATATATATAAAAAAGACTGAACAGGTGAATAACTTCAGGAAACAAAGGACAATGGAATGGCAAGTATTATATGTTATTATATCATTCATTTTTACAGAAATTTATGGACAAATCCAGTACTCCATATATGAAGAACTGAAGAAAGGATCTGTAGTAGGAAATATTGCAAATGATTTGAACTTGGATGTTACAGAATTATCAGAAAGAAAATTTCATTTTGTTTCTCGTGCAAAAACACAGTATTTCAGTGTTAATTTACAAAATGGAGACTTGCTTGTTTCAGAGAGAATAGACAGAGAAATGTTATGTGGAACAGGACAGAATTGCTTTCTGAATGTTGAAGCTGTCATTGAGAATCCTTTACATTTTTACACAATTAAAATAGAAATTTTGGATGTTAATGACAATGCACCTATATTTTTTAAGAAAGTATTTGATTTTGTAATTAGTGAGTCAACCTTACCAGGAGCAAGGTTTGCCCTGGGACATGCACAGGATCCAGATCTTGGTACTAATTCTGTACTGAACTACATGCTTAGTAAAAATATCTGTTTTAGTCTTTCAGAAAAAAATAGTATTGATGGAAGTAAATATTCAGAACTTGTGCTTGAGAAGCCCTTAGACCGTGAAAGCCAAAGTTCCTTTGAATTAATTTTAACTGCTTTTGATGGTGGACAACCTAAGAAAAGTGGTACAGCTTTGATTAAAATTGTGATTCAGGACACAAACGATAATTATCCTGTTTTGAACAAGGAGTCATATCAAATACATATAAGCGAAAGTGCTCCAGATAATTTTTTAGTTCTTCAGCTAAATGCTTCTGATGAAGATGAAGGTTCCAATGCCGAAATAACTTATTCATTTAGTCATGTTTCTGAGGAGGCAAAGCAACTTTTTCAGATAGATTCTACAAGTGGAAAGATTACAAAAATAGGAAAGTTGGATTATGAGGTTACAAATAATTACAAGTTAACAGTAGAGGCTAAAGATGGTGGAGGTTTAGTGGCTCATAGCAAATTATTAATACAGATTGATGATGCCAATGATAATCCACCTGACATACAATTTGATTCATTTATATCCACAATTCCTGAGGATTCTCCACTTGAAACAGTTATAGCATTAATTAATATCCTCGATTTGGATTCTGAAGAGAATGGAGAAGTTGTCTGTCAGATTTCTGAAATGTTACCTTTTAAATTAATTTTGTTAAATAACAACTACTATAAAATCATAACTACATCAAGTATGGACAGAGAAATTACCTCTCATTATGAGATCACAATTAAAGCTACAGATAAGGGGTCACCTCCATTATCTACCAACAAAACCTTTGAGTTGACAATATCAGATGTGAATGACAACACACCTGTTTTCGAAAGGGATATTTATATCACCTATGTGCCAGAAAATAATCTGCCAGGCACCTCTATACAAAAAATGAGTGCTGTGGATTATGATCTTAGTGAAAATGGACATATAACTTATTCAATCATTGATAATAACAGTTTGGACATTCATATTTTTTCTCATGTTTCTATAAACTCTGTGACTGGAGTTGTTTATGCTCTACATTCTTTTGACTATGAACAAGTACGAGAATTACACGTCCAGATCAAGGCTGAAGACAATGGATCCCCATCTCTAAGCAATAACATCACAATGAGGATTTGCATCGTGGATATAAATGATAATGTGCCTAAAATTCTCTATCCATCGTCTGATTCTGATAAAGCAGCATTGTATGAATTTATTCCTCAGTCCTCTTCAAAAGGTTATCTGGTAACCAAAGTTATTGCAGTTGATGCTGACGCTGGACACAATGCATGGCTCTCATACCACTTACATCAAGTATCTGATTCTTCATTATTTACTATTGGACAATATTCAGGTGAAATTAGAATTTCCAGAGATTTTCAAGATGGAGATGCTTCAAGGCAAAAATTAGTGGTTCTGGTGAAGGATAATGGCAGCCCTTCACTTTCTTCTACTGTTACAGTGAACCTTGTTATAGCAGATAACTTTCAGGTACTTCCAGAGTTAAATAGACAGCCAATGAAGGTGGAAACAACTCCTAATATAACTTTTTACCTAGTAATTGCCATAGCTATTATTTCAATTCTATTCATTTTGACAGTGGTTTTTGCAGTGATTTCTAAGTATAAAAACTCTTCGCCTGTGTTTGGAACATTAAACAAGGTATCATATCCCCAATTTAATGTCCGATGTCCATCTCAGTTAAGTAATGGAACTTTACCGTTGTCATTCCCGTATGATGTGTGTGTGGCCATTGATGCAACACAGAATGAATTTACCTATCTCAGACCCATTCATGATGTTCCAACAGACAATCTTATTGACACAGATGATCGCCCCATTGAAACTGATTGTGTAAAAGAGAATTGTCCTGATAATAATATTAAACAGGTAAGTAACCCTGTTGGATGGGTTCTGAAAATATGTATAGACCATTGTTATTGTGTTCGATATTGCTTTTTATTTAAAAAAATTGTTGACTAGCTTTACATGATAGTTGCAGGATTCTTAATGTACATAGCTTGTTTTAAGGGCTCAAACCATATGTGGACTATTTGAAGACCCCATTTAACCAGTATACT
Source organism: Hymenochirus boettgeri (assembly GCA_019447015.1). Classification (NCBI taxonomy): domain Eukaryota; kingdom Metazoa; phylum Chordata; class Amphibia; order Anura; family Pipidae; genus Hymenochirus; species Hymenochirus boettgeri. The sequence continues at coordinate 41,903,835 of CM033471.1, forward strand.
GTCAGCTTTTAATTCTTGATTTAAATACTTTTCTATAAATTACACACCCTCATATAAAGAGTCTAGGCATCCAATATAAACAGAAATCATGGTAACATTGTGTTTGTCGTAATTTAACCTTTCTGCCTTACCTAAATTATCTAGCTAATAGTTAATCCATGCGAACAACTGTATAAAATCATTTCCAATTTGTACCAAAAGGGGGAAAATCCTAAATTCATTCTGACAGAAGAATTCCTGGTTCAATTTTTCAGGGCATTAACAGGTTTTTTTTTAATAAAGAAATCCCTTTGCACCTAGAGATAAAACACGTTTTTGCTAATATTAATAGATGCTTTTAGGTTGATGATCTATTTATAAACAAGCCTCTAGAGAGTCTAAGCTAAGGACCAGACCATCAATGTATTTGTACAAAGCAATAATATCCTTAAGCCCTTTTTCTCCAATATGAACGATACTAAATTATCTAGTTTGCCTTCATAGTCAAGTTTCTAAATAACCCTCAATCATTTTGTTGCCCTCCAGAAAATGTATAATGGATTTTAAGAGAAGATTACTGCATTACTTAGATGGAGCCTTACCTGTGGTTTGACAATATATCTCGCTTTTTATTATTATTATGGATTTATATAGCCCCATCATCTTCCGCAATGCTTTACAATTTATAATTATAGTCATACATGTTGCACACAAGGTTAGCACATATAATACAAAGTCCAAATATTACATACAAGGGTGATGCATATAAGTAAATGCTAGCGATGAGTTAAGTTACAGCAATACCATGATACAAAAGCAAAAAGAGGGCCCTGTCCAAGTGAGATTACAGTCTAAAGGGAAATTGGTTGAGACATAAGGTAAAGTTATTTGGTAGGCTGTAAGTAGATTGGCAGTGGAGTTTTGCTCGTCTGAAAAGATTTTAAGTTTAGACTTTATCTTTTCATTGCCTCCATCCAACAAATTCCACATGGCATCTCCCTTAGTCTTAAGTCTCCATCTTCTCTTTCCCCCATCCTAAATCCCCAGTTCTATCCACTTTCTGAATTCCCTGAATCCTCTCCAAGAAACCAGTTGATCCACTTTTATTCCAATTCCTGTACTACCTCCCATATGCTAACAATGAGTTAGCTGGGGTATAATAGAAATAGACCCTTTTAGTATCTCGGTCACATCCTGTTGAGGAGACTTTCTCGCATACTTAAATGATATACACTACAATGGCAACAGACCTATTCACATTGTATCTTTGATATTCAATTATTCCCTCTCTAAAGTGATAGTCATGTGAGACCTTGAGAAATGTTAGTTTCCTATAAATAATTCTATAACCAGCAAATTTTGACCTGCAATTTCTTACAGGTACACTCTGTGTGGATGTATACAATCCTATTTCTATATATATTTTGCTTGTTGCATTAGGGGTTTGACCAAGCCTCTTGTACTGTGTACTCCACCCAAAGTGGGTCATGTGTACAAGTACTTAGAGCTGGAGAGCTAGTCCCAAGAAAGCAAGTGAAAGAGCAGCAGGGACTTTCATCTCATACATACTGATATAAAGAGAAAGTTTGAGAAATATGTCTCCTAAAAAGTTAAAATGTTACTAAGGTAAAAAAAAAAAAGGTTAAATGTTGGGACCTAGCAGAATAAAGCAAACTTTGAAGTGGTTGCTGGGCTTAAAATAATTTGTCAAACTAATTGCTTTAATTTATCCAGAGAGAAGGGCAGGCTTTTTTTAGGTCGCAATACAATGGTAATTTAAAATGTATGCAATTCAATTGGATGTGCACTAGGCTTCTGTTTTTGTGTTTCTTATATTTTAGGGTTTCCGACCGTATTTTCGAGTATTATTGAACATTTAAGGCTATTTCCGAGAATTCTCGGAAATAGTTTGAAAGTTCGATAAAAACAAAAATGCAATCCGAAGTCCTGAAATTCGAACGATCCGTCCAGTTTCGGAAAGGAACATTCGGATTTCGGAACCGAAGTGCTCCATGCCGGATCCGGGTCTGAGTCAGACCCCCAGATCCCATCTTTACCTAGAGGGCAAACAAATCTTAAATGAGAGAGCCCTCTTAAATAAACCAATATTTTAAACCTCTTTTAAACAAAATATCAGTGTAGATGTGAATGTAGTTTTATCTTGACCAAATTACTAGTGGAATGTTTTTCATATAGTCTTTTGCCATTAGAGTCCTGAAACTATTGCTGTTTACATTTGAAATTAGAGAGAAAATACATGAATAGAAAACAAGTACAATATATTTCAGTGCATAACAATTACTTAGGGGACTGGAATCAGACACTATTAACACTTCCTTTCTAAGGAGCATGGTAAAGAAGTAAAAATAAGGAATCAGGTAATAATGTATACCACATGGAGATGCTAATGCTTGTAAAACACAAATAACAAGTTTAAAAAATGCTTTAGTAAGACCGGGATCTGGTTATTCAATAAAAGTTCTTATTGTTAAAAATGGTGCTAATTTTGCCCCAACCAATCAGATGTTAGCTTTCAAATGTTAAATAAGATCTGACTGGTTGGGGGAAAATTAACACCATTTTTATTGAATCTCCCTGAATATCTTTTATCTTGGAAAAGCATTGAAAGAATTTTTAAACCCCAAATGCACCACCTTCCCCAACCCCCATTTCAGTTAGTTGTGCCCATTTTGTATATTGTTTTTTTTAATCAATGAATATTATATATGAAATATTTAAAAAGAAGTAGCCTCCAAAAAAATTTCTTGAGATGGATTAGAACTCGACCTGGAACCTGAGTTTGAGCCAAACTATTTGAGTTCGAGTGGACTCAGAATTGTTGAACTATCCCGGACCCAGATTTACGATATTTTCCGGACATTCGATAATTATCGAATGTTTGAGGCATGTGAATATGCGAGTAAACATCTATTATACCAATACGCAATTAAATATCGAATTATCGAATCCGCGAGTAAAATATCTATTATACCTATACGCAAGTAAATATCCAATTATCGAATTTGCGGGTAAAATGTCTATTATACCAATACGCAAGTAAATATTGAATTATCGAATCCACAAGTAAAATGTCTATTATACCTATACGTGAGTAAATATCAAATTCTCGAATCCGCAAGTAAAATGTCTATTATACCTATACGCAAGTAAATATCGAAGTAAAATGTCCCAGGTCCCACAGGCATTTACATTAAGTTACCATTGAAATTTTAATTGTATTTCATTCGAACTTTTCAAACTATTTGACACCCATTGACTTTAATGGGTCAGTTTTTGAACTTTCGAACTTTCCATATAGTTCGAAAGTTCGAAAACGGACCGAACTTTCGAAAGTTCAGCCATCTCTAGTCATTTCGCTTGTCATCCAACTGGCTTTCTCAATTCAGAATAACTTGTACAAGAATCTGTTGGCAATTATGTATGCTGGAAAGTCCCAATTAGCATATCACAGAAGGTCCTTAACTAGCGAAACGTCTTCAAGAACTAAACTTTAAGTCCAGTTGATCTAACTGAATACAACAGATATATTTTTAGAATTAGTTCACACAGATTCCATTCTATTCAAAACCGAATGCGCTAACGAGTGTAAATTGCGCTAGTGTGGGTTAGCCATAAACATGAATTTTCGAACGCATTCATTCATGTATAAATGTGTTATGCTAATAAAAATGCGCATCGGCTTATAAAACAATGGCCTGCTGTATGTGACTAAAGCTGGATACACACAGTAACGATAAAGCCCTGATACCGTCGGATCCAATGGCATTGGGGTTTTATCGTTATGTGTGTACACTCTTTTCCCGAATGAGCGCGCGGCCGCCGAACGATCGGGCCGAAAATTTTCATCGCCCACGCTAGACTCCCTATAGAGGAGTTTAGCGCAGCTGATGGAAACACACAGTCCCGAGCATTCTCCTTTGAAGTTCATAGGGAGAACACTCGGGACTGTGTGTATGCAGATCTTTGAAAGATGGCAGACAGGATCTTGCAGATCCTGTCTGTCATCTTTCAGAAATCTGGACTGTGTGTACCTAGCTTTAATGTCAAATCTACTCTTAAAACTACCCATATACATATTATTTACTTATCCCACAATAATACTGATAGTGTTTATAATAGATTGATTAGTTTGTAAGCTCTTTGGGGCAGGACAAGATGCAAATGAATAAACTGATAACTAATATGCAATCAATAGACTCAATGATTATTGTTCACATATACATGTATTTGTTTCTAAATTTGAAAAATATTGAAAATGAAAATATTAATAGATACGTATAATTTTGATCCGGGGATCATTTCAGATTTCCCTTTTGGAGTCAGGAAAGTTTTTTTTTCTGCTTTCCTGTTGGCTGTTAGATAGGGTTCATGAGTAGGCTATAAAGGTCAGACAGGATGGACTTATGTTCATTACTATGTACATTATGCTTTACTATAATACATAAATAAAACAGTTTTTTGATTTTACTACCTCCTTTTTGCATAGATGTGGTGTGAAAGAACTTTACACAGCAAAATTCCCAGTCTTTGTCTGTGAGAGGCAGGAGCTGTTTATTTTTACAAGGTTGCGCAGGTATCTCAGAAGCAAAACATGTTCTCATGAAAATAATTTAATTAAGACAAAGATGTTGTTGTTATTATTTTTTAAAGATGTTGTTGATGCTGTTTAAATAATGTTTTACTGCTACTGCCCATAGTGTATGCAGTAACATGAAGTTCTCTGATTTTGAGGGCTTTATATAAGGTTTGTGAATGGAATTTTGACATGGCTATGGTTTAAATGTCACAGGACACCATAGGGTGGGGAATTCTAGGGTGGGGAATTCTAGTCCAATAGCAGTCACCAAAAATAATTTAATTGGATTCAAATATTAAGATACATTTTGACTGTCAGTAGATTTCAGATAGGTCTTTTGCTTTAGTTTATTACTTTGTTAATTTTGGGGTGTTTTCATTGCTAGCTCAGGAAAACTTTACAATAAAGAAAAGGACCTGTTCCGACAGCACACCTTATTATACAGCAAATGCTTTATTATCATAAATTCGTATTCTTTGTGCAGTTTTGCTGTAACTGAAATAGTTAGAATGTTGACTAGAGATGGGCAGGTTCAGATCCGTGGTGAATTTCCGAGATCAGCGAATCACAGAACTCACAGAGTTTCCGGAATTCTGCTTTCTGGATTTTCTGAACCCACGTTTGAAATTTTTCATGTATCAAATTCACCAATGGCAGCTATTTTTATCCGTGCCAACCCCCTGGGTATAAAAGGCAGCTAGATAGGCACCATTTTGTCAGTGTGTTAAAGTGAGTTTAGTGGAGATCTGACAGTGTAGGAGTTGGAGAGAGGTTCTTTTTATGCTTTTTAAACTTTCTGTGTGTGAATTTCAGTGTGCTGGATTAGCACTTGTTGTTAACCACTCCTGTATTCAGTTTGGTACCCAAATATCCTTTAAAGGAATAACCGCCCCTATAAGTTTTTTTGGACAAATTTAGTATTAGGCCTTTTAGAGGTCTAGGGTCTATCATGTTCTATCATGCTGCTAAAAAAAACTCTGATGAAGACTGAATGTCTGGTTCAGCTAAGCGAGGGCATCAGGCTTTAAGCATAAATGTTCTTTATGTTGTTATACCTTATACCTGTGCACAGATGTCTCCAGTGCTGTTTGCACATGTATTTGCAAGCTATATATTTTTTCTCTATATAATCATCCTATATATGCTAGATATGTTAGTTTGCAGATGCTATGAATAATTGTCTTATTCATAAATGTTAGAATTAAATAATAAAGAATATTTTAAATTTGAGTTTTGCATCTACAGCAAAGCTAATCTTTATTTTGGTGGTCAAATAAACACATCAACATATTTCTTAACTACACTGTTACTATATAACCTATAACATAATCATACTTGCTCTGTTAACATGGCCTTTATAATAAACTTAGTTTTAATAATTCAATATTCCATGTTTATTTCTGAAAGTTTGAATTAGGTAAATCATAAAAAAGCATCTTAATCCAGGTTCATTCAGTAAAATGAACACTTTTTCCAGTATGAAAAACATATATAGTGGATTCATTTAAAAAATATATCACTTCTTATATTACATTTCTAAATGTAATGTGTTTTATATTTCAAGGAGACATACTGCAGTTATCAATGTGAAACTCTGTGTGGTGCTGTTGACCAAGAAAAGTAGAGAAGTTGTAATAGAATATAGGAAGCTGCAGAGGCAATGTAACTCAGCAGAGATGTATTTGTTGAATCTGTTGTGATCTTTAAATTCTTCCTGGAGAATTTCATCTTGCATTTTCCATTAAATGGGTAAAGAAGACTGAACAGTTAGATAGCTTCATCTGCTAGAAATGCATCAGACAACTGTTAATGAAAAGACAATGACATGGCAAGTACTATATTTATTTCTACTATTCCTAATAACTACAATTTCTGGACAGATTCAGTACTCTGCATTTGAGGAACTGAAGAAAGGATCTGTAGTAGGAAATATTGCAAATACTTTAAACCTGGATGTTATAGAATTATCAGAGAGAAAATTCCATATTGTTTCTCGTGCAAAAACACAGTATTTCAGTGTTAATTTAGAAAATGGAGACTTGTTTGTTTTAGAGAGAATAGACAGAGAAATGTTATGTGGAACAGAACAGAATTGCTTTCTAAATGTTGAAGCTGTCATTGAGAATCCTTTACATTTCTACACATTTAAAATAGAAATTCTAGACATTAATGACAACTCACCAATTTTTTCCAAACAAAAAGTTGATGTTCATATTAGTGAGTCAACATTACCAGGGGCACGATTTGCCTTGGGGCATGCCCAAGATCCAGATATTGGGACCAGTTCTATACAGAACTATGAGCTGAATGAAAAAGAGTATTTTAGTCTCTCAGACAAAAATAGCATTGTTGGAAATAAAAATCTAGAACTTGTACTGGAAAAAACCCTGGATCGTGAAAAACAAAGTTCATTTGAATTAATTTTAACTGCTTTTGATGGAGGTAAACCTGTGAAAACTGGTACTGTGCTGATAAATATTGTGGTTCTTGATGCTAATGATAATTATCCTGTTTTCAGCCAGGATACATATCAAGTAAATGTGCACGAAAATGTTCCAGATAATTTTCTAGTTCTTTGGATAAATGCTACTGATGAAGATGAAGGCTCTAATGCAAAAATAACATATTCCTTTTATCATGTTCCTGTGGAGGCAAAGCTGCTTTTTGACATAGATTCTACAAGTGGGAAGATTAGAAAAACTGGAAAGTTAGATTATGAATTAACAAAGAATTATGAGATCACAGTAGAGGCTAAGGATGGTGGAGGTTTAGTAGCCCACAGCAAAGTATTAATACAGATCATTGATGCCAATGATAATCCACCTGAAATACAAATTGACTCATTTCTATCCATAATTCCTGAGGATTCCCTAGTTGAAACTGTCATTGCACTAATTAATGTCCTTGATTTGGATTCTAAAGAGAATGGAGAAGTTGTCTGTGAGATATCAAAAATGTTACCTTTTCAATTGATTTTGTTAAATAACAACTACTATAAAATTGTAACTAGATCAAGTATGGACAGAGAAATTACCTCTCATTATGAAATCACAATTAAAGCTACAGATAAGGGCTCACCTCCATTATCTACCAACAAAACCTTTGAGTTAACAATATCAGACGTGAACGACAATACACCCATTTTTGAAAAGGATATTTACATCACCTTCATGGCAGAAAATAACCTACCAGGTACATCTATATATAGAATACATGCCGTGGACCATGACCTTAATGAAAATGGGCATATAACATATTCAATCATTGATAATAACAGATTGGACATTCCTGTATCTTCACATGTTTCTATTAATTCGGTGACAGGAGTAGTTTATGCTCTACATTCTTTTGACTATGAACAAGTACGACATTTTCAATTCCAGGTAAAGGCTGAAGACAATGGATCTCCTCCTTTAAGCAATAATGTCACAGTGAGGATTTGCATTGTGGACGTGAATGATAATATTCCTAAAATTCTTTATCCATCATTAGACTCTGACAGAGCAGCATTATATGAATTTATACCTCATTTTTCTTTAAAGGGTTATCTAGTTACTAAAGTTATTGCAGTTGATGATGATACTGGACACAATGCATGGCTCTCATACCATTTACTTCAAACATCTGATTCTTCATTATTTACAATTGGACAACATTCAGGTGAAATTAGAATTTCCAGAGATTTTCAAGATGGAGATGCTTCAAGGCAAACATTAGTTGTTCTGGTGAAGGATAATGGCAGCCCTTCATTTTCCTCTACTGTTACAATAAACCTTGTTATAGCGGATAGCTTTCAAGTACTTCCAGAGATAAATAAGCAGCCCATTAAATTGGAAACAACACCTAATATAACTTTTTACCTTGTAATCGCCATTGCTATGATTTCAATTTTATTCATTTTGACAGTAGTTTCTGCAGTAATTTCTAAATGTAAAAACTCTTCACCTGTGTTTGGAACATTAAATAAAGCATCATATCCCCAATTTAATGTCCGATGTCCATCCCAGTTAAGTAATGGAACTTTACCGTTGTCATTCCCGTATGATGTGTGCGTAGCCATTGATGCAACACAGAATGAATTTACCTATCTCAGACCCATTCACGATGTTCCAACAGAGAATCTTATTGACACAGATGATTGTCCCAGTGCAACTGATTGTGTAAAAGAGAATTGTTCTAAAAACAATATTGAACAGGTAAGTAGTTTTGACTTTTAAATAGTCTATTTTTATATATATAGGCTGATGTTATAAGAAAAAGCGCGCTACTTACAGGACATTGATGCTGTAATCTTCTTTGTGAGACTTAACTCCATAGGAAAGGTGTTAAGATTTGCGCAAATATTTAATTAGCCTTGTCTATATAGGCTTCGCCGTGCTATTTCCAAAAAGTTATGGAAATGGCACGGCCAGCGCTAAATTAGTGAAGAACCCACACTAACCCGATAGTACAACGGTAGTGTGGGTTTTGTATTCGGCTGGTTAGTGGCCGATATAGCATCGCCCCCATAGTCTTTTATTTATAATTAAATTTTCTATCCCTAACATCTATTTGTATGCTGTTCCACCTTCTTATCTTGTAAACTATTTTAGGAAGGTACCTCAATACTATTGTGTCAAGACATGCCGTACTAAATATTCAATATTTCTTAATTCAAAGATTTATTAATTTGTATTCTTAGCCTATGTGTGGTACTTATCACTTTATGAATAAAAATACTTTCATACATAATTTCATGCAAATTTCATGCAGGCAGACCTAGATAGATCAAAATGGGCAGCAGAGTGGCAGGCGAGATTTAATGTTGATAAATGTAAGGTGATGCATTTGGGGTTTAACAATCCTTGTGCCACCTACATTATAAATAACTCTGTGTTACATAAATCTCTAATGGAAAAATATTTGGGGGTTCTGGTAGATAACAGACTTAGCTGTAGTAAACAATGGCAGGCAGTAACAGCTATAGCTAGCAAGATATTGTCTTGTATAAAGAGGGGGAATAGATTCAAGAGAGAAAAATATTATTCTCTTTCTGGTAGGCCTCATTTGGAATATGCGGTGCAGTTTTGGAATCCCATATACAAAAGGGACCTCTTGGAAATGGAAGCAGTTCAGAGAAGGGCAAGTAAATAATAAAGGGAATGGAGGGGTGCAAGTAAATAATAAAGGGAATGGAGGGGTTTGACTATACAGGCAGATTAGACAAGTTAGGGCTGTTACTGCACTCTCTGGTGCATTGTTTACTTATCAGTCATATCATAGTGGACATTCAAGTTTCATACTTAGCAAAGACTTAGAAAAAAATGGGGACAGAGATCAATATTAGGTGAATCTTTGAATCTTTGGGAATGATAAAAAAATAAAGTGAAATGCACACCCAAAAAATCTTAAAGTGATACAAACCCCTTATTTTCCTCTACAATATCTACCCTCAGCTTATATTTGAGTCAATCGGTTTTACTAGTTTTGTAGGTAAAATAAGTACCTCAGCTTATACTTGGACTTATATTTGAGTATATACGTTACATACAACTTTTTTTTATTTTACATATTCTGCTGGAAAATCTTTCTCTGCAGATAGAGATGTTAAAGAAATAGACACTATTGTATCATTGGGGAACATTGTCTGACTATGGGGACATTTTTGTTATGCCTCCTGGTGTCTGCTGCAACTACATGGCAGGAGGAAAAGTATTTTTCTGCTTAAGCTAATTAGGTGTGACATTGTGAGTTAGGCTGGGTACACACGGCCAAACTATTTGTCCTGACCGAGCTCTCTCTAAGAGCGATGTGGACGAACGAACGAACAATATCGGTCGCGGACGGCCACCCCACGCCAGCAGATATTTTCGGCCGACCGTTCGAAACCATGAATCGGTTGACCGAAAATATCAGCTGGTGTGTACCCAGCCTTAACTGAGATGAGTTAACTTAGCTTGGCTTAGATTAACTTTATGTTCTCAAAATCCAAGGTTTAGGAAGCATCGATTATTTCCATTCGATAATATTTCAGTGAAAATATGATTTCCAGAGAAATTTAAGAAGCAGGTTCTGTGCAGAATTACACATATTTACCACTATAGCTTCATTAATAAATTAATTAGTACCGCATTTAATGCTTTAACTAATTACAGTTGCAGAAATGGGTAGCTTTAATATTCAATATAGCCTTCTGTGGCATTTATTACTTTTTAAGAGTATATACAACTCCATTTGAAAGGTTTATAATGCTACTCCTCCACTGTATTAATAATTTCTGCTTGATTAAAAGGAGAACTAAAATCCCACTTTGGTTTAAATAAGTTGGACAGTCCTAAGGCTACCATTCATATCTTGTTTTGTTGAGCATTATCTCCATTCTGCTCATGCTATGATCCTGCTTACAAACCAGAGCTGATTTGTGAATTATGTGCTTTGTGATTGTTTGGCTAACAACTCATATATAGAGTTGATACCCCTTAACCTGCATGAAGCAGGTAGCATAGACAAGTTAAAAGTGGCAGCCTTAGGGCTGCATAACTACCGTATTTCATTAGAAGTGGATTATTTTCCTGACTTTAGTTCCCATTTAACTAATGGTAGATGGACCTTATTGGTCACTAGAGATAGAATCCGAGGCCGAAACGGAACTCCCTGATCTGAGCTTCCATTCGGAACTGATCAGTTTTTTTAGCTTGTGGAACTTTCTGTAATAGCTTGCATGCAGGAAGTTTATTTGCATTTATGTTTTGGTTAATCAAACATGTTACCATGATTATTTCCTAGGTGCCTGAGCCATCTACAGTAAGTTACTGTGTTTTTACTAGCCTTACTTGAATCTGTTCTTTCAGATTTTTATCCCCATTGACTTCTATGTGTCCATTTTCGAATTCTTGGTTTTTCAAAAAGGTATGGAACTTGCCGATTTCCAACATTTCTTCTGGTCACCAGTGTAATAAGTTCTAAGGGAGGTACATTTTTTTAATGTAAAGCATGTACATATTAATATATAAAACATCAGCAAGGGGTTTGTATGTTCTCCCCGTGCTTGCGTGGGGTTTCCTCTGGGCTCTCCGGTTTCCCCCACAATCATAAAGACATATTGATAGGTTGTATGTGTCAAATAAATGTGCTTGATTGTAAGCTCTTCGGGGCAGGGCCTGATGTAAATGCATACATGTAATTGTAAAGCGCTATATAAATCCACAATAATAATAATAATCACACATTATAGCAGTCCTGTATGAATTATTTGTAGTAAACGGAAGAGTGTATTATAAATTGTTTTTTACTAGGAACTGCTGATTAGATTTGTCTCTGATTTCTTAACAAAAATACTTCCTTAGAAAAACATAACAATCATTCACTAAAGTGAACAGGTCAAATGTCTTCTCACTCACCAACTTCCCTTACCACAGATATACAAAGTAACCAATTGGAGAACTGCTCTTTATTCTGCAAGAGTCACTGTTCTTGCTATATCTTATGTAGTAAATTATTGTAGCTTAAAATGTGTTATTTAGATAATACAATAGCTTATAACTGTGGTATTCAGATCAATGAAGACATTTTGCTACTCATCCAACTGGCTTTTTCAGTTCAGAATGACTTGAACAAGATTCTGTTGGCAAGAAATACCCTGAAGTGTGTCTCAATTGGCATATAAAAGGCGTTGATTACATCTACTAAAGAGGTGTTGTCAAAACTGCCCAGGGTAAGGCATCAAATCAAAATTGTACTGGTTTAAAACATATTTTAAACCAGTCCTATCTTACCTCTCTCCTTCACAGTTGGTATTGGTGTACTTTTCTTTCAGTTTGCACAAAGGCTCCATCTGGATATTAACATGTTTTAAGAGCTTTTCTGAGATGTTTATTTTCTTTAAAATAGCAAATGTAATACACAATAAACAGATAGATAGATTACTAGATGTTACAAGATGTAGTAAAGATGGTATGTTTTATATATATTTATAAATGTGTGTGGGGGTGTGTGTGCTGGATTCATTTTTTAAAAAAAATATATCTTATACCAAGAACATGATTTTATCAATTTACCAGTTTTTCTATATTTTGGGAAAATGTGTTGCAATTAACAATATGAAACTCTGTGTGGAGCTGTTCACCAAGAAAAGAAAAGACATTGCAATACTCCTATAACGGCTGTAGAGGCAATGTAACTCAGCAGACATATACAGTATTTGTTAAATCTGCTGTGATCTTAAAATTGTGCCTGGAAAATCTCATCTTGCTTCACTGTTTAAAGAAGACTGAACAGGTACACAGCATCATCTGTTATCTATGTATGAGACACCTGTTCACTAAAGAAAAAAAGAACAATGACCTGGCAAGTACTATATTTCTTTATATCATTCCTATTTACAGCCACTTTTGGACAAATCCAGTACTCCATATATGAAGAATTGAAGAAAGGATCTGTGGTAGGAAATATTGCAAATGATTTGAACTTGCATGTAAAAGAATTAACAGAGAGAAAATTTCATATTGTTTCTCGTGCAAAAACACAGTATTTCAGTGTTAATTTAGAAAATGGAGACTTGTTTGTTTCAGAGAGAATAGACAGAGAAATGTTATGTGGGATAGAACAGAATTGTTTTCTAAATGTTGAATCTGTCATTGAGAAACCTTTACATTTTTACTCATTTAGAGTAGAAATTAAGGATGTAAATGACAATGCACCAAATTTCTCCAAAAAAAAAGTTGATGTTCATATAAGTGAGTCAACATTACCAGGAGCAAGAGTTGCCCTGGGACAGGCACAAGATCCAGATTTTGGAACAAGTTCTGTACAGAACTATGAACTTACTGAAAATGAGTATTTCAGTCTTTCAGAGAAAAATAGTATTGTTGGAAGGCAATATCCGGAACTTGTGCTGAAGAAACCCCTGGACCGTGAAAAACAACATTTCTTTGAATTGACTTTAACTGCTTTCGATGGAGGTAAACCAAAGAAAACTGGTACTGCGCTCATAAAAGTTATGGTTCTTGATGCAAATGATAATTATCCTGTTTTTAGCCAAGATACATCTCAAATCAATGTAAATGAAAATGTTCCAGATAATTTTCTAATTCTTCAGCTAAATGCTACCGATGAAGATGAAGGCTCCAATGCAGAAATTACTTATTCATTTAGTGATATTCCTGAGGATGCAAAGCAGATTTTTGAGATAGAATCTAAAAATGGGGAGATTAGAAAAATAGGAAAGTTAGATTATGAGTTAACAAAGAATTATGAGATCACAGTAGAGGCTAAAGATGGTGGAGGTTTAGTAGCCCACAGTAAAGTATTAATACAGATCATTGATGCCAATGATAATGCACCTGATATACAAATTGACTCATTTATATACACAATTCCTGAGGATTCCCCATTTGAAACTGTCATAGCTCTAATTAATATCCTTGATTTGGATTCTGAAGAGAACGGAGAGGTAGTCTGTCAGATACCCGAAAATATACCTTTCCAGTTAATTTTACTAAATGAAAATTACTATAAAATTGTAACTACATCCAGTATGGATAGAGAAATAATTTCTTGTTATAAAATCACAATCAAAGCTGCGGATAAAGGGTCACCTCCATTATCTACTAATAAAACTATTGAGCTGACAATATCAGATGTAAATGACAATACACCTATTTTTGAAATGGATAATTACATCACCTATGTCTCAGAAAATAATCTTCCAGGCACCTCTATACACAGAATAAATGCAGTGGACAAGGACCTTAATGAAAATGGACAAATAACTTACTCAATCATCAGTAATGACAGTGCAGATGTGCCAGTTTCTTCACATGTTTCCATAAACTCTGTGACTGGAGTTGTTTATGCTCTACATTCTTTTGATTATGAACAAATTCGAGAATTTCAATTCCAGGTGAAGGCTGAAGACAATGGATCTCCACCGCTAAGCAGTAATGTCACAGTGAGGATTTGCATTGTGGACATAAATGATAATCCTCCTAGAATTCTCTACCCTGATAAAGCAGCATTATATGAATTTATTCCACAATCCTCTTCAAAGGGTTATCTGGTAACTAAAGTTATTGCAGTTGATGATGATTCTGGACACAATGCATGGCTCTCATATCATTTACATCCAGTATCTGATTCTCTGATATTTAACATTGGGCAACATTCAGGTGAAATTAGAACTTCCCGAGATTTTCAAGAGGCAGATGCTTCTAATCAAAAGTTAGTTGTTTTAGTGAAAGATAATGGCAGCCCTCCTCTTTCTTCTACTGTTACAATTAACCTAGTTATAGCGGATAGCTTTCAAGTACTCCCAGAGTTAAATAGACAGCCTGTTAAGGTGGAGATAAAACCTAATATAACTTTTTACCTTGTAATGGCCATAGCTATTATTTCAATTTTATTCATTTTGACAGTAGTTGCTGCAGTGATTTCCAAGTATAGAAACTCTTCCACTGTGTCTGGAACAATAAATAAAGGATCATATCCCCAGTTTGCTGTTAGGTGCCCTTCTCAGATTAGTAATGGAACTTTACCATTGTCTTTCCCGTATGATGTCTGCGTGGCCATCGACGCAAGTCAGAATGAATTTGCCTATCTCAGGCCACTTCACGATGTTCCAACCGACAATCTTATTGACACAGATGATTGTGCCACTGAAGCTGATTGTGTAAAAGAGAATTGTTCTATAAAGGACATTGAAAAGGTACGTAAACATTATGATTTAGTGTTATGATATTGCTGTATTTTATTAATACTTTCTTTTTTTAATAAAGTTTAAAAGTGAAAAGGAAAGGTTTCTGCATCGCAGATATTAGGACAATACATATTCAGGGGATTTATCCAGAAAAATTGCAATCGTTCTCTTCTACTCCTGCAGACCTGATCTATATCCCAACTCTAGTTGGGATATAGATCAGGTGTTTTCCCATAAATGTTTTCCCATATATGTTAAAACAGCGTTCATAAACTGTAAGTGGCCTGCTCACTGAACTGGTGAATTTCATTGTCAGGGATGCCCCTATCATTTATCATTTTTGTGATGAAACCTGAATTCTTATTTAAAATAGAACCTGAGGAAGGGTGGGTACATCCTCCCGAAACATTTGATTGCTTTATGTCTGAATTAACTAAAGGGGTTCTCCCCCTTTTGTCACCTGCTCATCTGTGTAGCATTCTGGTTCCACTTTCTGTTCTGCAGTGATAATTGGCCCTTTGGAATGGGGTTTGAACGGAGCAGCACCGGAGATAACTAGCAGCTGTGTGAGTGTGCCTATCTATTATTGTTTAAAACATAGATATATAACATGTAGTGTAAACCAGAAAAATGGAATTTAAAATTCAAGTTTTTGCAATAACTTATTATTCATAATAAATCTTTGAATATCATTCCTAAATCTCATAAAAGAATCTGTATAATTTTGAAATTCAAAGTAAAGTTGATTTTTTTTAGAATTATTTTGACCCTTATAATTTAATTATAATATAATTTAATTAACTTTTTTTCTCATTGTGAAAAGGGAGGACTTTTTTTTCTCCTATACTGTTATATGAATTTTCATCTATATTGTGGTATGTGAATGAATTTTTCCATTATATTCCATTATATTTTAAATGTGCTTGCTTGATTTTTTAAAAATCTTTAGACATGTCTCTTAAAATCCGGCAATAAGGGTGGGGCTCTATAGTGATAAAGGTTTTTTTAAGGACATGCACCTGAAAGCTGTCAGATGTTTGCACAGCTGTGTGACCGTTGTGTACCTGCTTTTTTTGGGACTTTGGAACCAGTTTACCAATGGGCCTGTAAAATTTTCAGTGGGTCCATGAACACACTAATTTGAGCTTTTGAACCTATTAAAGGGGAACTAAAGTCTCAACAACTTTGCACCAATAGAAAGAGCACATTCACAAATATGCAAAAAGCTGTGTCTCACCTCTTCACCTTGTCCGGGAACACCCAGCCAAGTGTAAGCAGTATACTTTAGACAGGATACTGCAGCCTTGCTTCCTGGAAGCTGACAGCCAATCATGTTATGGCTCAGAGGTTATCCCTCCTTCTGACACATTACAAATGCTTCTGTCCCTAACAATGATAAATTTCTTTGCTTTTCATACAAAAAGAAAAGTAATCTTTGCAGTTTATTTCTTTGCTAGCATGAAACATATTTACATTTCAGTAAAAAATAAAAGTAAGTCTGGGAAATCGAACCTGCAAACTTCTTTACTGTGTCTTTCTTAAAAGAAAGCTTTCTACCACTATGCCACAATGGCTACTAGGTGGGATATCAGTACATGTAGAACCTCTATCTTTTGCTAGAATCATAATAGAAACAAAAAAAAAATGGAATCCTGGGGAATTGAACCATCCCAATGTTCTGTTCTGTTTCCAAGCCCAGCACTTTATCTGTGCACCACCACTGCAGATGCAATAGATGCAAAATATTCACTATTTTGTATTGTACAGGAAGGCTGTCAGCAATTCATGCTGGTTGGTAAATAAAAACAGAGCTGCTATATATATAAACTTTGTGCATATGTAGCTATGTAAATATTTTTCTAAAAACATGATGGAAACAAACAAACATAAAAGCAATATACTTAGGTAGTAGATTATGCTGTATTGTTTTATAAGTAAGCTAGGGAATCTGAACTTGTGACTTCATGGGCTGTATGCTAATAAAAACACAGCATTTAAATAGTGCACCTCAAACAACTCAGCAATGATAGGTACATTTAGATACTATTCAGTTCATATTAGGATTTTAAAAATTTCAGTTTAGTTCTTCGTTAAGATTTAAGTGATTTTCTTCATTATATCCAAGATAAAGGATATGTAAATAATTTTTGTGGCGAGATTTTCAGTGCAGGGCCCGGGAATTTGGCACCCAGTTGACATCCTAAACTCTGTGAGTCCAATAATATTAATAAATATTGGTTGTAGCTTGGGAAATATAATAAATTCTATCTGTGATTACTTCCATAATGCTCACATTGCTGAGTCCAATGGGATTTATTTATACTCTGCTAGAAACTATAACTCTCTATATACTCTATAAATGTTTGCCATATTTGAACCTTAAAATAAAGCCCAGTTCATAAAAATTAATTTTCTTAACTTTAGGTTCATAAGAAATTTCACACTTTTGGCTTTTGTCCTTGACACCTTGACTGAGAATTAATGTAAGTGCAGGACATCAGGAGCCAGGGACAGACGTCATCAGAGGGGGAGATTTCCTGAACAGATCTGCAGATTTAAGGCAAAATATGGTAAATCACCCTAGCAAGAACTGTAGCTCGATTCTAGGTAAGGTTTTTTATTGCACTTTTAGTGCACTGCAAGCTATGTACCGAGCCAATAATGGATCTTTATGACAGAAACGTTAACACCAGCAGATATCTGGCATTAAAGATTTGGTATAGGAAAACCCCATTCACTGTGCACTGAGAGGACTCTGACCACATTCCCCAGTGTAAAATGACACCTTTTTGATCTACTGTGCGAGGTTCTCAATCTCAGTGATGGCTGGAATAAAGTTAAAGATTACTAGAAGGCTGGGTAATCTCAAACCTCATACCTTTCCTTCAAGAGGTTTCTGGCAAGTGTACTTGCGATAAGAAGACCTAATATGGAAGACTCCCCTCCCTCTAAGCGATTTGTTGCACCTGACCAATTTCTGTGCAGTATCACGCCTACCAATCATGGTGCAGTAAATACTATTACCCTCCTTAATTTTGTGAATTAAGTTTTGACGTTTGAATACCAAAATTTGTAGTATTGACACAGAATTTTGGTTTCGACCATCAAAATCCCACAATAAAAATGTATTGTATAATCCCACAATGAAATTTATTATATAATCCACAATGAGATTTATTACATAATCCCACAATGAAATGTATTATATTACCCACATTGAAATTTATTTTATAATCCCACAATGAAATTTATTATATAATCCCACAATGAAATTTATTATATAGTCCGCAATGAAATTTATTATATAATCCTGCAATGAAATTTATTATATAGTCCTGCAATGAAATTTATTATATAATCCTGCAATGAAATTTATTATATAATCCCGCAATGAAATGTATTATATAATCCCACAATTAGAGATGTTTGAAACTGTTGAGTTTTGTTCCGTTTTGAATTTTCCGGAAAATTAAAAAATTCGAAGATTCAAAAATGGACCCATAGAAGTCTATGGGAGAAAGTTTCTCTCCATTTTGAGGGACAAATAGTAATAGAAGGTTACTGAGGAATGGTCTGAGGAACCCGTAAATATAACCAAAACTTATTTTAAAACTATCTTTCCTCACAATCGGGCTGTTTTCGAGCTTCCGCATTCCATTTTCGAGAGTTACCGATCGATCATTACTTTTGAGGATTCAATTTTTCCATAATCGTCTACTTTTGATTTTTGATAATTGTCTACTTTCAATTTTAGATAATTGTCTACTTTTGATTTTCAATAATTGTCTACTTTCGATTTTCAATAATTGTCTACTTTTGATTTTCGATAATCGTCTACTTTCGATTTTCGATAATTGTCTACTTTCGATCTATGATATAAATCCAAATTCGAAAAATCCGGGTTCCGTGAAGTCCGAGAGATCCAAAAGTTTCGTCGGGACCTTGAAACCCTCAGATTCGATTCGAAACTGGGTTCTATTCGAACCCACATTACATCTCTACCCACAATGAAATTTCTTATATAATCCCACAATGAAATGTATTATATAATCCCGCAAGGAAATTTATTATATAATACCACTATGAAATGTATTCAAACAAGTTTGATAAAATAGCAATATCACAGCAATAATGGCTCAGTTGTTATATTATACAGAGACCATAAGCGATTTTTCCATAATTACGAATGTTATGCGGCAGTACACATGGCAAATAGAGATGGTTGAACTTTCAAAAGTTTGGTCCGTTTCAGAACTTTCGAACTATATGGAAATTTTGAAAGTTCGAAAACGGACCCACTAAAGTTAATGGGAGTCAAATAGTTTGTAAAAAATTAAAATATCAATGGTAACTTAATGTGAATAGCTGTGGGACCTGAGAAATGGTCTGGGGAACATGTTTGAATATCCAGGACTTTCGAAAAATTGATTTTACTCTCACGCGTGCTACTTTCGAGCTTCCGCATTTGAACATTCAATAATGAACCCATAAACGATTCGAATATCTGATAATTACAGTGTACACACATACATATACAGCGTACACACATACATATACAGTGTACACTCATACATATACAGCATACACACATACATATAAAGTGTACACTCATGCATGCACAGGGTACACACATATGTATACAGCATACACACATACATATACAGTGTACAAACATACATATACAGTGTACACATACATATACAGCATACACACATACGTATACAGTGTAAACACATACATATACAGCATACACACATACATACACAGTGTACACACATACATATACAGCGTACACACATACAGATACAGCGTACACACATATATACAGTGTACACACATACATATACAGTGTAAACACAGATTTTTAACATGTATTTTTATGTATTTCTTTATTCACTTCACTTTTCTGTGTTTCTTCCCCACAGTTGCTGTAGGTGCCATTATATAAAGTCTTCTAGTGTTTGATATCATGTAAATCATTAAACAAGTTTTAGTTATTATAAGTTAAATAGCATTTAGAACACAGATGTATTATCTGCATGTGTCTTATCTCTGTTATATCTAAAACAACTTGTTCAGTTATCATATAATTTTTGATAATTAGCACCATAAAGATCCATTTTTTAAAAAGTTGTTCAATCTTAAAATATATACTGTATACATCACCAATTTTATGAAATAAACTGCAGTTATTAAAGTGAGCCTCTGTGTGGTGCTATTGACCAAGAAAATAAAAGGTTATATCAGAAAATATGCAGTAGGAAAAGGCAATGTAACTTCGAGATCTAGTTAGGAATCGAATATTCTGTGACTTCTCCTACAATCCTGCCTGGAACATATTATTTCCATTAAATGTTTAAAGAAGATTGACCTGCTAACAATGTATGAGACACCTGTTCATCAAAGCAAACAAAGACCAACGACATGGCAAGTACTATATTTCTTTATATCATTCCTATTTACAGCCATTTCCGGACAAATCCAGTACTCCATAGATGAAGAACTGAAGAAAGGATCTGTAGCAGGAAATATTGCAAATGATTTGAATTTAAATGTAAATGAATTGTCAGTTAGAAAATTTTACATTGATTCTCAAGCCAAAACACAGTATTTCAGTGTAAATTTAGAAAATGGAGAGTTACTTGTTTCAGAGAGAATAGACAGAGAAATGTTATGTGGAACTGAACAGAATTGCTTTCTGAACATTGAAGCTGTCATTGAGAAACCTTTACAATTCTACACAATTAAAATAGAAATCGATGATGTTAATGACAACCCACCCATCTTTACTAAAAAATTATTTGATGTTGGAATTAGTGAGTCAACTTTACCAGGCGCACGATTTGCCCTGGGACACGCACAAGATCCAGATCTTGGTACCAATTCCGTACAGACCTATGAGCTCAGTGAAAATGAGTATTTTAGTCTTTCTGAAAAAAATAGTGTGGATGGAAGTAAATATCCAGAACTTGTACTAGAGAAGCCCTTAGACCGTGAGAGGCAAAGTTCCTTTGAATTAATTTTCACTGCATTTGATGGGGGAAGGCCAAGGAAAACTGGTTCAGCTTTGATTAAAATTGTGGTTCAGGATGTGAATGATAATTATCCTGTTTTCAATAAGGAGACATATCAGATACATATAAGTGAAAATGCTGCACCTAATTTTCTAGTTCTTCAGCTAAATGCCACTGATGAAGATGAAGGCTCCAATGCAGAAATAACTTATTCGTTTAGTCAGATTCCTGAGAATGCAAAGCAGCTTTTTGATATTGATTCAAAATCTGGGACCATTATAATAACAGGAACATTGGATTATGAGATAACAAAGAGCTACAAGTTAACTGTAGAAGCTAAAGATGGTGGTGGATTAGTGGCTCATAGTAAAGTATTAATACAGATTGTCGATGCCAATGATAATGCACCTGACATAAAAATCAACTCATTTTTGTCCTCGATTTCTGAGGATTCCCCACCTGAAACTGTCATAGCATTGGTTAATATCCTTGATTTGGATTCTGGAGAGAATGGGGAAATAGTCTGTCAAATCTCTGAAAAGTTACCATTTCAATTATTGCCACTAAATAAAAACTACTTTAAAATTGTAACTTCATCGAATCTTGACAGAGAAGCCACCTCTCATTATCAAATCACAATTCAAGCTACCGACGGGGGGTCACCTCCGTTATCTGACAATAAAACAATAGAGTTGCTTATATCAGATGTGAATGACAATATCCCTGTTTTTGAAAAAGACAAGTATATTGCTTATGTGCCAGAAAATAATCTACCAGGCACCTCTATACACAAAATTAATGCAGTGGATCAGGACCTTAATGAAAATGGACAAATAACCTATTCAATCATCAGTAATGACAGTGCGGATGTGCCAGTTTCTTCACATGTTTCCATAAACTCTGTGACAGGAGTTGTTTATGCTCTACATTCTTTTGACTATGAGCATGTACGAGAATTTCAATTCCAGGTAAAGGCTGAAGACAATGGATCTCCACCTCTAGGCAGTAATGTCACAGTGAGGATTTGCATTTTAGACATGAATGATAATCCTCCTAAAATTCTCTACCCCTCCTCAGACTCTGATAGAGCAGCATTGTTTGAATTTATTCCTCGTGCTTCTTCAAAAGGTTACCTGGTTACTAAAGTAATTGCAGTAGATGCTGATTCTGGACACAATGCATGGCTCTCATACCACTTACATCAAGTGTCAGAAACATCATTATTTTCTATTGGACAATATTCAGGTGAAATTAGTATTTCCAGAGATTTTCAAGATACAGATACTTTAAGGCAAAACTTGGTTATTTTAGTGAAGGATAATGGCAACCCTTCTCTTTCTTCTACTGTTACACTGAACCTTGTTATAGCGGATAGCTTCCAAGTACTTCCAGAGATAAATAAGCAGCCAATCAAGTTGGAATCAACACCTAATATAACTTTCTACCTAGTAATAGCCATAGCCATGATTTCAGTTTTGTTCATTTTGACAGTAGTAATTGCTGTTATTTCTAAATGTAAAAACTCTAACACTTCCACTGTGTTTGGAACATTAAACAAGGGATCATATCCCCAATTTGCTGTTCAATGTCCTTCTCAGATTAGTAATGGAACTTTACCATTGTCATTCCCGTATGATGTGTGTGTGGCTATTGACGCAAGTCAGAATGAATTTGCCTATCTCAGACCACTTCACGATGTTCCAACAGAGAATCTTATTGACACTGATGACTGTCCAACTGAAGCTGATTGTGTGAAAGAGAATTGTTCTGAAAACAATACTGAAAAGGTAAGTAATACATTTAACAGCCAAAGAAAATTACCTTCCCAAAATATTATATTGTAATGTATTTTAATAATCATAGGAACAAAACACATTAGGTAATCAGCTTGGTTGAAATGAAGCATGTTTTAACATAATTGAAAGGGATTAGAGAGCACCATTATCTATTTTTTTCCTTTTCTGGTCTTCTAAGGGACTAGCCTGGGGCAGAATTCTCCTAGGTTCCTTATACCTTTCAAACAAGGCTATGATGATGTATTTAGCTTAATTGGCTGTTAAAGGATAACTGTATTGTCTCAATGCTTTTTTTTTTAAATTGCTTTAAAAGGGTATGCAGCCCTCCCCATACATTTTTTTCCCGATTTCAAGCCTCTCTCTGCCTTCAATTAGCCATGCTGTGAAGGGGGCATTACGATACTGTCTGCCTCTAACTGTCACTCAAAGCTAGCATGCGAGAAAACACTCCTCTGCCCACCCTTAATTAGCTTGATTATGTAGGCTGTATTCTAGCAACAGGACATTTCAAGTTTGTTTGATTGGCAGAGGAGGAGGAAAGAGGTTGTAACAGACATTCCCACCAGCCAATGACAAGTGTTATGTTAATCATGGCCCTGGGCCGTTTAGGAGGCGGGCATTTAGCACTCATCTGTGCTGTGTGATATCTAAGGGAAGGCAGCACGATTGTAAATGTGAGTAAGCCATTTCAGCTGCTAGAAGTGTGGACATGTAATGGGGTGATGTTATTTTCTTTTATATTGTTGTCCTTTAAGATATTCTCTTGTAAAGTTACAATTCCTGGTCTGTCATGCGTGTCTGGGTCTCTGTGACAGTAATGAGCTGTGTGAAAAGCACCCCCCCAAAAAAACTTAAACTTTCCTTTTCTAATTCAAACGTAACTACCTTAGATATATTTCTACCTTAATTATATTGTCAAATATATTATTAGAAATGCCCTTCATCCACCAAAACAAAACCTAACAACAATTATGCTTATAATTACTAGCAGGTCTATGTGATAGGAGCTGCAAACCCAAAAATCTCTATGCTTACACATTTGATGATTTAATATGGGTTAGTGTGACTTTTAGACAGGATTTGCTGTGGCTGTGGCAGGGACATAAACTTGCGAGTATATTTTCAGTGCATTCAAGGGGGGTATTTATGTGAAATTTACAAATGCAAAATACCAATACAATAAAGGGAAAAGTCTAGATGGTATCAGATAGTAATACTAGGTATGACTAACTTACTGCAGCATTAGAACATGTATATAGCCCTTTCTGGATTGTACTGCATTGCTTTTTTTTCTGTTGCATGTCAATTGTTTCAGTCATACAGTATGAATAGTAAAAAAACAGTAAGCAGTTATCTTATAGTATAAGTAAAACTCTACTATCAAGTCCAAAATTTTAATTTAATACTAGCTATGGGCTCTCACTGCATCGTGGGAGCAGGGAAAGTTAAAAGTGGGTTCAGAACTTTACCTCCTTGCCTTGTATGTTCCTGTGGAAGGAATATCAGTGAGGAAAATCAACTAAATAAGTAAGTTAGTGTTTCTTATATTACAAGGGCCCTTAAAAAAACAATATTTTACTAAACTTTTAACCCTAAAATTTTAAAACAAGTACCTTGGCAACTCTGCTTTTTTTTTTTGCATTTTTCCTTTTGTACTGAGATTGCACATTGGGTGAAAATGAATGGATATTTTACTATAAATTTTCCAAATACCTTATGGAAATGGAAATGTTCTGCAACTGCCCAGAAACTAGCATGATAACAAAAACCTTATAATATGTATTAATTTAATAGTTGTGTAGGAACACAATCAACATTTGGTAGGCCATGAGCCACCACAGACTCAGTTGCAATCTCTTCAACCTCTGTTCCTACACAACTATTAAATTAATTTGGTGGGCAGCAAGTCTCAGTGTTTAGCATTTATGCAGCGCTGAAGTCCAGAGTTCGAATCATGGGAGAACTGGCCGAGTAGGCTGAGGGGCAAATTTGAGCTGCCACAGAAGCTATTAGTAAGTTATGGCACAGTGTTATGGCACAGTGTTGTAAGCCCTCCAGATAATAAGCCATTGTTATCAGCCCTCCAGATCATTACCCAGTGTAAGTCAGCCCTCCAGATCATTAGCCAGTGTTATCAGCCCTTCAGATCATTAGCCAGTATTTTCAGCCCTCCAGATCATTAGCCTGTGTTAAGTCAGTCCTCCAAATTATTAACGCTTATTTCTGATGATAATCATGCGTGTGTATGCATTCAGTCGGTGTTGTTCTTTGATGTGCCACACCAAATGCATTCACACATGCGATTATCGTCTGAAATGGCTGTGTACTAAGCTTTAGTCTGTTTGTTATCTTAACCACATCATACACTTGAAAATGTTGCAGGCAATGATGTAAAATTAAAAAAGGTGTAACCTTAAAAAAAAGTGTGTGATTGTAGTAAAGAGGGCGTGATCAAACCGTGATCTACCATGAAAGGGCCACTTGGTTGTATTTTCCCTCCAGGCCAAAGGTCCCAGTCCTCCTCTGGTTCGAATCCATCATTCGATACATCTGTAAGGAGTTGGTATATTCTCCCTGTGCTTGCGTGGGTTTCCTCCAGGCACTCCGGTTTCTCTCACAATTATTAAGACATACTGATAGGTTGTATGCATTAAATAAATGTGCCTAGATTGTAATCTAGCGCCTGATGTGAATCTATACATGTAATTGTAAAGAGCTTCAGAAGATGTTGGTGCTATATAAATCCATAGTAATAATAATAGAGCACCAAAATGTAAACAAGCATGCAAAATGTACAGTGGAGTAAAATGTCTGTTGTTTGCATTGGGAAGAAAGGGGGGGGGTTGCTGGTGTATGTGCTGGTGTATCTCCAGACCCATGACTCCATAATGTAGTTAAACCACACAGCTGCCACTAATGATGTTATATAGACATAGCACATAACAATTTTGGGACTTTTTCAGGCTAGCTAAAGGATTATGTTTAAGTCCAGCAATGGTTACACTCTATATAGCTTTGGACTGAGAAATATTTCTGTATAACATCACTGGTGAGATTGCACTGGGGAGACAAAAGTGTTACAATGAGTTGTTACAAAGAGTTACAACTAATCAGTTTAAATGTTTTATGAATTTGTTTACGTAACCCCTATTTGAAGTATTTCTGACATTCATCATGCAAGAGAATAACAATAAGGAAAGAAGAAAATCTGTCTGTGTATTTGGTATTTAGAGACATTTGGTTTGGTCTCTAAGCCATTTTCTGTTTATTCCTATCTACTTGTTGACTACATGCGATGAATATCGAAACTTATCCTGTTTTTGGAGGAAATGTTGGAATTTTAATGGATATAATTTTGTGGAGTTTTGACAAAATTTGTAGTTGAACATTCAGAATTGAAAAGTTGAAAATCAGTGGCAAATTTTGACACAGAAAATTTGGAAGAGCTGCTTAAAGGGCATGTCCACCCCCAAAACTATAATTCCCTCCACTACTGGCCCCACATCCCAGCTCCAAATGGTTCTCCTGGACCCCCCCCCAAGTCCCAAAAACTGGCCACCAGGAGGATAGCAGAATCCATATAGGACTCTACCTCCTATCTCTCCTCCGGGAGAATTTGTCCTGCGCACCGCACTCACTCTCCCTCCCTCCCATTTTGCAAGCCCTCCCCCTACCATAAAATCCCTTTGCCCATTAGTAGCTATCCTGCCCCCAGCCCCAACCGCCATAACATTTTTTACAAGAACTCCCCCGAACTTTACTTATCTTACCTCTCTCCCTCGGCGTTCTCAGCAGCCGGCAGCTGCATCTGTGATTGGCTGCAAGCAAAGGGCCAGTACAGTATGCTGCAGAAAAGAGGTAAGGTAAGTAAAGATCGGGGGAGTTCCAGTAAAATCTTATATGGCGGTTGGGGCTGGGGGCAGGATAGCTACTGTTGGACCTGATAAAATGAGTATCTGACTAACTTGTTACAAAGAAGCTTAAGGCCCAAAGGTTTTTAAAGATTTATTAAACAAAGTAACAAATAAAGGAAAAGGTACAAAGGTAACAAAATGGCAGCACTCCAAGGTGTTATAGCTTAGCAGTCCTTTTAGATGTTAAATGCTGCTAGATGGAGGCTGTATGGAGTTTCTTTCCAGATGCCTTTTTGGGGCACCCCATTATTGGCATTATAAAAGTCCATGATATAGGACCAAAACTTTGCCTGTGTTGCATCATGTTTAAATAAATGTTTTTTTGTTTCCTTGGAATAAGTCCCCTGTGTGCACTGAACTTTTTTCAAATTGCATATATCCTAAGATTTATCTGTAGCACCGGGGCAGAATTACCTTGGAAAGAGCTGAGTGTCTGTTTATTGCATATAACATATATATAAATCAAAAACTCATTTTTGATAAACTAGTTTTGGTATTAAGAATACAATACTGTAAAACTTGTTTTCTTGTTAACTGTTTTATGACATAAAATAGCTGAATTTTTTCTTTCTTGCAATTACCAATATAAAACTCTGTGTGGTGCTGTTGACCAAGAAAAGTAGAAAAAGTTCTTTTTAAATCCAGACAGCAGCAGAGGCAATGTATCTCAGCAAAGATGTGTTTGTTGAATCTGCTGTGATCTTAAAATTCTTCCTGGAACATTTAATTTAGTGTTCTCCTCTGACATACTGTTTAAAGAAGACTATAGCAAATAGCTTCATCTGCTAACAATGTATGAGACAACTGTTCATCAAAGGAAACAAAGGACAATCACATGGCAAGTACTATATTTCTTTATATCATTTATATTTACAGCCATTTATGGACAAATCCAGTACTCCATACATGAAGAACTGAAGAAAGGATCTGTAGTAGGAAATATTGCAAATGATTTAAACTTGGATGTTACAGAATTATCAGAAAGAAATTTTCATATTGTTGCATATGCAAAATCACAGTATTTCAGTGTTAATTTAGAAAATGGAGACTTGCTTGTTTCAGAGAGAATAGACAGAGAAATGTTATGTGGAACAGGACAGAATTGCTTTCTTAATGTTGAAGCTGTCATTGAGAATCCTTTACATGTTTATACATTTAAAGTAGAAATTCTGGATGTTAATGATAATGTGCCCAGTTTTTCACAAAAAGTATTTGAAGTTGATATTACTGAGTCAACATTACCAGGAGTGCAGTTTGTCCTGGGACACGCACAGGATCCAGATCTCGGTACTAATTCTGTACAGAAATATGAGCTTAGTACAAATGAGTTTTTTAGTCTCGCAGAAAAAAATAGTGGAGGTGGAAGTAAATATCCAGAACTTGTACTGGAGAAACCCCTGGACCGTGAAAGGCAAAGTTCCTTTGAAATTATTTTAACTGCTTTTGATGGAGGTAAACCAAAGAAGAGTGGTACATCTGAGATCAAAATAGTGGTTCTTGATGCCAATGATAATTATCCTGTTTTCAGTCAGGATACATATCAAATAAATGTAAATGAAAATGTTCCAGATAATTTTTTAGTTCTCCAGCTAAATGCTACTGATGAAGATGAAGGCTCCAATGCAGAAATAACTTATTCACTTAGTCATGTTCCTGAAAAAGCAAAACAACTCTTTGAAATAGATTCCAAAACTGGGAAGATTATGAAAATTGGAAAACTGAATTTCGAGGAGACAAAGAACTATGAGATGACGGTACAAGCTAAAGATGGGGGCAGTTTTATCTCTCACAGTAAAGTATTAATACAGATTGTTGATGCCAATGACAATGCACCTGACATACAAATTGATTCCTTTTTATCCTCAATTCCTGAGGACACTCCCCCAGAAACTGTCATAGCATTAATTAATGTTCTTGATTTAGACTCTGGAGAAAATGGGGAAGTCGTCTGTGAAATATCAGAAACATTACCTTTTGAGTTAATTTTACTTAAAAAGAACTACTTTAAAATCGTAACTATGTCACATATGGACAGAGAGGTTGTTTCTCAGTATGAAATCACAATCAAAGCTACAGATAAGGGGTCCCCTCCGTTATCTATCAACAAAACTATTGTGTTAACAATATTGGATGTGAATGACAATACTCCTGTTTTTGAAAATGATAGCTACATCTCATATGTACAAGAAAATAATCTACCAGGCACCTCTATACACAGAATAAATGCTGTTGATCAGGACCTTAATGAAAATGGACATGTAACTTATTCAGTCTTTAGTAATGACAGTGCGGATGGGCCAGTTTCTTCTCATGTTTCCATAAACTCTGTGACTGGGGTTATTTATGCTCTACATTCTTTTGACTATGAACAAGTAAGAGAATTACAATTCCAAGTGAAGGCTGAAGACAATGGATCTCCACCTCTAAGCAGTAATGTCACAGTGAGGATTTGCATTGTAGATATGAATGATAATCCTCCTCAGATTCTCTATCCATCCTCAGATTCTGAAAGAGATGAATTTTATGAATTTATCCCTCGCTCATCTTCAAAGGGTTATCTGATAAGCAAAGTAATTGCAGTTGATGTTGATTCTGGACACAATGCATGGCTCTCATACCACTTACATCAAGTACCTGAATCTTCTTTTTGTGCCATTGGACAACATTCAGGGGAAATTCGAACTTCTAGGGATTTTCAAGAAACAGATACCTTAAGACAAAAAATAGTTGTTTTAGTGAAGGACAATGGAAATCCTTCTCTCACAGCTTCTGTTACATTAAACCTTGTTATAGCTGAAAACTTTCAAGCACTTCCGGAAATAAAAAAACAGCCCATTAAGTTTGAAACAACAAACAATATAACTTTTTACCTAGTAATCGCCATAGCTATGATTTCAATTTTATTTATTGTGACAGTAGTTGCTGCGGTGGTTTCTAAATGTAAAAACAAGAACGCTACACCTATTTTTGGAACAATAAATAAGGGATCATATCCCCAATTTGCTGTCCGATGTCCTTCTCAGTTAAGTAATGGAACTTACCATTGTATTCCCTTATGATAGTTGGTGGCCATTGATGCAAGTCAGAATGAATTTGCATATCTCAGACCCATTCACGATGCCCCAACAGAGAATCTTATTGATACAGATGACTGTCCCAGTGGAAAGGATTGTGTCAAAGAAGCTATTTATATTAACAATGAACAGGTAAGTAATAATTGCAAGTGCTTTGCAGAGGCCAATATATGATTGTTTACATTGCTTTCAAATATCAATTGAATAGGCATTTTACAACAGACTTGTATAGTATATAAAGGCCGATACCATTTCTGTCCCAATGAGCTCCTTACCCTTCTCGTGGTCTTACATTGTATATGTGATAAGACAGGCATGGACAATAGGTCAAACCCTCCAACAATTTTAATATATTAAATGATGTGACTATCCTATGAGAAACAATATTTTATATATTTTTTGATATAACAATACAAAAACTATATTATAGTTAACATATTATATTATATTATATATAAGAATGTTACATTAAATTACAGTAGTGTATATCAGGGTTATTCAATAAAGTTCTTTTAGCTGGAGTTTTTTGCCTTCCCCTGGATCAACTGTTAGGTAGGGTTAAAAAAAAAAAAGGGGGGGGGTGAATAGGTTGGACTTGGGACGTATGTTTATTCAACCTTAATTACTATGTTACTATGTTATCGTTTTAAATGGTGCTAATTTTGCCCCAACCAATCAGATGTTAGCTTTCATATGTTAAATAAAATCTGATTGGTTGGGGCAAAATTAGCACCATTTTAAACGATAAGAACTGAATCTCCCTGATTGTGTTTAGTGTTAAAGGACAATTATACTCACCTCCCTCCGCTCCTCTTCTTTGGTCAGTACCTTTTACCCAGGTCCTCACCTCTGGGCTCGCGTAACTTGCAGCATAGCCTTATGACACGATGTCCCGGTAGGTTCCGCCCCTCCTCCCCGTCAGCGACGAGGCCAATAGGAAGGCACGCTCTGTAATGAGCGTGCCTTCCTATTGGCCTCGTTGCGCAAGGAGTGGAGGGGGCGGAGCCTACTGGAGCAGTGTGTCAGTAAGGCTATGCTGCAAGTTACGCTAACCCAGAGGTGAGGACCTAGCGGTTTAGGTCCTCACCCTGGGTAAAAGGTACTGACTAAAGAAGAGTAGCAGTGGGAAGGTTACAACTGTGGATTCTCATGTAAGGTTACATATGGATAATATGCATTTATTTTATCTTTATAACTATATTATTGATTATCCATTGTCAAATAATTTATTTGGCTTGGCAATAATTTATAAGTTAAGGTTACATTTAAGGATAGGATGAGGTAGAAACGGTCAGAAACAGATGATGCTGTAGAAGTTTTTGCTGCTAAGTTTTGTTTTGGAAAAGATTTACAAATGATGCACCATGTGCCACAAACCATGAATAGTGGTGTTAATATGTTTGCTGAAAAGTCTCAAAGTTTATTACAGCTAAATAGTGGGTTTCACAGTATGTGCAGTAGCCTCAGGGGTGTATCTGTAATGAAAAGTTAAAACATTTGATTCAGAGCAGCAGATCTCCTACTACCTGAGAGGGCAGCAAGCTGACCAGCAAAAAAAAATGTAAATCTCTGTTTCATAAGTTTATGTTATGACACATGTGCAGTGTTTGAGTAACTATACAAAATACCTCTGTCTACTCATTTTCCCTTATACCCAGTTCTTCAGAGGGCTACAGTGTTATAATGATGATGTGATATATAACAGGGGTAACAGGCTTGCTAGCAGTGTGTGTTAGGCCAGTAGTTGGTATGTACAAAGGTATTCTTTAGGGGTCCCCTTACAGGCCAACTCCACAGGGTACCTCCTTCCCATTTGCAGAGACATATAAGATTATCTGGTGAATGAAGGACACACCTGTTGTTATAAGCAGGGCTACATTTATTGCAGACCGGTTGTTTTTATTGAGAATCTTGCTGCAAGTGTTTCTGATATCCCTTTGATTACCATGTTGCTCTCTAGACATGTTTGAAATATTCTCCCTATGCTCTATTACTAGAAATTATTTCTGTTGAAATATTTGAAGCAGATATTCCAATATATCAATATTGCTGTTACTCTGATCTCCTGTTGATTACTTAGTTGGGATAGCAAATCAAGCTTTTGCTGGAACATTTTTATCTTAGATACTGACAGCTTAATACTGAGAACTAAACTGAGCTAAGGGCTGCCCATTCAAGCTACCCAGTTAGAATCACTCAATAAGCTTATATGCCAGTACATACCTTAGTACAAAGATATAACATTTCAGATGAAATGCAAATCTGAAACTGCTCTCCTTACTGAACATTCACTATTTGTGTGACTCCTAACCCCCCCCCCCCCAAAAATCTGATTGATCCAAGATCCAATCAGATTTAAGATTGTATCTAGACCAATCAGACTTTGGAGGTGTGTTTGAAAGATAATAAAAGTATAAAAAGTATAAAAAGTGAGAAATCTGAGTTGCAGCTTATAAACTCAGTGGTTATGCTGGCATGTCTGTTGGGACCAGCTGGGTCCCTTTAGGATCTCAGCTTTCCCAATCAAGGTCATCCTAGAGACTCCCTGGTGGCAGCTGAGAGTCAAAGTTGAGAGTAGTATTGGTGAGCTTTCTGGCAGAGAGAGGCTCTGTGGATCTCCTCTTGGTGGCTCCAGTTGCAGCTGGAAAACTGAGGGGGAAAGATGGTCTCAACCACCACACAGAGCACTTGTGTGTTAACAGTGGTCTTGGAGCATGAAAGCACTGACCCCAGGCTTTCAATAAATAAATAAAATAATGATGTGTAGATATAAGCTGTATAAGCAATTTGTTGCTAGTCTAGAGTACCTGACTGGGAAAGCTCAATGTGCAGTCTGGTGGCAGTGGAGTCAAAGGGGAGAGTGTGGTAAGCCTTCTGGCTAAGGGAGGCTGTACGGATCTCCTTTTGGTGGCTCCAGTATAGGCTGGAAAACTGAGAAGGGGGAAATGGTCTTGAAAAAAAATGTGTAGATATAAGCTGTATAAGCAATTTGCTGCTAGTCTAGGGTACCTGACTGGGAAAACTCAATGCGCAGTCTCCAGCCATGGTGGCTCTTTGTTTGTTCTTGGCTATTGTGCTATTTTCTGGCAAGAATCTAAACAGGACCTGAGCAACTAGACTCCTGAATAAGGCTGGGTACACGCTATGCATCATTTTTGCCCGGAAAAGTCGCAGGATGTGAGTGTGGGTGTGTGGGGGCGGCCACAACCATTCTCGGTCACCCGTTCGTACACTACTGCAGAGGTCATTGGACCATTACTCACAGTACCCTCCTAGAGACACTCTCCCACCCGTAGAGGAAAATCAGGATGGATTGTGGGAGTTGCTAATTAGCACAACTCTCTCTATGCTCATGTTATAAGGAAAGTAGAGACTTGTGGTTAAAAATAGATGGGGTAAATAGCTTGAATCTACTGTGCATGCCAGAAACCTTGATGGGGAACAGATGAGTAAGGTAACGATTTTGGAACACTACACAGTGGGGCCGGTAGTTGGCAAAATATTTTGTTTTGGGGTGGACATGCCATTTAATGTTTTTAACCAATTGTAATAATCCTCTAGGAACATTCTTAATGTCACACTAAGCCTAAAGGTTCAGTAATGTTTATCTTGACTTGGCCCATAAACAAAAGACAGACTTTTACATACTGTGCATTTCATGTTATTTTAAAAAACAGACCTAATTCCATATTTTTGTTGTTTTTTTTGTCACCATCATGTTCCATCCTATAGTTCAAATATATATAAGGCAAATTGTTGTTACCTGTTGTTTTTAATTTTTTATTGATTATCTGTGTTCTCTTATTCTAGTTTTTACCTTTCTTCATGTCCTCCTATATAGCATTTCCCACAAGGGCAAACTATACTATATACTACCCCCTGGCACTGACAATTATGAATTACTATATGATGTATAATAACTTGTGAAGGTTCTCATTCATCCAGTTCATGCTATGTCTGTTTTAATCAGTTAGATCAACTGGACTTGATGTTTAGTTCTTGAAGATGTTTCGCTAATCATCTAACTGGCTTTCTCAATTTAGAATGACTTGAAATTGAGAAAGCCAGTTAGATCACTAGAGGACCATCTTTAAGAACTAAACTTCAAGTCCAGTTGATTTAAAGGAACACTAAATCAAGTATTTTAAGTATTTGCCATCCGTTTCTATTATTCACAGGGAGGTGAGAACTCTTATTCCCACCTCCCTGTGAATAATAGTACGCTCGGGGGACCTGGAACTTACCTTACTGGCGTTCCACTGCAAGCCGCTCCTGCATCTAACAGCTGTTCTGTCCCGACTGCGCGCCCTATGTATACTTACCAACTTGTGTTTGAATGATTCTCAACGTATCTGAACATATTTAAAGTTGGCACACTTGCTAAAGGGGAACATGCCACTAAATTTGTTCCCCTTTAAATCCTGAATCTTCTTTATTGGGTCCACTTTTCTCAATTATTTAGAGGCTACTATGTTCTTGATAATCTTATGCTTCTTCAAGAAAAATTGTGGTCACTTAGCTAATAAGAGGCTATTTCTTCATCCAAACATAGAAAATATAATCAATGCACATTCCTAGGCCCCATACAATATCATATTATCTGCACACTGGCATACTTTATAAACAAAGGGGTTTTAGTATACATTACTGTGATCACATGAATGAAAAGCCTTCCAACCACGTCAACGTAACCCCAGTCTGGAAGGTCCTAACTTCTAACCTTTTTTACTTTATTACCATTACCATTAGCAAACTTTTGCATTTCTCATAGTTGTGCACTGGATCCAAATAACAGGCTAAAAATATTACAGAGGGTTAATATAATAGTATTTGAATTAAGTTTGTTTTTAATTTAATGTGAAATGTATCTTAAGTAAGTTTTTTGAATGTAGATTAATTGGAATAAAGCCACTTTCAGGGGCAATATGGCCTTTAAATGTAATGTTTTAAATATTTAAATATTGCATGTTGATTGTCCTTTGACAGATAAAGTTTATTGATAGAAATGTAGGTAGAAATAAAGAGTATTTTAAAGGGGAACTGTGGTCCAAAAATGACTTTAGGTAAATTGATAGGAATTGCTCTCCTGAGAATTTTTGCAGTTTACTTTCATTGTTTAATTTGCATAGTTTTGGAGATATTTACATTTATGTGTGTGATATGGCAGCAACTTCCCCAGGTCCCCTGCACTTCCTGCTCTGAAACCATGTGACAGTCACTCTTCCCTATGGCTCCTCCTGCCCTTGCCACCCCCCTGGTCCCTCCCACTCATGGGCCCCATGGCCTCTCCTTTGCAGGCTCTCCTTGGCCCCTTTCCTCACAGACCCATGTGGCCCTGCCCCCCCACGGGTGCATTGGCCCCGTCTACTCATGGGTGCTGTTGCCCTGCCCACTCACGGGCGCATTGGCCCCACTAACTTGCGGGTGCCATGGGCCCCTCCCCACTCAAACATCCCAGGCCCCCCCTACCGAAAACTTGAGTGAGAATTGCCTGAAAAGACTGTTTTCACATAGTGGGAGGGTAGGGCTGTAGATTCCCTTACCTTCTCTGTGGGGATCTTCACACAGCACGGAGGGGGAGGGACTTCCTATCTCACTAACACACTGAAGTCTGAGGCGGTGCTCGCTGGCAGCGAGGTGGAGGAGCAGCCTTAGAAATGTCACATGTCATCCTGCCACCCATTAACTTTCTGGTCAGTCATTTCTTTATATCTTGGGCTGTGGATCACGTAGAGAGGGAGTTGGTGGCTAGTTTTAAAGGTAGAAAACCAGCCTTTCACTAACTTGTATGGAGACCACAGTTCCCCTTTAATAGACTTCACTTCCCAATAGTTACTCCCTTATATATCTTTTCCCATGGAACCGCAAATAATATCTTTTGTTTGAACTTTTGGAGACTTTTAATTTAATATTAAAATATAGTTTTGTATACTTATATACATAGATTGCTTGAGGGATTGGCCATCCTAGATATATTTCTTCCTACATATATACATATATTTTTTAGATATTTTTTTACGGATTATAATTCTTTCTATTAATTCTATGAAGTGGCATTTATATATTAAAGAACTGGATTTGCTATCTAATTGATTATCTAATTGAATATTTGTTCTTTTGGGAATATGAATTTCCTTTGAACACTAGTTACAGGGCACTGGTATTTCTGTGTTTATCTAATTGTAATTAGGGTTAAAGTCCGATTCTAAATGAAACTCGGTTCTGTTTTAGAACTGACGGTTCTGAAGTTCTGGCGGAACTATCGAATTTTCAGGGTTTTTTGGATCTTTGCAATTTTCATATTATCGAATTTTAGAAATATAATTGCTTTCTTTAGAATTATCGAATATTCCAAATCGCATATTCAGAAATTATCAAATATATAGGCCTTAAATTTAATTGGAACTTTCAGATTTTTTTCTCCAATGGCTTTTAAGGCCGTTTTCGGATTTCAAATATTTTCTTAGAACGTTCGTTATGGAACGGAACTCATCACTTTTGAACCTCTCTAGTTGTAATGCTTAGTAATCATCAAAGCGGAAGTACTGTAGTTGATGCTTAGATCTATTTAATCCATTCAAAAGCCCAGTTTAAGCTAAGAGGTGAACAAACTAATAGTATAATCTAATGATACAAGTGGAATAGCTGTATTGGATTATTGTGGATATAATCAGCTAATTGATTAATTGATTATCATTAAACAATGCAATACTAACAACTTAATGGTTGTTTTATATTAGCCGCTTGATACTTGTATATGTTAAATAAGTTAGTACTGTTTTTACATTAACAATATAATACACACTGTGATTTTCATGTCAAAAAAAATTTCATCTATAAAATCACCAGTTTGTTTTAATATTTTAAGAAAACAGATTGTAATTAACAAAATAAAACTCTGTGTGGTGCTGTTGACCAAGAAAAGTATGGAACTTGCAATACAACACAGGAAGCTGCAGAGGCAATGTAGATCAGCAGAAATCTCTATTAGTTGTGATCTTAAAATTCTGCCTGGAACATATTATCTTGTTTTCTTTACTGACTGTTGAAAGAAGATTGAACAGGTATATTGCTTAATCTGCTAACAATGTGTGAGATGGCTGGGCATCAAAGCAAGCAAAGGACAATCACATGGCAGGTACTATATTTATTCATTTCATTCACATTTACAGCCATTTATGGACAAATCCAGTACTCCATACATGAAGAAGTATGAATTGTGGTGTGGCTATTGACGGCCAGTAGAATGAAATTCTTTGCCCTATCTCGAACCACTTCACGATGTTCAACAGAGACATCTTTATACTGACACTGACGGACCCCCCTGCGCCAATGCAAGCTGTCCCAACCTCGACGTGTGAAGAGAATTGTTCTGACAAACAATACTTTGACCACAAGGTCCACTGTAACCGCACCCACCAGTAAACCAGCACAAAGGACCCCCAGGAAATGACCCTTTCCCAAGTAGTTAGAACGCATAATGAGCCCATGTTTAATGCCCCCACCGCCCATAGGAAAACCCCAAACACATCCTACGCGTTATCAGCTTGGTTCGCAACATGAAGCATGTTTTAACATAAGTGAAAGGGATTAGAAGATGCCCACCAGTATCTCACACCCCCCCCCCCCCCCCCCCCCACCCCCCACCCCTGGCCCTCGTCATTTTTTATTCTTCTTTCCATATCTATTTTTTCCTTTTCTGGTCTTCTAAGGACTAGCCTGGGGCAGAATTCTCCTAGGTTCCTTATACCTTTCAAACAAGGCTAATGATGATGTATTTAGCTCATTGGCTGTTAAAGGATACTGTATTGTCTCAATGCTTTTTTTTTTAATTGCTTTAAAAGGGTATGTCAGCCCTCCCCATTACATTTTTTCCCGATATTTCAAGCCTCTCTCTCCTTCAATTAGCCATGCTGTGAAGGGGGCATTACGATACTGTCTGCCTCTAACTGTCACTCAAGCTAGACATGCGGAGAAAAACACTCCTCTGCCCACCTTAATTAGCTTGATTATGTAGGCTGTATTCTAGCAACAGGACATTTCAAGTTTTGTTTTGATTGGCAGAGGAGGAGGAAAGAGGTGTGTAACGACACTTCCCACCAGCAATGACAAGTGTATGTTCAATCATGGCCCTGGGCCGTTTAGGAGGCGGGCATTAGCACTCATCTGTGCTGTGTGGATCTCAGGGAAGGCAGCACGATTGTAAATGTTGAGTAAGCCATTTCAGCTGCTAGAGTGTGGACATGTAATGGGTGATGTTATTCTTTTATATTGTTGTCCTTTAAGATATTTCTTGTAAAGTTACAATTCTGGTCTGTCATGCGTGTCTGGGTCTCTGTGACAGTAATGAGCTGTGTGGAAAAGCACCCCCCAAAAAAACTTAAAACTTTCCTTTTCTAATTCAAACGTAACTACCTTAGATATATTTCTACCTTAATATATTGTCAATATATTATTAGAAATGCCCTTCATCCACCAAAACAAACCTAACAACAATTATGCGTATAATACTAGCAGGTCTACTGTGATAGGAGCTGCAAACCCAAAAATCTCTATGCTTACACATATGATGATTAATATGGGTTAGTGGACTTTTAGACAGGATTTGCTGTGGCTGTGGCAGGGACATAAACTGGCGAGTATATTTTCAGTGCATTCAGGGGGTATTATGTGAAATTACAAATGCAAAATACCAATACAATAAAGGAAAAGTCTAGATGGTTATCTAGATAGTAATACTAGGTATGACAACTTACTGCAGCATTAGAACTGTATATAGCCCTTTCTGGATTGTACTGCATTGCTTTTTTTTCTGTTGCATGTCAATTGTTTCAGTCTACAGTATGAATAGTAAAAAAACAGTAAGCAGTTTATCTTATAGTATAAGTAAAAACTCTACTATCAAGTCCAAAATTAATTTAATACTAGCTATGGGCTCTCACTGCTGTGGAGCAGGGAAGTTAAAAGTGGGTTCAGAACTTTACCTCCTGCCTTGAATTTCCTGTGGAAGGAATATCAGTGAGGGGAAAATCAACTAAATAAGTAAGTTAGTGTTCTATATTACAAGGGCCCTTAAAAAACATATTTTACTAAACTTTTAACCCTAAAATTTTAAAACAATACCTTGGCAACTCTGCTTTTTTTTTTTTTGCATTTTTCCTTTTTACTGAGACTTGCACATTGGGTGAAAATGAATGATTTTTACTATAAATTTCCAAATACCTATGGAAATGGAAATGTTCTGCAACTGCCCAGACCAAACTAGATGATAACAAAAACCTTATAATATGTATTAATTTAATAGTGTGTGTAGGAACACAATCAACATTGGGTAGGCCATGAGCCACCACAGACTCAGTTGCAATCTCTTCAACCTCTGTTTCCTACACAACTATTAAATAATTTGGTGGGCAGCAAGTCTCAGTGTTTTAGCATTTATGCAGCGCTGAAAGTCCAGAGTTCGATCATGGAGAACTGGCCGGAGAGGCTGAGGGGCAAATTTGAGCTGCCAAGAAGCTATTAGTAAGTTATGGCACAGTGTTATGGCACAGTGTTGTAAGCCCTCCAGATAATAAGCCATTGTTTATCAGCCTCCAGATCTTACCCAGTGTAGTCATCCCTCCAGATCATTAGCCGTGTTTATCAGCCCTTCAGATCATTAGCCAGTATTTTCAGCCTCCAGATCATTAGCCTGTGTTTAAGTCAGTCCTCCAAATATTAACGCTTATTTCTGATGTCTATCATGCGTGTGTATGCATTCAGTCGTGTGGTGTTCTTTGATGGGCACACCAAAAATGCTTCACAAGCGGATTATCGTTCTGAAATGGCGTGTACTAAGCTTTAGTCTGTTTGTTACTTAACCACAGCATACACTTGAAAATGTTGCAGGCAATGATGTAAAATTAAAAAAGTGTAACCTTAAAAAAAGTGTGGGATTGTAGTAAAGAGGGCGTGATCAAACCGTGATCTACCATGAAAGGGCCACTTGGTTGTATTTTCCCTCCAGGCCAAAGGTCCCAGTCCCCCTCTGGTTCGAATCCATCATTTGATACATCTGTAAGGAGTTTGTATATTCTCCCTGTGCTTGCGTGGGTTTTCTCCAGGCACTTCCGGTTTCCTCCACAATTATTAAGACATACTGATAGGTTGTATGCGTTAAATTAAATGTGCCTAGATTGTAATCTAGCGCCTGATGTGAATCTATACATGTAATTGTAAAGAGCTTCAGACAGATGTTGGTGCTATATAAATCCACGTAATAATAATAGAGCACCAAAATGTAAACAAGCATGCAAAATGTACAGTGGAGTAAAAATGTCTGTTGTTTGCATTGGGAAAGAAGGGGGGGGTTGCTGGTGTATGTGCTGGTGTATCTCCAGAACCATGGACTCCATAATGAGTTTTAAACCACACAGCTGCCACTAATGATGTATATAGACATAGCACATAACATTTTGGGACGTTTTTTCAGGCTAGCTAAAGGTTATGTTAAGTCCAGCAATGGTTACACTCTATATAGCTTTGGACTGAGAAATATTTCTGTATAACACGCACTGGTGAGATGCATGGGGAGACAAAAGTGTTACAAGTAGTTGTTACAAAGAGTTACAACTAATCAGTTGTTAAATGTTTTTAGAATTTGTTTACGGAACCCCTATTGAAGTATTTCTGACATCATCATGCAAGAGTAATAACAATAAGGAAGAAGACAAATCTGTCTGTGTATTTGTATTTAGAGACATTTGGTTTGGTCTTAAGCCATTTTCTGTTTATTCTTATCTACTTGTTGACTACACGATGAATATCGAAATTATCTTCTGTTTTTGGAGGAAATGTTGGAATTTTAGTGATATAATTTTGTGGAGTTTTGAACAAATTTGTAGTTGAACATCAGATTGAAAAGTTTGAAAATCAGTGGCAATTTTGACACAGAAAATTTGGAAGAGCTGCTTAAAGGGCATGTCCACCCCCAAAACTATAATTCCCCCCCACTACTGGCCCCACTCCCCGCTCCAAATGGTTCTCCTGGACACCCCCCCCCAAGTCCCAAAAACTGGCCACCAGGAGGATAGCAAATCCATATGACTCTACCTCCTATCTCTCTCCAGAGAATTTGTCCTGCGCACCTGCACTCACTATGCCTCCCTCCCATTTTGCAAGCCCTCCCCCTACCATAAATCCCTTTGCCCATTAGTAGCTATTCCTGCCCCAGCCCCAACCGCCACAAATTTTTACAAGAACTCCCCGACTCTACTTATCTTACCTCTCTCCCTCGGCGTTCTCAGCAGCCGGCAGCTGCATCTGTGATTGGCTGCAAGCAAAGGGCCAGTACAGTATGCTGGCAGAAAAGAGAGGTAAGGTAAGTAAAGATCGGGGAGTTCCAGTAAAATCTTATATGGCGGTTGGGGCTGGGGGCAGGATAGCTACTGTTGGACCTGATAAAATGAGTATATTGACTAACTTGTTACAAAGAAGCTTAAGGCCCAAGGTTTTTAAAGATTTATTAACAAAGTAACAATAATGAAAAGGTACAAAGGTAACAAAATGGCAGCACTCCAAGGTGTTATAGCTTAGCAGTCCTCTTTTAGATGTTAAATGCTGCTAGATGGAGCTGTATGGAGTTTCTTTCCAGATGCCTTTTTGGGGGCACCCCATTATTGGCATTATAAAAGTCCATGATATAGGACCAAACTTTGCCTTGTTGCTATGTTTAAATAAATGTTTTTTTGTTTCCATGGAATAAGTCCCTGTGTGCACTGAACTTTTTCAAATTGCATATATCCTAAGAGTTTATCTGTAAGCACCGGGGCAGAATTACCGTGGAAGACTGAGGTTCGTTTATTGCATATAACATATATATAATTCAAAAACTCATTTTTGATAAACTAGTTTTGGTATTAAGAATACAATACTGTTAAAATTGTTTTCTTGTAACTGTTTATGGACATAAAATAGCTGAATTTTTTCTCTATTGCAATTACCAATATAAACTCTGTGTGGTGTGCTTTGACCACAAAAGTAGAAAAAGTCTCTTTTTAAATCCAGACAGCAGCAGAGCAATGTATCTCAGCAAAGAGGTTTTGTTGGAATCTGCTTGTGATCTTAAAATTCTCCTGGAACATTTATTTAGTGTTCTTCCTCTGACATACTGTTTAAAGAAGATATAGCAAATCAGCTTCATGCTAACAATGTATGAGACAACTGTTCATCAAAGGAACAAAGGACAATCACATGGCAGTACTATATTCTTTATATCATATATTACAGCCATTTATGGACAAATCCAGTACTCCATACATGAAGAAAACTGAAGAAGGATCGTAGTAGGAAATATTGCAAATGATTTAAACTTGGATGTTTACAGAATTATCAGAAAGAAATTTTATATTTGTTGCATATGTGCAAAATCACAGTATTTCAGTGTTAATTTAGAAAATGGAGACTTGTTGTTTCAGAGAGAATAGAGAGAAATGTTATGTGGAACAGGACAGAATTGCTTTCTTAATGTTGAAGCTGTCATTGAGAATCCTTTACATGTTTATACATTTTTTAAAGTAAAATTCTGAGTTATGATAATTGCCCAGTTTTTTCACAAAAAGTATTTGAAGTGTGTTACTGAGTCACCATTACCAGGAGTGCAGTTTTGTCCTGGACACGCACAGATCCAGATCTCGGTACTAATTCTTACAAAATATGAGCTTAGTACAAATGAGTTTTAGTCTCTGCAGAAAAAATAGGGAGGTGGAAGTAAATATCCAGAACTGTACTGGAGAAACCCCTGGACCGTGAAAGGCAAAGTTCCTTTGAATTATTTAACTGCTTTGATGGAGGGAAACCAAAGAGAGTGGTACCATCTTGAGATAAAATAGTGGTTCTTGATGCCATTGATATTATCCGTTTTCAGTCAGGATACATATCAAATAAATGTAAATGAAAATGCTCCAGATAATTTTTAGTTATTCAG
Source organism: Hymenochirus boettgeri (assembly GCA_019447015.1). Lineage (NCBI taxonomy): Eukaryota > Metazoa > Chordata > Amphibia > Anura > Pipidae > Hymenochirus > Hymenochirus boettgeri. The sequence continues at coordinate 41,946,845 of CM033471.1, forward strand.
CTAAATGCTACTGATAAGATGAAGGCTCACATGCAGAATAACTATTTCATTAGTCATATCCCGTGAAGCAAAACAGCTTTTTAAAATAGATTACAAAAGTGGGGAGATTACAAAAACTGGAATGTTGGATTATGAGTTGACTAAGAACTATGAGATCATAGTACAAGCAAAAGATGCAGGAAGTCTCGTTTCTCACAGCAAAGTCCTAATCCAGATTGTTGATGATAATGATAATGCACCCCAAATACAAGTTCATTCATTTTTATCAAAAATTCCTGAGGATTCTCCCCCACAAACTGTCATAGCATTATTTAATATTATTGATTTGGATTCTGGGGAGAATGGGGAAGTTGTCTGTCAAATATCTGAAACATTACTTTTCCAGTTAATTTCACTAAATAATAACTACTTTAAAATTGTAACTTCTTCAAATCTAGACAGAGAAGCCGTCTCTCATTATAAAATCACAATCAAAGCTACAGATAAGGGGTTACCTCCATTATCCACCAAGAAAACAATTGAACTGACGATATCAGATGTGAATGACAATATGCCCATTTTTGAAAATGATAATTACATCTCCTATGTGACAGAAAATAATCTTCCAGGCACCTCTATAGACAAATGATGCAGTGGATCGACTTAATGAAATGGCACATATCCATCATCATTAGTAATGACAGTGCGGATGGCCAGTTTCTCTCATGTTTCCATAAACTCTGTGGACTGTGGTTATTTATGCCTCTACATTCTTTTGACTATGAACAAGTACAGAGAATTACAATTCACAGTGAAGGCTGAAGACAATGGATCTCCCTCTAAGCAGTAATGTCACAGTAGGATTTGCATTGTGATATGAATGATAATCCTCCCAATTCTCTATCATCCTCAGATCTGAAAGAGATAATTTTATGAATTTATCCCTCGCTCATCTTCAAAGGGTTATCTGATAAGCAAAGTAATTGCAGTTGATGTGATTCTGGACACAATGCATGGTCCTCATACCTACATCAAGTACCTGAATCTTCTTTTTTTGCCATTGGACAACATTCAGGGAAATGTCGAACTCTAGGGATTTTCAAGAAAACAGATACTTAGACAAAAAAATAGTTGTTTTTAGTGAAGGACAATGGAAACCTTTTCTTCACAGCTTCTGTTACATTAAACCTTGTTATAGCTGAAAACTTTCAAGCACTTCGAATAAAAAAACAGCCCATTAAGTTTGAAACAACAACAATATAACTTTTTACCTAGTAATCGCCATAGCTATGATTTCAATTTTATTTATTGTGACAGTAGTTGCTGCGGTGGTTTCTAAAGTAAAAAACAAAGCTACAACCTATTTTTGGAACATAAATAAGGGATCATATCCCCAATTTGCTGTCCGATGTCCTTCTCAGTTAAGTAATGGAACTTTACCATTGTCATTCCCTTATGATATGTGCGTGGCCATTGATGCAAGTCAGAATGAATTTGCATATCTCAGAACCTTCACGATTGCCCCAACAGAGAATCTTATTGATACAGATGACTGTCCCAGTGGAAAGGATTGTGTCAAAGAACTATTATATTAACAATGAACAGGTAAGTAATAATTGCAAGTGCTTTGCAAGGCCAATCATATGATTGTTTACATTGCTTTCAAATATCATTGATAGTCCATTTTACAACAGAACTTGTATAGTATATAAAGGCCGATACCATTTCTGTCCCAATGAGCTCCTTACCCTTCTCTGTGGTCTTACATTGTATATGTGATAAGACAGGCGATGGACAATAGGTCAACCCTCCAAAAATTTTATAATATTTAAATGATGTGCCTTATCCTATGAGAAACAATATTGTATATTTTTTTGATCTACAAATACACATAAACATATTTATAGATACATATTATATTATATTAATATATTATAAAATGTTACATTAAATTACAGTAGTGTATATTCAGGGTTATTCAATAAAAGTTCTTTTTAGCTGGAGTTTTTTGCCTTCCCCTGGATCAACGTTAGGTAGGGTTAAAAAAAAAAGGGGGGGTGAATAGGTTGGACTTGATGGACGATTGTCTTTTTCAACCTTAATTACTAGTTACTATGTTATCGTTTAAAATGGTGCTAATTTTGCCCAACCAATTCAGATGTAGCTTCATATGTTAAATAAAATCTGATTGGTGGGTGCAAAATTAGACCATTTAAACGAAGAACTGAATCTCCCTGATTGTGTTTAGTGTTAAAGACATTATACTCACCCTTCCTCCGGTCCTCTTCTTTGGTCAGTACCTTTTACCCAGGTCCTCACCTCTGGGCTCGCGTAACTTGCAGCATAGCCTTACTGACACAATGCTCCGGTAGGTTCCGCCCCCTTCTCCCCGTCAGCGACGAGGCCAATAGGAAGGCACGCTCTGTAATGAGCGTGCCTTCCTATTGGCCTCGTTGCGCAAGGAGTGGAGGGGGCGGAGCCTACTGGAGCAGGTGTCAGTAAGGCTATGCTGCAAGTTACGCTAACCAGAGGTGAGGACCTAGCGGTTTAGGTCCTCACCTGGGTAAAAGGTACTGACTAAAGAAGAGTAGCATGGAAGGTTAAACTGTGGATTCTCAGTTAAGGTTACATATGGATAATAGGCATTTTATTTTATCTTTATAACTATATTATTGATTATCATTGTCAAAAATTTATTTGGCTTGGCATAATTTATAAGTTAAGGTTACATTTAAGGATAGGATGAGGATTAGAAACGGTCAGAAACAGATGTGCTGTAGAAGTTTTTTTGCTGCTAAGTTTTGTTTTGGAAAAGATTCTAAATGAGCCCATGTGCCCAAAACCATGAATAGTGGTGTTAATATGTTTGCTGAAAAGTCTCAAAGTTTATTACAGCTAATAGTGGGTTTCCAGTATGTGCATAGCCTCAGGGTGTTATCTGTATGAAAAGTTTAAAACATTGATTCGAGCAGCAATCTCCTATACCTGAGAGGCAGCAAGCTGACCAGCAAAAAAAAATGTAAATCTCTGTGATAAGTTTATGTAGTGACCATTGCAATGTGAGTGTTTGAGTAACTATACAAAATACCTTGTCTACTCATTTTCCCTATAACCCTTCTTCAGAGGGCGACAGTGTTATAATGATGATGATATATAACAGGGGTAACAGGCTTGCTGCAGTGTGTGTTAGGCCAGTATTTGGTATGTACAAAGGTATTTTTAGGGTCCCCTTACAGGCCAACTCCACAGGGTACCTCCTTCCCATTTGCAGAGCATATAAGATTATCTGGTGAATGAAGGACACACCTGTTTGTTATAAGCAGGGCTATATTTATTGCAGACCGGTTGTTTTTTATTGAGAATCTTGCTGCAAGTGTTTCTGATTCCCTTTGATTACCATGTTGCTCTCTAGACATGTTTGAAATATTCTCCCTATGCTCTATTACTAGAAATTAATTTCTGTTGAACATATTTGAAGCAGATATTCCAATATATCAATATTGCTGTTACTGATCTCTGTTGATTACTAGTTTGGGGATAGCACAAATCAAGTTTTTGCTGGAACATTTTATCTTAGATACTGACAGTTAATACTGAGAACTAAACTGAGCTAAGGCTGCCCATTCAAGCTGACCAAGTTAGAATCACTCAATAAGCTAGTATGCCAGTACATACCTTAGTACAAGGATATAACATTTCAGAATAAATGCAAATCTGAAACTGCTCTCCTACTGAAACATTCATATTTGTAGTGACCCTAACCCCCCCCAAAATCTGAGATGCAAGATCCAATCGATTTAAGATTGTATCTAGACCAATCAGACTTTGGAGGTGTGTTGAAGATAATAAAAGTATAAAAAGTATAAAAAGTGAGAATCTGAGTGCAGCTTATAAACTCAGTGGTTTGCTGGCATGTCTGTTGGGACCAGCTGGTCCCTTTAGGATCTCAGCTTTCCAATCAAGGTCATCCTAGAGACTCCCTGGTGGCAGCTGAGAGTCAAAGTGAGAGTAGTATTGGTGAGCTTCTGGCAGAGAGAGGGCTCTGTGGATATCCTCTTGGTGGCTCCAGTTGCAGCTGGAAAACTGAGGGGGAAAGATGGTCTCAACCACACCAGAGCACTTGTGTGTGAACAGTGGTCTTGGAGCAGAAAGCACTGACCCCAGGCTTCAATAAATAAATAAAAAATGATGTGTAGATATAAGCTGTATAAGCCAATTTGTTGCTAGTCTATGAGTACCTGACTGGGAAAGCTCAATGGTGCAGTCTGTGGCGTGGAGTCAAAGGGGAGAGTAGGTATTGGATAGCCTTCTGGCTACAAAGGAGGCTGACGGATCTCCTTTTGGTGGCTCCAGTATAGGCTGGAAACTGGAAGGGAAATGGTCTTGAAAAAAAATGTGTGAGATATAAGCTTGTATAAGCAATTTGCTGCTAGTCTAGGGTACCTGACTGGGAAAACTCATGCGCAGTCTCCAGCCATGGTGGCTCTTTGTTTGTTCTTGCTATTGCGCATTTTTCTGGCAAGAATCTAAACAGGACTGAGCACTAGACTCTGAATAAGGCTGGTACGGCTATGCATCATTTTTGCCCGGAAAAGTCGCAGGATGTGAGTGTGGGGGTGTGGGGGGCGGCACCACAACCATTCGGTCACGCTTCGTACCACTACTGCAGAGGTCATTGGACCATTACTCACAGTACCCTCCTAGAGGACACTCTCCCACCCGTAGAGGAAATCAGGATGGATGTGGAGTTGCTAATTAGCACAACTCTCTCTATGCTCATGTATAAGGAAAGTAGAGACTTGTGGTTAAAAATAGATGGGGTAAATAGCTTGAATCACTGGCATGCGAGAAACTTGAATGGGGAACAGATGAGTAAGGTAACGATTTGGAACACTACACAGTGGGGCGGTAGTTGGCAAAATATTTTTGTTTTGGGGTGGACATGCCATTTAATGTTTTTAACCAATTGTAATAATCCTCTAGGACATTCTTAATGTCACACTAAGCCTAAAGGTTCAGTAATTTTATCTGACTGGCCCTAAACAAAAGACGACTTTACATACTGTGCATTTCATGTTATTTTAAAAAACAGACCTAATTCCATATTTTTGTTGTTTTTTTGTCACCATCATGTTCCATCCTATAGTTAAATATATATAAGGCAAATTGTTGTTACCTGTTGTTTTAATTTTTATTGATTATCTGTGTTCTCTATTCTAGTTTTTACTTTCTTCATGTCCTCATATAGCATTTCCACAAGGGCAAACATACATACTACTACCCCCCTGGCACTGACAATTATGAATACTATATGATGATAATAACGTGAAGGTTCTCATTCATCCAGTTCATGCTATGTCTGTTTTAATCAGTTAGATCAACTGGACTTGATGTTAGTTCTTGAAGATGTTTCGCTAATCATCTAACTGGCTTTCTCAATTTAGAATGACTTGAAATTGAGAAAGCCAGTTAGATCACTAGAGGACCATCTTTAAGAACTAAACTTCAAGTCCAGTTGATTTAAAGGAACACTAAATCAAGTATTTTAAGTATTTGCCATCCGTTTCTATTATTTATAGGGAGGAGAAAACTCTTATTCCCACCCCCTGTGAATAATAGTACGCTCGGGGGACCTGGAACTTACCTTACTGGGTTCCACTGCAAGCCGCTCCTGCATCTACAGCTGTTCTGTCTCCGACTGCGCGCCCTATGTATACTTACCAACTTGTGTTTGAATGATTCTCACGTACTGAACATATTTACGTTGGCACACTTGCTAAAGGGGAACATGCCACTAAATTTGTTCCCCTTTAAATCCTGAATCTTCTTTATTGGGTCCACTTTTCTCAATTATTTAGAGGCTACTATGTTCTTGATAATCTTTATGCTTCTTCAAGAAAAATTGTGGTCACTTAGCTAATAAGAGGCTATTTCTTCATCAAAAATAGAAATATAATCAGGCACATTCCTAGGCCCCATACAATATTCATATTCTGCACACTGGCATACTTTATAAACAAAGGGGTTTTAGTATACATTACTGTGATCACATGAATGAAAAGCCTTCCAACCACGTCAACGTAACCCCAGTCTGGAAGGTCCTAAGTGAAGGATAATGGCAGCCCATCTCTTTCTTCTACTGTTACCCTGAACCTTGTTATAGCGGATAGCTTCCAAGTTCTTCCAGAGATAAATAAGCAACCGATCAAGTTGGAATCAACGCCAAATATAACTTTCTACCTAGTAATAGCCATAGCTATGATTTCTGTTCTGTTCATTTTGACAGTAGTTGTTGCCGTTATTTCTAAATGTAAAAACTCTAACACTTCCACTGTGTTTGGAACATTAAACAAGGGATCATATCCCCAATTTGCTGTCAGATGTCCTTCTCAGTTAAGTAATGGAACTTTACCATTGTCATTCCCATATGATGTGTGTGTGGCCATTGACGCAAGTCAGAATGAATTTGCCTATCTCAGGCCACTTCACGATGTTCCAACAGAGAATTTAATTGACACGGACGATTGTCCCAGTGGAAAGGATTGTATGAAAGAGACTATTACTGCAAACAATGAGCAGGTAAGTAAATGATTTGCAGAAGTTAATATATATTTGTTTGCAATGCTTTTAAATACTAAACGTTATTATCTGCATTTCTTAAATATTTAATAAATAAAATACAATCCTTGTGAAAATAATATTTACTGTGAGTTTATTGGAGCTTTTAGCTTTTTTTTTCTTATGATTTGTTCAGCAAAGTCTTACCGTACATTGGATAAATTCCTCCAGCATGGGCAGGGCCAGTTATGAAGTAATAACATTTTTAAAGCAAGCTCCAAGCTTTTTGGCCTTTGGATGTGTATGCAGTTGGAAAGCTCCCAGGCAGATACAAAACAAGGATGGATGGATATTTAATTGTGCTCACATAGAATAATAAATGTTTTTTAGCATATAAAATTTAAATTCCAATCTGTCCAGATCCACCTGTAGCAATTACACTATATCTGACGTTTCTAATATATTACATAGTTTAGTGTCATCAGAAAACACAAACTTTTTTTTCAATTCCCAGTTATTTATAAAAATATGAAATTGAAGTGGCCCCAGAACAGAACTCTGTGGCACTCCACTTAGTGTAAATCTTTATTGACAACTATTTTCTATGTTAACTTATTCTCTTTCCGTGTACAAATGTGTTGTTCAAGGCCAACAGACCTTATATTATACTCAAGCCGCTTATAAGGCGCAGTACCAAAGGCCTTGGAAAAATATCACTTATACTTTAGGTATGACCCCAAACAAACTTTTCAGTGCCTTTCCCACCACTGATGTTACACCTACAGTACAGGTAATTGACAGGCTGTTTATGACAAGGAAATGACAAGTAAATGACAAGGAATGTCACTTTTAAATATTAGTATTATATTAGTTGGTTTTCAAGTCCAGAGAAACAACTCCAGACACAAGTGAATCTGAAAAGATAAGCAACAATGACATTGATAAAACATGAATATATTTCATCATGTCCACAAGCTTTTGATATAACTAATTGTTTCTGTACCGTATCCTTTGTCAGCTACAGTGAATATTATTTTTTATACCATTTTTATTAGTACAGTCTCTGCTTTTAGTTCTTGGTTGCTCTATAGTGTATATAGATGGGGAATGGTTTAGCACATTCGCTTCTCTGCATCTTTTAAAACCTTTTACCAGTTATTTAATGGTCCAACATTTTCTGTCCTCATGTTTTTACTATGAATATAATGAAATAAACTTTTTGGGATTGGTCTTGCTTTGTTCAGCTATCCATACTTGATTTTCTATTTCCACTAGCATAATTGCTTTCTAAGAATCCTTTTATAGATCCTAAAGGATTGCTTTGTTCCCTCTCATATAATGAATTTAAAACTTCCTTTCCCTTTTGTACCTGAGAAATGAGCAACGTGGGTTTGGACTTAATTTACATTTGTTCCCTATAAAGCTAGGTACACCCCATCCAATAATTCTTTTGGCCATGACTACCCGCCGACCCTCTGAATCGATGAATACACAATCAGATGTTTGGGAAAACCCTGTTTGATTGTGTGGCCTTCTATGGACCACAGGTTAGGTCATGGCTAACTGTTGGACGTTGCTGCTTTTGCCTTGACCATCAGTCCTTCATCCCGAGACAAAGGATTGGCACGTGTGTACCTACCTTAAGGGAGTAAGTTTTGAATTGCAATAGTTTATTAACCCTTTAAAAGCATTTGTCCAGTATTATTACCTGAGAACATATAACCCCAGTCTATGAACAGAAGGGTTGTTTTAATAGCATACAATTTGCTTTCCTAAATATTTACTGCCCAGTCCTGTGAATCAATGTCATTTTACTTTTATACCAATTACATTATATTTTTTATTTAAAGCCACTAGTTCTAAATCTCCTTTTTTCCATCCCGGCTTCTTGCACTTGTAAACATACAGTACATTTTAGATTATTATGAATAAATTTATTGACACATTTAATGTTTATGCCTCCCCCTCATCTAGGTTACTCTTCCCCTCTCCTCCCACATCATCTTGTTTGCTCTTTGTTTCTTTACTCAAAGTTACTCCAGTGATGTCTATAGTACCGACCCCTAATATCTAGTTTAATTGTATTGTTTTTTGTGGGTAGTTCTAATATAATGCTACATTTACAATTCCACTGGTTTTGACATGGGAGCCCTCTATTGTTAAGCAGATGAAATAAAATCCTATGCTTTTGCCTAGACATAATTACCTTATAAGTATTCAAATTTTAATAAATCTTTCAAATATTTGTGCAAAACTCAATGGAACAATCTATTGCTTACTTTCTTCATATTTTAGTGTTGTAGCTTACTGTGCCCTGTGGTTTGCACTGGAGTGAGCTTTGTGAATCGCTGAGTCCTTCAAACTTCAAGATCTGGCTGACATTAGATATGCCGAGATCAATGCTGTATGGGTAAATAGCCGTGGAAGATAAAATGGAAAAGCGTACTATTTGCCAAATGTATTTAATACAAATATACCATGCAGATTATGTTTGCATATCTTAGCAGACGTGGAAAATTATGAGGCCTTTGGTAACATTTACAATACAACACAATAACATTTGTAAAGCGCGTTTCTCCTAAAGGACTCAAAGCGTATTTGCTATAAAGTGCCCTTTAAATGTTTTTAGAGTATACCTTTTATATAATTAAGATTGTACTTTTGTGGAGGATTTTTGGTAATAAATATTGAATTTCTTTTTCATTTTAAGGAATTGTATTGTCACTGTAGGAAGGCTTAGCAATGGGTATGTTTTACTTTTGAAGAAATGAAAATTACGAACCATCTTAATGTTTCATTAATTAATGGTCAATGTACTAAGAGCTGCAAGTGCTTTTTACTTCCATATACAGTGAGTCAGTAACTTCTCATATTACATTTGTAATCCACCTTATCCTTTGCTTGTGTCTAAGAATTGTATTTTGCAACAAATATCCTGCTCAAGTCTTACTATTCCCTTCATAAGGTTTGGTGTATTGCTAGAAACTTGAAGACAACTTTTTCAAAACTGATGCAATCATTGCACAAACCATCTTAAATTAAAATTAATGCTGATACATCACTGAAAATGTGTTTGTCTCAATTTTCTGCAATGGTGCTTTTCCGGGTTGCCACTTGGAGTCAGGAGGAATTTTTTTTCCCTTCATTTTTTTTTGCTTTCCTTTGGATCAATTATTAGACATGAAATGTCGGTATTGGACATATGATTTTATTCAACCCTAAATACTATGCTATACTATACTTTACTATACTAGGTCTTAAAATGCACATAGATATGATGAATGGGAATGTTATATCAGGCACTATATAATATAATAAAATAAAGGGGGGTCTAAGGTGTGATAGTTGATCTTGGTAAATTGTTACATAACTGTGGTTGGAATTAAGACAGAGAGAAAGGTAATAAATGCAGAAATACAGATACTAGAGCTTTGCCTTGTAATTGACAACCACAAAATATTCATACCTTTCAAAATTAGTAATCGAGTAATACAATATACATAGATATACTTTTTTGACCTAAAAAAGTTCCTTAAAGCAGGACTGACATGTTACAATGCATTTTTAATAACATGTTGGTTAAAAGAGTCCCAGAGATTTTGGTTTATAAAATTATCTGTGGTATTTGGGAATGGGATGTGATCGAAGCCTTTAAAAGGGCAATTATTTGACTATCCAGACTGTCTGACTCTCTGTGAGGGCAAGCATGCTCACACTGTTCACATGCAGTTCACTGTTACCATTCCAGCTACAGTAATGATACTAAGAGGCATATTTATAAACGGCCGTTAACTTTTCGTGGCCAAATTTCCAGACGTTTTCACCAAAATCGATATTAACGCGAAACCCGTGAAAAAGTTAATGAGGCATTAACGTTGCATCAGTTACTGCTCGCTTCTATTTATAATTGTGGCGGTAACTGATGCACCATGTTAATCTCGCCCTTTTCACTTCCCCACTTTGAAGGTGGTAAAAATGGGCAAGATCGCCCGAGGTCAGGTCAGGGGGGTACGCCCAACCCGCGGCGGGTGGTTGCACCCACAACGGGAGGCATGCCCACTGGTCGCATTCACCAGAGGGGCGTGGCCCCTCTATATGATGTATGTACAGCCGCAATCATACTTTTACTATAACCTGCAGTATTGCAAGTTTGTTTTAAAATATGCCCCATAAAGTCACAATTCTAATGGGAAAACTTTAAAATGCCAAGGGACCAGAAAGAATAGGAATACAAACTCATGCTGAATTTAATACATTGCAATGTGGCCTGAATAGAGACAAATGTTTTATATCTTAGTATGAGACAAGCGCAAATTACCAATCTCATTGTCTTTTAGATAACAGAGAGGAAATGGATAAAAAAAAAGTACTGGCATAATCCATTGGGACTAATTTCACATTCTTGCAACTACATTATTTTATCTCACTGTAATTGTGTATATATACGTTTGTTAAATTTAAACTTGCTGTATACTGCCTAGAGATGGGATCAGATTTTCGATTCTGAAATCTGAATGATCCGTACCTGGATTGTTTAATTAACTTTTAAACTTCTGTCCCGCTCCTTCTGCAATGTCCCAAGATCCACAGATGTATGAGCAGTAAAATTGAATTTAATTGTAATTCCTGCAGGGGTAGACAAATGATTTGTAATAACTCCTTTGTATATACTGAGAGCAATATGTATTACGGAATTTGTTTGTGGATCTTGGGACATTGCAGAAGGAGTTATTATTATTATTATTATTTTATATAGATAAAAATATATGTACCCCTAGAAAATGTTTTGGAATGTTGGCAACTATGATTTTAATGTATTTACAACACAAATAACCAGTTCTATGTTTGAAAAATATATTGCAATTAGCTATGTTAAACTCCGTGTGGTGCTGTTGGCTAAGCAACTAGAAAAGTTGCAATAAAATACAGGCAGCTACAGAGGCAATGCTCAGCAGAGATCTATTGAATATGTTGTGATCTTAAAATCAGGACTGGAACATATCATCTTTATTTCTGCCCTGACTGTTTAAAGAAGATTGAACACAGCTTCACCTTCTAGCAATGTATGACACAACTGTTCATCAATGTAAAGAAAGGACAATGACCTGGCAAGTACTATATTTACTTATTTCATTCATACTTACAGCCATTTCTGGACAAATCCAATACTCCATACATGAAGAACTGAAGAAAGGATCTGTAATTGGAAATATTTCAATGATTTAAACTTGGATGTTAAAGAATTATCAGAGAGAAAATTCCATATTGTTTCTCGTGCAAAAACACAGTATTTCAGAGTTAATTTAGAAAATGGAGACTTGTTTGTTTCAGAGAGAATAGACAGAGAAATGTTATGTGGGATAGAACAGAATTGTTTTTATGTTGAAGCTGTCATTGAGAATCCTTTACATTTTTACACATTTAAAGTAGAAATTCTTGATGTAAATGATAACGCACCAAGTTTTTCCCAAAACATTGTTGATGTTGATATCGCTGAGTCAACATTACCAGGAGTGCAGTTTCCCTGGGACACGCACAGGATCCAGATCTTGGTACCAATTCCATACAAAACTATAAGCTAAGTACAAATGAATTTTTCAGTCTTACAGAAAAAAATAGTGTTGATGGAAGTAAATATCCAGAAATTGTGCTGGAGATGCCCTTAGACCGTGAAAGGCAAGGTTCCTTTGAATTAATTTTAACTGCTTTTGATGGAGGCCGGCCTAGGAAAAGTGGTACAGCTTTGATTAAAATTGTGGTCCTTGATGCAAATGATAATTATCCTGTTTTCATTGAAGATACATATCAAATAAATCTAAATGAAAATGTTCCAGATAACTTTCTAGTCCTTCAGCTAAATGCTACTGATGAAGATGAAGGCTCCAATGCAGAAATAACTTATTCATTTAGTCATATTTCTGACAAAGCTAAACATCATTTTTTAATAGATTCCAAAACTGGAAAGATTACAAAAACTGGAATGTTGGATTATGAGGTCACAAAAAATTATGACATCATTGTACAAGCTAAAGATGGTGGAGGATTAGTAGCTCGCAGAAAAGTTTTAATACAGATTGTTGATGACAATGATAATTCACCTGACATTCAAATTGATTCATTTTTATCCACAATTCCTGAGGATTCTCCATTAGAAACAGTCATAGCATTAATTAATGTCCTTGATATGGACTCTGGAGAAAATGGGGAAGTTGTTTGTCAGATATCTGAACTGCTACCTTTTCAATTAATTTCACTAAATAAAAACTATTTTAAAATTGTAACTTCAATAAATCTGGACAGAGAAGTCACCTCTCATTATAAAATCATAATCAAAGCTACAGATAAAGGGTCACCTCCATTATCCACCAATAAAACCATTGAATTGACAATATTGGATGTAAATGACAATACACCTATATTTGAAAATAATAATTACAGCAATTACATAATAGAAAATAATCTACCAGGCACCTCTTTACTCAAAATAAATGCTGTGGATTATGACCTTAATGAAAATGGACATATAACTTATTCAATCATCAATACTGACAGTGCAGATGTGCTAATTTCTTCACATGTTTCCATAAACTCTGTGACAGGAGTTGTTTATGCTCTACATTCTTTTGACTATGAACAAGTACGAGAATTTAAATTCCAGGTTAAGGCAGAAGACAGTGGATCTCCATCTCTAAGCAGTAATGTCACAGTGAGGATTTGCATTGTGGACATGAATGATAATCCTCCTAAAATTCTCTACCCATTGTTGGAATCTGATAGAGCACAATTGTTTGAATTTATTCCACGCTCATCATCAAAAGGTTATCTTGTTACCAAAGTTATTGCAGTAGATGCCGATTCTGGACACAATGCATGGCTCTCATACCATTTACATCAAGTACCTGAATCATCTTTTTTTACTATTGGACAATATTCAGGTGAAATTAGAATTTCCAGAGATTTTCAAGAGGCAGATACTTCTAGACAAAGATTGGTGGTTTTTGTGAAGGATAATGGCAACCCTTCTCTTTCAGCCTCTGTTACATTAAACCTTGTTATAGCTGAAAACTTTCAAGTAATCCCAGAGATAAATAACCAGCCAATCAAGGTGGAAACCACAACCAATATAACTTTTTACCTAGTAATAGCCATAGCTATGATTTCAGTTTTGTTTATTTTGACAGTGGTTGCTGCAGTGATTTCTAAATGTAAAAACTCTAGCTCTATGCCTGTATTTGGAACTTTGACAAAAGGCTTATATCCCCAATTTGCTGTCCGATGTCCTTCTCTGTTAAGTAATGGAACTTTGCCATTGTCCTTCCCATATGATGTGTGCGTGGCCATTGATGCAAGTCAGAATGAATTTGCCTATATCAGACCTATTCACGATGTTCCAACAGACAATCTTATTGACACAGAAGATTGTCACATTGGAAAGGACTCTGTAAAAGAGGCCATTTCTGAAAACATCTTGGAACAGGTTAGTAATGATTGTAATTATTTAAAGATGAGAGTATTATATTGTGTATGGTGCTTTGATAGAGAAGGATCAGGGAAAGGGAAAATGCAGATGTAAAGTTGGTGGCAGTTAATCCTTATTGCAATGTGATTAGGTGGGGAATTATTTGGTACAGTTTACATGCCATTTAACAGCGATAATATATATATATATATATTTACTTCAGTTTATTTTTGACACTGTATGACACATAACAAAGTTTTAATATTGTATCATATGGTACTTAATATATAGCTTTCCATCAACTGGACAAAAACTGGGGGTTTTCATATGAACCTGAATGTTTATATTGTAGGTCAATATTTAACCCCTGCATTTTTCTTTTTTAATTAAATCCCGGGCACACTGGATCCATATGACATTTTTATTATCAACGTTTCGGCGACACGTTGGTCGTCTTCATCAGAATATCAAACAGTGAATACATACCCCTGCATTTTTGTAATAACCATCTCCTGTTTGATGCACTTCCGCTGACCTTGCCACCTAATCTGCAGCCTTAATACTTAAAATGATTTAATAAAATATACATTTTAGATTTATAGGTCACACTCTATTAACAATTGTTTCTTTTTATTCTCTGGTTGTTTATTTCTTTATTTTAATTCATTTTTTATTTATGTGGTTCAGTAGAGGAACTGGGAGTTCCCTACAATAGTTGAATCCAATCAGTGATGATGGCTATGGAGCACAAGAGCAAATATTATTATATGGAACCTCGGGTATTCTGAACATATAACCATGTGATTGCCTATTTTTTGGATTTGCTTGTGGACTTTATTATGAGGTGCCTCACTGAATTAATGTTTGAAGTTGTTATACAACATAAATATGGTTATCATACCCCAAAACAATATTGAACAATAAAAATATCTCACTCTTCACAGCTCAATGCTTGAATATAACTTCACATACCCTCAACCCCTCTTAACCAGGCAACAATATAATAGTATATACTTGATGCGCAGTATACAGCACAGCTTTGATCAACAACACCAGATAATGAGGCTGGTTGAAAGCTTCAGAATCAAGAAGTCTATGTTCACATGGATGACATGATCCATGAAAGTTTTTAGAGCGGTCCCATGTGGGCTGCTGCTAGCAAAATTCTACATGTAGCATTTCACTAGCAAACACCAGGAGCCGTGTGAAAAACAATAAATCAAATATTTGATGCCCATTTAAGCTTCAGAACAAGAATAACAATACAAATTTTATTTAGACAATTTTGCCAAGATATTTTTTGATTTTTTCTGACCTGTTAATAGTTACTTTTTTGTATATGGAAAGTTTCATTAAATTTTTATTGCTGAAAACTCCCCATTCTCATGTTAATATGACTATGCTAAGTATTAGCCATGGTGTGTTACACTATTTAAAATAACAGAAATTGGCCTGGGTGGGTTTTACATTTATTTATATATGTAGTGGTAGACTTTTTGTCATTGCTTTGAAAAGTCACCAGAGAGTGTTGCCTATTTATTATTATAATTATCAGTTATTATTATATTATAATTATCACTCAGTAGGTTCTGGTCTAGTAATAGTAAATGTTTTGGTTTCACTTTTCTACCTGAATTTTCATAAATTTTTTATGATTATTTTATTTATTTATTTGCTGCATAATGTCTGCCCATCCTGAAAATTTACCTTTCTATAAAACCAAGAAAGTTTCGGGCCAGGCCATAACCATATCGTCATGTGCAGTGCAGTGGCTCAGTGAATAGCACTTATTCCTTGCAGCACTGAGTTCAATTCCTCCCTTGGCCATATCTGCAAGGAGTTTGCATTTTCTCTCTGTGCTTAAGTGGGTTACCTCTGGGTGTTCCATTTCCCCCTACAATCACAAAGACATGCTGGTAGATTATGTGTGCTAGATACATTTCTTAAATTCTATGTAATAATGTATGTAGTGCTATAGTGCTATATAATAAAATAAAATACATGCATGCAATAAGCTCTGATCGAATTTAATATAAGCAGCTGTGGCTCTACCATTTTTGTTTTGAGATATGGGAACAGGCTATAATTTAAAACATAGAAAATAGAGTGGATGTTTGTGGGGCATTTAGGGCCATGCATTTAGTTTAACCTTAATCAGAGTAATGTCAAATTGCCAGAAGTTGTTTCTTTGGTGAGTGTCTATTATGTTAAAATTTTAAAATTTTACATAAATAAAAAATGGTGCTAATTTTGTCCCAACCAATCAGATGTTAGCTTTCAAATGTTAAATAAAATGTATCACTAAAATAGTAGCAGTAGATGAAGACTGTGGACAGTGAATGGCTCTTGACTTTTTTCTTTGCCATCATTTAGCACACAGGGAGATTCCGATGACATGAAATTTTAAAAGCATAAATAATATGAGAAAATAATTATTGTTTTAGTAAAAGTTAATGGATTCCCCTCCCTGTCTGAAAAAGTCACTTTAAATCTCTGAAAGGTATTCCACAAACAGTCCCTAAAATAGTTATGCACCAGGCACTGTTGGCAAAGTTTTCTATCCCCAGCTCACCTAAACATGTTCTTAATGTGTACATAGAAATTATCATTTTCTTTATCTATTTTAAAACCAATTCAGAGGCCTGTGCTCTTCAAAATTCATTTTCACTTCTTCTTAATTAGTCAGAATTAGTCAGAATAAAGTGAATAGGTTGGACTTGATGGACGTCTGTCTTTATTCAACCTTAATTACTATGTAACTATGTAAGAATGCATTGTTTAAATATTTAAGTTGAGAGTTAAAGAATCAGTAAACAGGGATAGGAAAACATTCTAAAAACAATCCCAGGGGAATCATACTGTAAATTGCATTCAAGAATCTATATAAATATTGAATTTTAAACAGACAGTGATCTTTATTATTTAAAGGGAAACTGTGGCCTCCATACAT
Source organism: Hymenochirus boettgeri (assembly GCA_019447015.1). Classification (NCBI taxonomy): domain Eukaryota; kingdom Metazoa; phylum Chordata; class Amphibia; order Anura; family Pipidae; genus Hymenochirus; species Hymenochirus boettgeri. The sequence continues at coordinate 41,963,791 of CM033471.1, forward strand.
TATAAAGAGCTCTTTCATATGTTTCAAACAAGCCTATGCTGATGTCTCTAGCTGTTGTCAACACAGTTAAAGGCTTGTAAACTCTGCTTCCTACTCTGCACTGTCGCTGTGACAGACATGTCTTGTAAGCTATGTAAGGCTAGTTTGTTAGTTCTACATTTTTGCTTTAAAAGTCTTTAACAGATTTAGAAATATTTTTTTTTTTTCTTTACCTTTGTTTAAAAAAAGGTCAAAAGTTCAGCCAGCCCTCTAACATCAGTGAATGGATACCAAATCCTGCTGGTTTATTAGTGTTGTGTATGTGCCTGTTTGTGCTGTAGTTCCATCCAATGTTTATTGTGTTATTATGCTTTTTCATAAAGTTTAAATGTTCACATCACGCCCCCCTCACCACCTTTTATGTCAAATATGTGAAGTGCACATATATTCATATCTATTTTTCTGGTGGGTTTGCAAATAGTGCTAGGTTTTGATGCAAAATTGAAAAACTGCAGAAAAACTTTAACAATTTAAAATAAAAAAATGGTTATAACGGTCAATATGTTGCAAGTTTAACACTGAAATCTCAGCAGACTTTTCAACATATGATATTTTAATGCCAAATCCTGTACTTCTGATCAGGTTTTGGTTGACACTACAGTACATATCTACTGATTCTGTATGCTATTTATTTAGAAATGTGTGGTTAAATATGTAAAAAAAGAGAGCAAAAACAGACTGCACACTCTAAAACAGCTTAAAAATGACCTTTATTAATACGTGGGACTGACTATCAAAACTATCTGTGTCTCCTATACAATATCTAATCATATTCTATAAGTAAATTCATAAAATAACTCTAAAGATAAATCCTGCCTGTAGAATGCATTTCGCTCTATTGCAGTATCTGGAGCTTCTTCAGGATCACATGTTTATTGGCAGACAGCTTCTTTAAAGCTTAAAGGAGTGCCTCCTCTTAAGCATGCATACCGTGATGTTACTGTGTGATGATGTCTCATGTCCGCAACATAACGGTGGTAATGTCTGTGATGCTACAGGTGTACCTTGCGTCATTCTAAATTTCTCATGAAAATATGGACTTGGAATCATATATATTTAAAAACTGACCCATATTATATAATCATATATATTTAAACACTGACCCATATTTACCCAGAGCCATAACCACAATGTTTAAAGTCAGGCTTACTGATTCATTTCTGGTTAGTGTGATTTTAACCCTTTGCTTGAGACACTCGGACAGCTGCGACAAGCTATTCACCAGTAGCTGTGTGGCTATTTAGATGTAAGTATTTAAAGAGTATGTTCACCCCTATGAAAAACCTTTAATATGATATGCAGCACCCCTTGTTACCTCAGTTCCATTTTGTTTAATTTGATTAAATATGCTCATAGACAGAGATCTCACACTTACAAGCTCGGCTATCCACCACCACAACTATGCACTTCACGCTCCACTTCCGGGTAAGCCAATGGCTGACTGCCATTCTTGAGCGAGCCTCCACTGCTGCTGCTCGGAAATGGAAAAAGAAAGGAGCAGTGGAGTGGGAGGAAGCGGCGGTGGATCGTAAGTATGAAATTTCTGTCTGAGAGTATATTTAATAATATTAACCAATTTAGAACTTAAGTTTTAAGTGCTCCTGCATATTAAAAGTTTTTTTAACGGGTGGACATTCCCTTTAAAGCCAGACAATTCACCCAATCTTGTCTGATTTCGGAAGCTAAGCAGGCTCAGGCCTGGTTAGTACTTGGATGGGAGACAGCCTGGAAATATCAGGTGTCAAAAGTCTTTTAAATGATGCCATCTACTGTAGTATCCCTATGTACTTTGAGACAGAAAAACTTTGAAGTTTTATGGACATTTTGCCCATTACGGAGCCTGTAGGATAAATTATGGTATCCAATGGTGTAATAAACTTTTATATATAAACTGTTATACTGCATCTATCTTCTTTGTTTACACAGATAATATTCATGTTGTTTTAATTAGACCATTCTGCACATGTGAACTTACTGTAACATAATAACCAAAACATATGGCATGCTATTTGTATATCTTTAATTCACTGTGCAGTATGTGAAATAGTTAGTGGTCCGGGATAAGATTTGCTAATCTGTTTTTTTTGTGCATATTTGTTTCCCTTGCTTCCTCTGCTGCAACCCATGGTGGGGGATATAAAGTTTTTGTGCAGTTTTAATAAATAGCTCTCATCTAAAACAATTCTTTGTAGTTAAAGGGCATGCCTCAAATGAAAAAAAAAATATATAGGTACATGACCCCCCAAAACCTAAAACTACAATCATTAGAAAGCTGTTGTAAATCTATTATGCAGCAAAATTATGTATCCTCCCCCCCACCTTCCCTCTGCCTCTCAATTGTTTCTGAATCCTCTTCAAGCTTTTTAAAAGGTTTCACGTGCTCATAGGAGGCAGTTAGGGGAATAGCATTCAGTCATTGGCTGCTATGTCATCTGTTACATCCAGGACTAACAGCTGCTAACATGAATAACCAGAAAGCAGAAAGAGAGGTAAACATCAGATAGCATTTCAGGTTAGTCTTATATCACTCAGATTTCAATGTGATTTAAACAGGATCTAAAATAAATGTCTTAGTTTAGGGCATATCTGTTGTATTCAATTAGATCAACTGGACTTGAAATGTAGTTCTTGAAGACGTTTCGCTAGTCATCCGACTGGCTTTCTCAATTCAGAATGACTTGTACAAGAATCTGTGGCAATTATGTACCCTGGAAAATCCCAATTAGCACATCACAGCCAGGTGTTAAGGGTGTGATTGGATAATGGCTAAGAGGTGTTATAGGAACGCCCAGAGTAAGGTGTTAAAACAGCATTGTACATGGCACATTAATGCGGTGGACCAAAACATTAAATTCACAAGGGAAGAGGTACAAAACAACAAACTGGCTTTCTTGGACTGCTTGGTAGAAGTTAAGGAAAATGGTAAACTGGAAGTAGAGGTTTACAGAAAACCAACACACACAGATCAGTATTTGATGTTTGACTCCCACCACCCTTTAGATCACAAGCTGGGTGTCATCAGAACCCTGCAACACAGAGCCGAGAACATCCCCACTAGCACAGAGGCAAAGGCTAAAGAAATGAAACATCTCAGAGGAGCCCTTAAAACTTGTGGATATCCAGACTGGGCCTTTGTCAAAAGAAGTAGAAGGAAAGAAAAGAACACGAATACCAACAGTGAAGGGGAAAAGCAAGACAGGAGGAAGAACATGGTCATCCCATATGTAGCAGGGGTCTCCGAGAAATTAAGAAGAATTTTCAAAAAACATCGTATCCCTGTCTGCTTTAAACCGAACAACATACTGAGGCAGCAATTGGTACATCCGAAAGACCCAATACCAAAACACAAGAAAAGCGACATCATATATGCAGTGCAGTGCAGTGAAGAATGCTCTGATTTGTATGTGGGGGAGACCAAACAGCTACTGCATCAACGTATGGCCCAGCACAGAAGAGCCAATTCCTCGGGTCAGGACTCAGCCGTGTATCTGCATCTTAAGGATAAAGGACATACCTTTGAAGATTGTAATGTTAACATACTGGCGAAGGAACGTGACTGGTTCAAGAGAGGTGTTAAGGAGGCCATTTATGTGAAAATAAGAAACCAAGCCTAAATAGAGATGGGGGGGTTCGACACCAACTGTCTGCCATGTACAATGCTGTTTTACCAGAGCCATAACCACAATGTTTAAAGTCAGGCTTACTGATTCATTTCTGGTTAGTGTGAACCCTTTGCTGAGACACTCGGACAGCTGCGACAAGCTATTCACCAGTAGCTGTGTGGCTATTTAGATGTAAGTATTTAAAGAGTATGTTCACCTATGAAAAACCTTTAATATGATATGCAGCACCTTGTTACCTAGTTCCATTTTGTTTAATTTGATTAAATATGCTCATAGACAGAGATCTCACACTTACAAGCTCGGCTATCCACCACACAAATATGCACTTCACGTCCACTTGGGTAAGCCAATGGCTGACTGCCCTTCTTAGCGAGCCTCCACTGCTGCTGCTCGGAAATGGAAAAAGAAAGGAGCAGTGGAGTGGGGAGGAAGCGGCGGGGGATCGTAAGTATGAAATTTCTGTCTGAGAGTATATTTAATAATATTAACCAATTTAGAACTTAAGTTTTAAGCTCCTGCATATTAAAAGTTTTTTTAACGGGTGGACATTCCCTTTAAAGCCAGACAATTCACCAATCTTGTCTGATTTCGGAAGCTAAGCAGGTCAGGCCTGGTTAGTACTTGGATGGGAGACAGCCTGGAATATCAGGTGTCAAAAGTCTTTTTAATGATGCCATCTATGTAGTATCCCTATGTACTTTGAGACAGAAAAACTTTGAAGTTTTATGGACATTTTGCCCATTACGGAGCCTGTAGGATAAATTATGGTATCCAATGGTTAATAAACTTTTATATATAAACTGTTATACTGCATCTATCTTCTTTGTTTACACAGATAATATTCATGTTGTTTTAATTAGACCATTGCCATGTGAACTTACTGTAACATAATAACCAAAACATATGGCATGCTATTTGTATCTTTAATTCACTGTGCAGTATGTGAAATAGTTAGTGGTCCGGGATAAGATTTGTAATCTGTTTTTTTGTGCATATTTGTTTCCCTTGCTTCCTCTGCTGCAACCCATGGTGGGGGATATAAAGTTTTTGTGCAGTTTTAATAAATAGCTCTCATCTAAAACAATTCTTTGTAGTTAAAGGGCAGCCTCAAATGAAAAAAAAAATATAGGTACATGACCCCCCAAACCTAAAACTACAATCATTAGAAAGCTGTTGTAAATCTATATGCAGCAAAATTATATCCCCCCCCCCCACCTTCCCTCTGCCTCTCAATGTTTCTGAATCTCTTCAAGCTTTTTAAAGGTTTCACGTGCTCATAGGAGGCAGTTAGGGGAATAGCATTCAGTCATTGGCTGCTTGTCATCTGTTACATCCAGGACTAACAGCTGCTAACATGAATAACCAGAAAGCAGAAAGAGAGGTAAAAATCAGATAGCATTTCAGGTAGTCTTATACACTCAGATTTCAATGTGATTTAAACAGGATCTAAAATAAATGTCTTAGTGTTAGGGCATATTGTTGTATTCAATTAGATCAACTGGACTTGAAATGTAGTTCTTGAAGACGTTTCGCTAGTCATCCGACTGGCTTTCTCAATTCAGAATGACTGTACAAGAACTGTGGCAATTATGTACCCTGGAAAATCCCAATTAGCACATCACAGCAGGTGTTAAGGGTGTGATTGGATAATGGCTAAGAGGTGTTATAGGAACGCCCAGAGTAAGGTGTTAAAACAGCATTGTACATGGCACATTAATGCGGTGGACCAAAACATTAAATTCACAAGGGAAGAGGTACAAAAACACAAACTGGCTTTCTTGGACTGCTTGGTAGAAGTTAAGGAAAATGGTAAATGGAAGTAGAGGTTTACAGAAAACCAAACACACACAGATCAGTATTTGATGTTGACTCCCACCACCCTTTAGATCACAAGCTGGGTGTCATCAGAACCCTGCAACACAGAGCCGAGAACATCCCCACTAGCACAGAGGCAAAGGCTAAAGAAATGAAACATCTCAGAGGAGCCCTTAAAACTGTGGATATCCAGACTGGGCCTTTGTCAAAAGAAGTAGAAGGAAAGAAAAGAACACGATACCAACAGTGAAGGGGGAAGCAAGACAGGAGGAAGAACATGGTCATCCCATATGTAGCAGGGGTCTCCGAGAAATTAAGAAGAATTTTCAAAAAACATCGTATCCCTGTCTGCTTTAAACCGAACAACATACTGAGGCAGCAATTGGTACATCCGAAAGACCCAATACCAAAACACAAGAAAAGCGACATCATATATGCAGTGCAGTGCAGTGAAGAATGCTTTGATTTGTATGGGGGGAGACCAAACAGCTACTGCATCAACGTATCAAAAGCCCAGTTTAAGCTAAGAGGTGAACAAACTAATAGTATAATCTAATGATACAAGTGGAATAGCTGTATTGGATTATTGTGGATATAATCAGCTAATTGATTAATTGATTATCATTAAACAATGCAATACTAACAACTTAATGGTTGTTTTATATTAGCCGCTTGATACTTGTATATGTTAAATAAGTTAGTACTGTTTTTACATTAACAATATAATACACACTGTGATTTTCATGTCAAAAAAAATTTCATCTATAAAATCACCAGTTTGTTTTAATATTTTAAGAAAACAGATTGTAATTAACAAAATAAAACTCTGTGTGGTGCTGTTGACCAAGAAAAGTATGGAACTTGCAATACAACACAGGAAGCTGCAGAGGCAATGTAGATCAGCAGAAATCTCTATTAGTTGTGATCTTAAAATTCTGCCTGGAACATATTATCTTGTTTTCTTTACTGACTGTTGAAAGAAGATTGAACAGGTATATTGCTTAATCTGCTAACAATGTGTGAGATGGCTGGGCATCAAAGCAAGCAAAGGACAATCACATGGCAGGTACTATATTTATTCATTTCATTCACATTTACAGCCATTTATGGACAAATCCAGTACTCCATACATGAAGAACAAACACCTACTCTGGGCGGTCCTATAACACCTCTTAGCCACTATCTAATCACACCCTTAACACCTGGCTGTGATATGCTAATTGGGATTTTCCAGGGTAAATAATTGCCACAGATTCTTGTACAAGTCATTCTGAATTGAGAAAGCCAGTCGGATGACTAGCGAAACGTCTTCAAGAAACTCACATTTCAATTGAATACAACAGATATACCATGACCTGGATGAATGAGAACCTTCACAAGCTTAGTTTAGGGCACTTTTTAATTAATAATAAAAATGTAGTTATGATAAATGGATTAAGTGTAGTTGAATTGGACTGCTGTTATTAGAGATGGATGAACCCGATGGGTTTATTTCTGCCAGTGGTTTTGCAAAGTGCTGGTAAATTCAAATTTATTCAGTTTTGGCATGAAAAAAGGTACATACCAGAACCAGTTATTTCCCCCAAACCAGTTTCAGAACAAAATGACAGCCCATCTCTACTATTAATAGTAACTGAATTTGCTTACATTAAAGGCATCTATACTAAAAAAAAGTTATTTTAAATTGACCATTACTGGATAGTATATTATTCCCCACTATCATTGTACAGTTTTATTGTGATCTGTCCCCTATTTCTTTAGATATCAAAACTAAAACATCTTAAATTTTAGCTGTTAATCAAGTGCCTTGGTGTCATACACCGTTTTCTGTAGGGGAATAGTAACAGAGTTTGACAGGTGGAAGTGTATGCTGTGCTCAGTTTTGCACTTTCGACAGTTGGTTGTGGGAAGAAAGGTCAGGTCAGATGGAGTGGGAGTGGTTAAAGTAGAGATGAGATCCAGGTTCGACACTAACCCGGATCGATACAGAACCCCTCGGTTCCGAAATCCAAAAGATCCATCCGAATACGGATGGATCCTCCAGATTTCGGGACTTCGGAAGACATTTCTATAATTTTCGAAGTACAAGGCTATTTTCGATAAGCCTTGAACGGTCAAAAAATTATTTGAAAATATGATCAGAGTCAATTTTTGAGTTTCCAATGTATTTTTGAAAATCGAGCGTTCAGGCTATTTTCAATAATTTTCAAAAATAGCCTTGAACATTCGAAAATCTTCAAAAATACGTTCGGAAACTCGAAAATGGTCTCTGATCGTTTTCGATAATTTTCAAATGTTCGAGGCTTCTTTCGAAAATTATCGAAAATTCATTGCGGTTTTGGATTGTCGTATCTTCTGGATTTTCTTTGTTCCGTTTTCGGGAATGCGAAAATGGAACAAAAATAGTGAGTTTCAGCCATCTCTAGTTAAAAGAGGGAGGAGATTTTGCTCCTGGCAAAACATGTGCTGGATTGAAGACATGCAGAAAATTGTAATGACTACTTACATGTACATTTACAGATTAAAATAACAAAAAGTAATTTTTCAGTATGGTCCCTTAAGTGTGTTATGCTCATTTGGGAAGATTCAAAGGACAATAAAGACATTGGCATGTTAGTAAGGCCAAAATAAATAAAATATGATAAAGTGCATCTAATTTAAAGCCACCATACTTCTGTACAAAAAGTAGAATATTCTTTGAAGGGTACTAATTACCATTATGATTTTAGCTGAATAGACAATTGATCTCACCACCTGAACATACAATCTTCTCCCATTCTCTTCTAATGATTGTATAGATATTGGCATAAATTACCGCTCTTGGCTTCATTAGTATGGTTTGTGTCAAGGATTGTTTCTGCATTATTCGGGCATCAAAGTCTGAATATCTTAGTTTTGTAATAATAGAACTAGGAACCTTAAAGTAATTACTGTTTGATTGTCCTAAACTCAAATTACCTGTTCGTTTGGTTACTGTAGGAAATATCTGCAGGTTAAACAGTTTTATTAAATATAGTTAATGTCACTAAGAATAATTCTTGCAATGAACATCAGGAGTAGACTGAAAAGCAAAAGACTAACCATGCTTCCAAGATCTCTTCTGCAATGCATCTGCCAAAGGTGGCCATACATATGGCAATATGCAGTTGTAACCACGTGGGGATCAATTAGCCGTACACAGTAAGATTGCATTGTTTCCCTCAATTGAACTTTTTTAATTACTGCCTTACTATGAATGGTATAAGGGTATTGTGGGCTTTCTAGTCTTTCTTGACACATGTCTACAAAAAATCAATAGCGACTGCAGGATATGTTCTTGCTCTAGATTTAGACTGGAAACTTTAACACCAGACTAAGGGATCATTTATTTTGTGTATAGGTGCTGTTTTAAAACTTTCCCGATTTGAGTATAAGTATAAATGAAATGTCTAATTCTCAGTAATGCAATATCAGTTAACCTAACTGCCCCCATAGCTGCAGCTGAGTGAAATCCTTCGACTGATCCTAGAAATGTAATCTGCACTTAGTTTGTAAATATACCAATACTATGAGATAAGTTGGTTAAAAGCTCTTAAATCCTAAATCAACATCCATATCCAACACCATACACACTGGAACTATCTATATATATATATATATATATATATATATATATATATATATATATATATGTATATATATATATATATTTATATATATATATATATAGTCTTGCATTAACATTTATACTTATATTACATTTAGATTGTAGATAAATAGATTTCTTGGGATTATATATATTTTGAGAACCTTCTTGTTTTTTATGTTTTATCGTATCCAGTTTCCAAGATTTTCTTTGATTCTTTTCCCAGAACATTAAAGTACAGGGTGTTAGAAGCTCCATCTGTTTACAAAATATAAAAAGAACATATAAAGCATAGATAAGCCATATACACACACACACATACACACTCACACACATAGTTACATTTTGTCGTGTGTTACACTCTCATTGGTTCGTAAAACAAATGCAACACTAGCTGAATTTTCTGTGTCTTATTGCATTCATTTTATTAAATACCTCATGTGTCAAATGCAGGTTTATTGTTTTTGCTGCGATTTGTCATAAATCTAATTTTACATTATTATAAAGCATTGTCAAAGGAATGCCGTGAAGCACAGGTTGTTCTGTCTATTAATAATGTTTAGAAATGCCAAGGCAATTTATTCATTGGAGGAGTGGGAGTTTTCCCAACCAATAATCTTACAAGCGAACACATAATATCTGCTTTTTACTGTCTTACTTCTGTCCCTCCCAGCACTGAGTCACCCTCCCTCTCTTACTTTGATCGGTACAAATTGTTAAACCATCCAAATACAAACGGTTTCAATAGGAGAACCTGTTACAGAGAATTTCATTTGCTTTACTGGATTAATTCAGTTTGCATCATGATTTTCATCTGATTTAGCAGGCTTTTTGCATTCTAAGGGACGTTTCACAATACAAATGGGTTTTGAGGTCCTGTTGAACACTTGGAAATGGCAAGTATTTTATACTTCTTATGTTCTATGCTTGTGGATTGTCACGTGGACAGCTTCACTATACTGTGGGGAGGAGTCAGAACCAGGAACACTAATAGGTAATGTGGCACGAGATCTAGGATTTAATGTAGAACAGATCTATGATCGTAAATGCGATCTGGGATCCGAGGAAAGCAGAAGGTATTTTTCTATTAAAATGGAAACTGGAGATTTACATCTGACTGAAAAAATAGACAGAGAGTCACTGTGTGGTTTCCTTTCAAGCTGTTGTTGCCTGTGGAACTAATTATTGAAAAGCCATTGGAGTTATTTCGTTTAATTATTGAGATTTTGGACATAAACGATAATTCTCCTAGTTTTGTAATACTGAGCGGCTAATTCAAATCGCGGAGCTTGCATCGCCCGGATTGAGGTTTCCGCTGGAGAATGCATCGATCCAGATGTGGGAACTAATGTGTAGTCTCGTACAAAATGAGTCCAAGTCAGTATTTCACACTCAGTGTAAAAAGACTAAAAGATGGCAAGCTGTTTCCAGAAATAGTTTTGGAGCATGCACTTGATAGAGAGGATACAGGGGAACACCATCTGATAATAACTGCTTTTGATGGAGGAAATCCACTCAGATCCGGTACAACTAAAATTACAGTGTACGTCTGGATAACAATGACAATCCCCCCACGTTTGATCAACCTGTTTATAAGACAAGTTTACTTGAAAATATTCCATTAAATTCTATGCTCATTAAACTTAATGCTACTGATGTGGATGAAGGTTTAAATAGTGAAATTGAATATCTTTTGAAGACCATACATCTAGCACGGTGAAAAGGCTGTTTAGGTTAGACCCACAGACTGGTGAAATATATGTTCAAGGAGACATTGATTTTGAAGAATCTAATTTCTATGAAATATATATACGAGCCAGAGACAAAGGTATTCCTGTGATGGAAGGGCATGCGTTATTCAAGTGGAATTAGAAGTTCCAATGATAATGCTCCTGAGGTTTTGATTACTTCCCTTGAAAGTTCCATTCCAGAAAATATACCAGTGGGAACAGTTGTAGGATGTTTAACATAATTTATGGGATTCTGGTAAAAATGGGGAAGTGATGCTAGAAAAATCATCTGGACTTCCTTTTAAGTTTGTATCAGTTGGAAATCATTATTCTTTGATAACAAATAATGTTCTAGATAGGAGGACTACACCTCAGTATATTGTTTACTTTATTGCGACAGATCAAGGATTTCCACCAATGTTCACAGAGAAACATTTATCCTTAATATATCAGATATCAACGATAATGCACCATTGTTTTCACAACCTTTATTCAATGCATATGTGTATGAGAATAACCCTCCAGGAGAGCTAATAAACAAAGTTTTTGCAACTGATGAAGATAAGGAACAAACTCTTTCCTTATATATTCTGTTCTTGAGTCTATGTTTTGGGTTCTCCAATATCTTCTTTATTTACATAAATGAAAACAATGTGCACATTTATGCTCAGCGTTCTTTTGACTATGAGCATGTTCAGCATCTGGAAATTACAATATTTGTGGAAGATAAGGGCTCGCCAAGATTAAAATCGAATACTACTATACATATATTTGTTTTAGACCAGAATGATAATAATCCAACTATACTGTACCCAGTGTTGACTAGGGAAACCATGAGTTTCAAAAAGTACCTCGTATTGTATCTTTGGGTTATTTGGTAACCAAGGTAACTGCTGTAGATGCAATTCAGGATACAATGCATGGCTTTCCTATAGTATACTTCAAACATCCGATCCCTCTCTTGTTCGAATAACAAAAACATACAGGAGAAATTCGAATTTGCGAAATTTGCTTGAGTCTGAGGAAACTACGTACACCATCTATGTCTTGGTCAGAGATAAGGAGAGCCCTCTTATCAAGCACAGCCACGATCATTGTATCTTTTGAAATGATATTCAAGATGAAACTCAAAATCTCAAGATTACCAATATCTTACAATGAACAATCTGATATGACTTTATATTTAATTATACCCTTGCAGCGATTAGTGTAGTTGCTCTGGTAACATTGTCGTTTTAGCAATCAGGTGTTTAAAGACAGAAAATGAAAGTAGAGTTTCAAACAACTTTCCAAGCCATGTAGAAACCAGTCTCCAGTTAAATTCCCAAAGTACCCTAAAATACATGGAAGTGAAGACAATGCCACGCTCTTCCACTCAAAGTTACCAACAAGCTTTCACCAGCGCTGCACAGAGTGATTTCACCTCTGAAACCTTTGGATTTTCCGCAGCTGAAGGATCTTTTAAATGATGCTGATGCAGCTTTTTCATTAGATGATGAATTTGATGAAGTGGATCAGGTGAGAATTTGTGATGATTTAATCTATTCAAACTTTTTAAAATGTGGGTATATTTGTACCATAATGGGGCTTATTAATAATAAATAACTGGGCATGGATTTTTAATTTCACCAGACATCTCTCTATGGTACCAACTTTTGGATTGATAGTATACTGCCTTGTAAAAAAAAAAAAATATTTAAATAGATATTGGCTCATATACTGTATATTATGTGGGGGCGTTGTTGTAGCATACTTTTGTTTACTTTTTATTGGACATTTAACTGAGGACCCAGGCTTTTATTTATAGTTGTATGCCTGTTCTGCCATATACAATCCCTATAAAGTAATTAAAGTATTATATAATTTTCATTTGGTTTGGCTATATTGCATTAATATTTTTAGATTTAGCCACTGTATTTTTTATCCATTAGCTCTTTTATTAATATAAGGTGTGGTGTGGTCATCATTGTGTTTAGATTTATGAGAACTAATAGATTTTTGGAAGTAGAAATGGCTGAATAGGTTAAGATTAATTTAAATGTTTCTTTTTTTCAATTTAAGGGATAGTTAATTTGAAAAACTGAAATTCACTGACAGACCTATTCTAGTCAATGGTAGGTGACACTTTGCCACGGCTTGCAATACACCATAATAATACTGTACAGATACAATAGGAAGCTGTAATACCATGGGGCATATATACAGTACAAACGGCAAAAATATATTTTTTTAAATAATTAACAAAGGCTCGGAATTACTATTAGGCACAGTAGGCACACACCTAGGGGCACATATGGTTGGAGGGGCGGCTGTCATTCTCCCCTATAGTCTATTTTCTTAAAAAAAAAGAGAGAAAAGGTGTGTGATTTGGTGGTGTTGTCTGAGGTTAGGGTGGGGTTAAGGGCATCAGGTTTTTGTGCTGCAGGATCTGAGTTGTAAATCCACCCTTGTTACAGGCAATGCCTAAGGGAAACATCATCGTAGACATTCCCATTTGTATACAGTGTTGGACAGGACTGTTGGAGCCCACCAGGAAATCTGATACCAGGGGCCTTCCTAACATTTATATCTCCAGTATTACTCATTTACACATCTATCTTACTCCTACTGAATCTATTGTTTATTAAGTTACATGTCTTACTGTCCCTTTGGCTGTAGGCCCACCAGGGGATTTCCCTGTAACCCTGTGGGCCACAACACTGTATCTAACAAATATAGAGCAACTAGTAAAGTTGAATAGTGGACTTTCTAGTAAGCTGATTGGTGGATGGCTGGTAGTTTGGCTGCTGGGGTGTCAGTTTGTAAACCACTGGTCTGACATGTTATTTAGTTTGCTGATATAGAAGACATTCATTGGATGTAATCTGCTTGCACATTTGTTGGATGTATTTCCTCGCACCATTTTCCAGACCATCCCAATTGTGTGATAATTGGGACTTTTACTGTCTTTGAATTTAGATATTTATTTAAAAAAAAAACTAGAGAAATTGTAAAATGTTAAAAATGATAAAATATACAAAAGAAGGCTAATGAAATACAAGCCAGCTTGTTATTTTATTAAATAATCTGATATGGCTGATACGGTTAGACTTGTATTCTATGCGAAAAACAAAACATCACACTTCCATTGAGACCTGTCAGACTATGCGGCAGAGGAACGATCGATTGGGTAAGTACCTTACCTTCTCTCCTGGCTTGCAGTTTTATTGAAGAATGGGAGGTAGGACACAAACTCCTTTACCTTCCGTTCTTCAATAAAACTGAATAAAAATGTTTTTACCATGGAGATACCCTTAAGTAAATTTAGGAAAAACCGGAACATTTAAGGCATTTCACAGAGAATAATAACACATGACCATAGAACTTCCTTTAAATTTGTCCACAGTTTAATCTAGTTTAGGCAACGGTAATTTAACTTTAAATTTGTTTACCATGAACAATGTGGAAAAGGCACAGGAAATTAATTCTGACTGATATAGAAATAGGATGTACAGCATCTTTCGTGTTTTCCAAAGGCATTAACTTACTTAGGTTTAATGGAAAGTCCAAAGGAAAATATCATTATTTAAAATTCATACTGGGAGATTCAATAAAAGTTATTATCGTTAAAAATGTTGCAAATTTTTCCCAACCAATTAGATGTTATTTTTCAAATGTTAAAAAAAAACATTTTAATGATAAGAACTTTAATTGAATCCCCTGTTTATTATTATAAACATATTTTTCTTTATATTCTCTCCATTTTGAAAAGTCAGCTGATTAATACCCTTTTTAATTCCCTGCTGTTGACATTGTGAGCTGACATTTCAGGTTAATGGTCCTTTTCTTCCCATCATGCACACTAATGTGGAATGGTCCTAACAGTAATTTCTACTGATTGGCTGTTGAATGGTCAAACATGCTTAGATCTCTACTGAGCAACTGAATCAACCCAGGCCAAGGGTCAAGGCAAAAGCATAACGGTCTCTATTAGGGGTCCTGCAAACAGGAAATCATAATTTCGTAAGTGTGTGTATTTATGCAGATAAAATGCTAAATGGGCAGGTTACATTTACCTTTACATTTTGTAATGTTCTTCTAAAACCAGTACTTTTATATTTTTCATCTTGTGGCCTAGATGATCAAAATCGGCATCCCAAATTTAAAAAGTATTTATTGGGTCTGTGTAAACCTAACCTTTGGCATAGTTCGCTCTTAGGATAGTTGAAATAGACATAGAAAATTTTGTGAATGCAATACCATTATGCATCATCATTTAAAATATTGGCATAAAGAGATGACGCATCTGTGGTGTGAAATAAAATAATCTTGCATTTTTATTTTCTTTATTGTAGTTATTAAAGGCTATACGTATGTTTTTTTTTTATTAATTTCACAGTATGTTTGCTGTTTCATGTTTTTATGAATTGTTTCATATATTGGTTTATGATAAACAGGGTTAATAACTGCCAGAATATAGGCTTTGACTAAACAGAATCAATAAAAATGTTGCAAATGTGCAGTTTTTCTTCTCTTAAACTAAATTCTTTACCTATATTTAGAATTGCAGGTACAGTATAATATACATAAATAAGAAAAAAACTTTTTTGTTTGGCTTATGCTGTATTTAATATCAGAAACTTGATGAACATATTCAGCCAGTAGAGGGCAAACCTGTCATCCAGTGACTCTTTTAGCTACAAAATTCGGTCAGCTTATGTATTTGTTCATCTCTCGCCCCCCCAGTTCATATCTAATCCTCCCATTTTTTCCACTGGCAAACAAAGGAATAGCTGTGGGTCTGCTAAAAATTCTGTGGATATTTGCATTTTTCTGGATTTTTACCAATCTAATTGGATTATATTTAAACTACAGATCGATGGGATCATAAAAAGACCACCAGCTACTATTTCCAGATTAGAATCTAAGATATGGACATCCAAAGCTATACAAAGGCTTGGAAATGGCAAGTAGCATATTCCTTTTTCCTTTATAGCTGGGTTGGGTCTCTGGGCAGCTTCGTTATTCTATAGTTGAGGAATTTGAACCAGGGACTGTGGTGGGGAATTAGCAGAGGATTTGGGATTGACGTTGCAGAATTTACAATAGGCGGTTGCATTTGGGATCTGAAGGAGCAGGGGTATTTTTCTGTCAACAGAGAAATGGAGATTGATTGATTGTAAAAGAGACAATTGATAGAGAAAACCTGTGTGGATCAAGCACTCGCTGCAGTCTTAATGTACAAGTAGTAGCTGAAAATCCTTTAGAGCTATTTAGCCTGGAAATTGATATTTTGGATTTAAATGACAATTCACCCACATTTTCTACTGTTGATCACATTTTAAAAATAACAGAATTATTGGAAAGCCCTGGTGCTCGATTCTCTTTAGAGACTGCACAAGATGTGAGTGGGTAGCAATGGTATTACCCAGTTCAGATAAATCCAAATGCTTTCTTCTCTCTATCGTTTAAGAACCGTAAGGTGGAGTTTTAATTCCAGAATTAGTGTTGGAGAAGACACTTGACAGGGAAGATAAAGAGGAACACATCTTAATAATCACTGCCTTTGATGGTGGAAAGCCCCCCGATCAGGATCTTGCCAAATAAAAATAACAGTTTTAGACATTAATGATAACCACCAGTGTTTCAACAGCCAACTTATAAAATTAATTTTCTGGGATCCCACTTTAAACACAGTTATCCTGGTACTGAATGCTACAGACATGGAGATGGCTCTAATTGTGAAATTGAATATTTTTTGATCAGCATACGTCAATATAGTGAGAGAGCTTTTTAATTTAAACCCACAGACAGGTGGGAAGTCTCCGTTAATGGAGTGCTGGATTTTGAAGCAGTCTCTCTTTATGAAATATTATTCAAAGCTAAGGACAAAGGTTTCCCTGCACTTGAGGGACGATGGATTGTTCAGATTGAAGTAGAAGATGCCAATGATAACTCTCCTGAAATAACCTTCACATCGGTAACAAATGAGATACCTGAAAAAGCAGGCATTGGTACTGTTGTCGGATTTCTTAGAGTGAGCGATAAGGACTCTGGAAAAAATGGAGAAGTACAAGTAAAAGTAAATCCAGCCTGCCATTTGAATTAAACCTTTAAAAGATCACTATTCTTTAATCGTAAGTGGTGTTTTGGACAGGAGAAGATCTCTCAATATACTGTTTATTGATGGTATTGATCTTGGGTCTCCCCCATTGCAAACACAAACTACTCTCACTGTGAAAATTTCTGATATTAATGATAATGCTCCAACCTTTGAGCTTCCACATTACATTGCTTTCATAAAAGAAAATAATGAGCCTGGTAGTTTTTTATGTTCTGAACGGCTTTTGATTTAGACCAGGGAATAATTCGGAACTATCTTACTTTATACTTGACAACCAAATATATGGTTCCTCTGTATCTTCGTTGTTTGTTACATTAATCATAAAAATGGTAATATATATGCTCAACGCTCTTTGATTATGAGCTTAATCAAGTGTTTCAAATTACTGTAAGAGCGGAAGATTTTGGCCATCCCAAATATTTTTCTAGTGCTTCTGTTACTATATTTGTGCAGGATGTAAATGATAACTCTCCAACAGTATTGCATCCAGAATATTCGAAAGAAATTCTTGCATATGAGAAGATTCCAAAATCTGCCTCTGCTGGCTTTTTAGTTACTAAAGTGTCTGCAGTCGATTTGGACTCTGGTCACAATGCTTGGCTGCATTTCATTCTCAAAGAAAGTAACAGACTTTCTCTTTTTCAAGTATCAGAAAACACAGGGGAGATCAGAACAATTAGGAGTTACAAGAAACAGACATAATAGAACAAGAACTTATTGTTATAATCAGTTATCATGGAGATCCTCCACTGTCAATACCATCACAAACTTGTAAATATAGTGGACAGCACTGCACAAGAAGCTCCTAAAAATAGCGAGTTTCTCACAAAACAAAAAACATCTACAGATATGACTTTATATTTAATTATTTCTCTGGTTGCTATCAGCACTAGTTTCTCTCATTACATTTATAATATTATTAGTTAAATGCATAAGGAAAGAAAACTTAGACAGCGGTAGTGGCTGCTGTTTCCCTAATAGTCTGTTTTTGAAGAACAGTAAGGAACAGTATCAACCGACTCTCTATCTGAATGCAGATGGGACTTAAAATATATGGAGGTGAGGATGGTTCCCCAGGATCACAAGGACAATGTTACCAAACCTGTTTCCCTGTAGGAAAAGACAAACAAGATGGCGGTTTTATGAAAGCTTTAAATTTTCCTGAGTTGAAAGATATGGTTAATGAAACTGGTTCTTCTGGCACAAGCTGGGCGCATGTCGAAAAAGAGGTGAGAACACATACTGGAGTTTAACCGTCAAATATTATTTTAAATACATAATGTTTCTATTCTAGGATAAAGATCAAAATATCAAATGTATAATATGTAAAGAACATAAAATTTAGCTCATTTATGTCTTTAAAATATAATGTACAATATATCTTTATCAAAAATATTTAACTGATAGATCATTTAGATGAAACTTTAATTGCAGATGGGTCTGGGAAGCTTGATTGTGAACTAGATTATCCACAGGACAGTACCCTAGAGGCCGGTCTAATTACCAGGGGATTTGCAACACTGCTGGGGAATATTTGTTCCCCATTTGACCTTTTAGCCCTTGATTTCAACAAAAATCCCAAGTGCTGAATTGCACAGCTAATTTAGAAATCGAGGAAGGACTACTGTCTTGTCTCTCTGGGAAATATAGTTTTAAAAGGCAGAATGTGGGTTGGGCACTAGTTTTTGAAACTAACCTTGTTTTGATTTGAGTTTGCCGGCTTCGAAAAATCACGAGGATTGAGGGATTTTTTAAAATTTTAGAAAATTGGAACTTTTTATTGAAAAAAAAAGACAAAGGCTGAAGTTCAAGTTCATAAACTAATCTTGGTCCAGCTGTTTGTTATTTCTAATAAAGCTTATGTGCAAGTGGAAAATTCCTGGTTTGCTAGCTGTGTTTTTTAGGCTTTTACATGCCTTTTATAAAATATCATGGTGTTACCATTTGGAGACAAGCCCTAGATTACCATAGTTTTTGTGTGCTATTAGTTTTTTAGTTTATCAAGCAAATAACAACTGTGGTTATAATATGGTTATAATGGTTATAAATATGGTTAAAATGGTTATAAATATGGTTAAAAGGTTAAAATATGGTTTAAAACATACAAAATGACATTTAACATATATTTTTATCAGTTTTAACTTTAAAATTCAGATAAAATATTTAAGGCCCTCCATGTATTGCACAACTGCAGAGTATTAGCTGCATTTAGGGGCAATGATGCCCAAAGTGAACCACCAAACTGTAAACTTGGCTTGGGCATCGCGTTCCTGTTAGCACATTAAGTATATGAGGGTGAAAATTCTGCCCCCAAAGGTACTGCATCAGGTGATTCATGGCAAAGTGTCCTGGAGAAACACGGTGTGAAGGTTCCTGTCCAAGTCATCGGATATCATCCAAATAGCTTTGCCACTTCTAAATGAGGAAAACAGTCAGGTGACTAGTGGAACATATTCAATAAACCAAACTTCAAGTCCGGTTGATCTAATTGAATACCATATATAATAATAATAATAAAATAATAATAATAATAATAAGTGCAAAAGTTAGCCTGTGCTATTAATCTGCAGCAACCAATCAGATGCTACTTTTTACTGGTCTTTTGCAAAATATCTGTCAACATCTGATTGGTTTCTGATGTTGGCACAGCCAAATGTTGCCCCTTTTAATACATACTGTAAGCCCTATAGTGTCAAAAATGTTATCAAAACCTCTCAAATACCATAAACTTATATAAAACCATATAATCCCATCATCTTTAATTTCATCCCTTTTTTCTCTTGGTTTCTGGTTAAATCTATATGATAAAATAGTTTCTCAAACTGAACAACTAACCAAAATGTTCAAACACTTCAAACATCATTATAAATAAATTTGAGATAAACTCCAGGCAGAAAAAAGCTGCAAAAAGTGGCTGGGCTTATTACATAGTACATAGTATTGAGGTTGAATAAAAACATATGTCCATCAAATCAGAGGAAGGTAAACAACCCAGCTAAAAAGGGGGTGGGGGGGGAATTCCTTCCTGACTTCAAACTGCAATCGGAAAGTATCCTGGATCAACCAGATCTACAGTATATATTATACCAGTAATTCTCAATATTTTTTAGTCTTATAACTTATCCAGGCCATCTGGCATTGATTGCTACAGCTAAGTCTGTTATCTACCAGAACCCCCAAATCTTTTTCCATTACAGATTCACTGAACACAGAGTATTTATGGTGTATGTGGCACAGGGTATTAAATCTGAAATGCATCACCTTACATTTATCAACATTGAATCTCACCTGCCATTCTGCTGCCCATTTTGATAATCTATCTTGGACTGCTTGCACCACTTGCACATCATTTGAAGTTCCAAAGCTCTGCATAGTTTGATAATCAGCAAACACAGAGACATTGCTCTAAATGCCCCCTTCTAAGTCATTATAAACAGATTAAAGGGTCAGTATACTCATGAAACAACTTTACTTTATTTTCTGAAATTACAATTTGAGACAAGTGCTGCTTTGTCATTAAATTATTAATGTTAGTGAGTGCTCTAATTCCCCCACCCCCCTTTGTCTGCAACACTTGTGTGTTCTGCACAGCCTCACCATGGACACTGCTCTGCTTACCATCTCCCCTCCCTCCCCCTGTGTCTCTTCTCTGCTGATTCTCCTAAATGCTGCAGAAAGTGTGCTGGCAGGCAAACAAAGAGGTATGCATGGGTTACATATTATAATTTCTGCTTCTGGAGTGATAGGTCTTTCCCTGTAAATGCTGTGGTTAAAATGATGATTTCTCAGCATCTACTGCTTAGATTTAAAATCTGAACAAAGTTTTGGAGGATTGGAATCTTGCTGTATCTAAATGTAC
The DNA here is from genome assembly GCA_019447015.1 of Hymenochirus boettgeri. Lineage (NCBI taxonomy): Eukaryota > Metazoa > Chordata > Amphibia > Anura > Pipidae > Hymenochirus > Hymenochirus boettgeri. The sequence continues at coordinate 41,984,585 of CM033471.1, forward strand.
TATAGTAGAAAGATACCTTTAAAACAGAAGCGGCCCCAGTACAGAACCCTGAGGCACTCCGCTTAGAACTTTAGCCACATAGTGAATCTCATTTACCACCACTCTTGTTTGCGATCCAACAACAATTTTCTATCCATGACCAAATGTTTTCTTCTAGGCCAACAGTCCTCAGGTTATACATTTGTCGCCTATGTGGCACAGATCAAAAGCTTTCAAAATCAAAAAATACTGGATCAAAAAATCCAAGTATACCACATCCACTGCGTGCCTGAATCTAAATCTTAGTCACTTCTCATAAAAAAAAACTATTACATTTGTCTGGCATGATCTATTTCTCATAAATCCATGCTGACTACTACTAATAAGAGTTCTGGAGGCAAAATCAAGGATATGCAGGCTTACAGGTCTATAGTTACCAGGCGTGAACGACTACCTTTTTTGAATATTGGTATTACATTGGCTTTTTTCCAATCCAGCGGCACATCCCCGGACCAAAGTCAATCTGAAAATATGAGAAACAGTGGTCTAGATAGAAATGAACTAAGTTTTTTTAATCCGGAGATGCAATCCATCTGGTCCTGGGGCTTTATTGATATTAACTTTGTCTAATTGTTTCTGTACCATATCCTCCGTCAACCAATGTGAATACTCCTCATTCTCCCCTGCATATTATTACAATCCTTGCTGTGTAAGGGCTAAGATTCTCTATAATGAAAACCGATGTAAAAAAACGGTTTAGCAGATTAGCCTTTTGGCATCATCACACCATCTCAGCCCCATTGTGTAATGGTCCCACATTCTCAGTCCCTATTTTACCATTTATATACTTAAAAACATTTTGGGGTTGGACTTGCTTTTGTCGGCAATCCATATTTCATTTTCTATTTTAGCTATTAATTGCTTCTTGCACTCTTTATTACAACTTTTTAACTCCCTGTAGACTGTTCTGTCCCTCTGATTTCCAAAATTTTAAAGCATTTTTCTTTTTTTCCATTTCCCTTTTTACCTAAGTATTTAAGCCGTGCAGAGTGACCTTGTTTTCCTTGTTCCCTGGTACTTTAGCCTTGTTTTAGTGGTCCCCTGCGTTTTTTCCTGATAATCCCCCAGTCTTGGCAGGAGTGATTCCTTAATGTTAATTGCTTTCCTAAAGTTTTAGTTTTTGTTAACCGTGCCTTATTACATACCATTCAATGACCGACCAGAGAAGATATCACCAGATCCAACAACGTATTCTGTCTAGTAGGAATTCTACCACTGTAGAAAGAAAAATACTCATAAAGGAAATTTAGGGCCCTATTATAAAAGATCGGTATCGTTATCGTAAAATACCATCGTTATCGTAAAATACGACCGGGTTTTTACCGATAACGACAGTTATTTACCGATAACGACCGTTATTTACCGAAACGACCGTTATTTAACGATATCGGTAAATAATGGTCGTTATCGGTAAATAACGACCGGTTATTTACCGATAACGACACAGTATTAAGATATTGGTAAATACGGTCGTTATCGGTAATAACGACCGATATCGGTAAAAACCCGATCGCTATTTACGATAACGATCGGTATTTTACGATAACGATACCGATCTTTATAAATAGGGCCCTTAAGAACTTTATACCTTTTTAGGTGCTGGCAGTTCCCCTACTCCAATCTATGTCAGGGTAGTTAAAATCCCCCATAACCAAAACATGCCCCATACCCAGCAACCTTCTTGCTTCCTGTACACAGCTCTACTCATATTGTTTTTGCCATATGTTAGTTCCCCACTATTTTATCTTTTAGATTTGGCTTCAATTCCTGCTTAACTTACATACATACTCCCCTCCTTCTTGTTAACTCTGTCATGTCTAAATAAGGAGTAACCTCAATATTTACTGTCCAGTCGCGTGAATTATTAGCCACATTTCAGCTAACCGATCACATCTTACTTCCTTTAAAGCTATTAGTCTAGTTCCTCAGTTTTTCAGCCAGACTTCTTGCATTTGTTAAACATACATTTTAGTTATCAATTGATTTACTTCCATACTTGGAGTACATGCCTCCTATCTCTATGCTCCCCCTCCCCTTTTCTCCCTCCATTGAGTCATTAGCCCCCTGATCCCTAACTTCTCTCTCACCACTGTATAGTCCAATGTGCCCTCCCCCCATGCCTAGTTTAAAAACTCCTCCAACCCCCTAGCCATCTTCTCCCCCAAAACAGCTGCACCATCATCATTGAGGTGCAATCTGTCTCTACTAAAGAGCCTGTAGCCAACAGAAAAGTCAGCCCAGTTCTCTAAAAACCACAACCCATCTCCTTACACCACCCTCTTAGCAACCAATATACTCCTAAGCCCTGGTGCCTCCATAGCGTGGCACGTGTCTGTGGTAGTATTTCTGAAATCACTACCTTGAGGTCCTTACTTTTAACTTGCCCCTTAATTTTAAGTTGGCCCCTATTCCTTTAGACATCACATGACAGTTTCGGTTCAAGACCCTTTTTCAAGTGGGTCTTGACCTGAAACGATGTTGGGTGTCTAAAGGAATAAAGCCAAGCCACTTTTTGCAGCATTAGTTTTTCTCAAATACTTTTTCATATTCTATCATGGTATTGCAGTATATGACTTGTTACATTTTAGGGGGTATATAAATGTAATCACTATAAATTGATGTCTCTATAGCTCTCATAATTACATTGTTTATTTAACCACCAAGCTGTTCTTACATCTCTGACACTTTCCAATAGATTTACAGTATTTTTAGATGTATATATTTCATGGATAAAAAATATAGAAATCTATATAATAAAAAATAAAATGCAATGTTTATGTGCACTTACATATTGATATGCACTTACTTAGTGGTATGTACTGTAGCAACATAGTGTTAGTTACTGTAGCTACATAGTGATATGTACTGTAGTACATAGTGTATGTAGCAATCAGTGATATGTACTGTAGCTACATAGTGGGTTGTAGCCCTTTTAAGGGGTTTTAAATTTACCACCCATTTTTTTGTATTTGAATTTAAGAGTAGGTTTAGCTATAGGATTTTTACACAATAATAGGATAATGACACCATCTCTTAAATGCTATTAAAATGCATTTTTTGGGGGGAGGTTGCTTAATTGACTTTCTGGGTATCAAAATCATGGCTGCTAATTTAGTGCATGGCAAATGATGGCAGGACAAAAAAGAAGGTATTACTGTTCCAGTGGAAATACTGGGTATGTACTGTATTATGCTCTGTTTTTGGAGAATATGCAATGATGATCTGTTGACTCTAATTAGAAATATGATTGTTCTGGTGTCATCGTTTTTATTAGAGATGGATACAAAACCGAACTCGAACCGAGTTTGAGCCGGGTTCGAGTTCATATTATCATTATTCGCTAATTAGTGAATTTATGGGTATTGAAGGATACTCGACATATATGGACCAAATACCCTTCCACAAACTAAACAATACAAATAAATTTAAACTAGAAGAAGATATTTCTCCCTGTGAACTGATGGAAGAATTCGGCTCTATGGCTCCTAGTAAAACCCCTGGCCCAGACGGCCTACCAGCAAAAGTCTATTAAAGATACTGTGAGCTATTCTCCCCCCCATTACTAAACACATAAAATCTGCCTTTGACAGGGCTGAACTCCCATCTTCCAGTATGAGGTCCAATTATTCTGGACATAAAACCAGTAAAGACCTCTGGACCCAGCTTCGTATTGACAAATTTCTTTACAAACTTAGTTTACAAAATACTTGCCAAAATACTTGCAACCAGACCTCAAAAAATCAAAACAGCAATAGTACACTCAGATCAGATGGGTTTCATGCCAGGGAAATCAACATCAATAAACATCAGGAAAACCCTTATTAACTGTCTTGTTGACCACGACAACTCGGGACAAGAATCATGCTCTCTCTGGACGCCAGGAGAGCATTTGACTCAATCGAATGGCCATATATTTGGGAATGTCTGAAAAGATTTGGTTTTGGCCCCAAATATATCCAGTGGGGAAGCTGCTATATGCGCACCCTCAAGCCGCCATCAAAATAAATGGTATTATATCCCCATATTTCACATTAGCTAGAGGAACCAGACAGGTTGCCCCTTATCCCCCTACCTGTTCACGTTAGCTAACGAAACGCTAGCAAATTATTAAGAAACAACAGGGACAACAAGGGCTCACCCTAGGATCATACACCTCCCTGATCAAGTATGTATGCTGATGACATGATTCTATACTTAGCAGACCCATCAACATCATTATTAGCGGTATACAGGACAATCTCAAATTCAGTCCAATATCAGGCCTATATATAAACTGGGAATAAGTGCTTGCCTATTTCCCTGGACAAAATAAAACAACCTGCCCCCTATCCCTATTCTCCTATTCAAAATCTGGTACCAATTGAGAATATTTCAAATATTCAGTGTAATAATAACAAAAACCTTCAGACTTAATGTAATCCCTCTTCTCAGCCTTGTAGAGAGTAAGATGCAAATCTGGAAAACCTTCCCCATTAATGTGTGGGGAAAGATCACCCTAATCAAAATCATACTACTCCCTAAAATATTATACATCCTACAACACAGTATGGTATATATCTTGGCAGGACAGCGAAGTACTTCACAGATGGGTTGTGCCCCCTCCACCAGAACCCCAAGACAACCCCCCCATATCACTTGCATCCATATATGATGCAGAAGGGTTACTACACGCATACCTACCATCACTCCCAATGAACTTCCCAGAGTCACCACAAATATATTACCAGGCAGAGGGACAGCTTAACATATTCAGCAATTCAAGATATGGAAGGAAACAAACAATGCTCCAGTTGAGGGCCCATTCAAGAATCTACTTTATCCGCTCCCGCAAACGAGCTTGCTCGTTGCGGGAGCGGATTCTGGGGGAAAAAACAAATCAGATACTTTCACAAATACTATAAAAATGAAATAATGTCATTCTCTGAACTGCAGAAAAGCTACAAATTCCTGCCTCATTCCTATTCAGGTACTGGCAGTTGAGACATTGATGCGAGCCGAATGCCCTAGATGTCAGTGTCCCCAAGCAGACTTCTGCCACACGATGTGGGATTACCCCTTAATCTCTAATTACTGGACCCAAGTTGTCGACAAGGTGTCTGGTATTATACATCAACCATATCCCAGAACCTATGTTATGTTTGCTGGGAATTGGAGAAGGGGACAGGTGGTCTAGCTCATGCACCACAATCCTAAGAGAAATCTTATTCATAGCTAGGAAAGTAATATAGAATTGGTTATCCCCAAATGTACCCTCTATTTCCCTAGAAATGGGAATCCCTAGTTACAGCCATGGTTGCGTATACCAAAGTCGTATATAAAAGTGAGGAGGAACTCTACTAAGTTTATTAAGTATGGAACCCCTGGTTCGAATATATAGGCACTATGCATAAGATTCCCTATGGATAAGAACCTATGTGTCCTATATGGAACCAATAGGGAAAAGAAATGGAGAGGCATCGAGCTAAGAACCCTTTTACCGCAATATCCTCAAAGATCCTTGACTTGAAATATGCGAAAAACCTACCTCAATAAGTATGTCATCTATTATTGAACTGCTTAATGTTTTTTCTAGTTATTTAATGTAGCTGAATATTGCAAAAGCAAACTGCACTCAGATTTGTACAACTGAATTTACTGTCGAATGGTATTGCATTTATAGACTGTACAAAGAATTATATTTTATTCAAATAAAATCAGTTAAAAAAAAAGTTACCATCGTTAGTTTAGCTGTAAATCATCTGGATTTTTCGAACTATTACTCCCCATTGACTTCAATGGGTCTGAATTCGAACTTTTGAACTTTTGAGCTTTCGTTCAAAAAAGTACTGACTTTATGAAGTTTGGCCATCTCTAGTTTATTTTTACATCTCCCAGTAAACTTAATAATACTGTAGTATCACTTGTGATTGCCCACTTACAGAGCACGCCACCCACGATCCTCATGCACCTCACGGACTCCGGGTCACGTCCCACACTCCTAACCCTGTTCCATCTGCGCCTCGATCCATATGGCCCAGCACAGAAGAGCCAATTCCTCGGGTCAGGACTCAGCCGTGTATCTGCATCTTAAGGATAAAGGACATACCTTTGAAGATTGTAATGTTAACATACTGGCGAAGGAACGTGACTGGTTCAAGAGAGGTATTAAGGAGGCCATTTATGTGAAAATAAAGAAACCAAGCCTAAATAGAGATGGGGGGGTTCAACACCAACTGTCTGCCATGTACAATGCTGTTTTAACACCTTACTCTGGGCGTTCCTATAACACCTCTTAGCCACTATCTAATCACACCCTTAACACCTGGCTGTGATATGCTAATTGGGATTTTCCAGGGTACATAATTGCCACAGATTCTTGTACAAGTCATTCTGAATTGAGAAAGCCAGTCGGATGACTAGCGAAACGTCTTCAAGAACTACATTTCAATTGAATACAACAGATATACCATGACCTGGATGAATGAGAACCTTCACAAGCTTAGTTTAGGGCACTTTTTAATTAATAATAAAAATGTAGTTATGATAAATGGATTAAGTGTAGATTGAATTGGACTGCTGTTTATTAGAGATGGATGAACCCGATGGGTTTATTTCTGCCAGTGGTTTTGCAAAGTGCTGGTAAATTCAAATTTATTCAGTTTTGGCATGAAAAATGGTACATACCAGAACCAGTTATTTCCCCCAAACCAGTTTCAGAACAAAATGACAGCCCATCTCTACTATTAATAGTAACTGAATTTGCTTACATTAAAAGGCATCTATACTAAAAAAAAGTTATTTTAAATTGACCATTACTGGATAGTATAATTCTTCCCAACTATCATTGTACAGTTTTATTGTTGATCTGTCCCCTATTTCTTTAGATATCAAAACTAAAACATCTTAAATTTTAGCTGTTAATCAAGTGCCTTGGTGTCATAAACCGTTCTTCTGTAGCTGGAATAGTAACAGAGTTTTGACAGGTGGAATGTTGTATGCTGTGCTCAGTTTTGCACTTTCGACAGTTGGTTTGTGGGAAGAAAGGTCAGGTCAGATGGAAGTGGGAGTGGTTAAAAGTAGAGATGAGATCCAGGTTTGACACTAACCCGGATCCGATACAGAACCCCTCGGTTCCGAAATCCAAAAGATCCATCCGAATACGGATGGATCCTCCAGATTTCGGGACTTCGGAATACATTTTCTATAATTTTCGAAAGTACAAGGCTATTTTCGATAAGCCTTGAACGGTCAAAAAATTATTTGAAAATATGATCAGAGTCAATTTTTGAGTTTCCAATCGTATTTTTGAAAATCGAGCGTTCAAGGCTATTTTCAATAATTTTCAAAAATAGCCTTGAACATTCGAAAATCTTCAAAAATACGTTCGGAAACTCGAAAATGGTCTCTGATCGTATTTTCGATAATTTTCAAATGTTCGAGGCTTCTTTCGAAAATTATCGAAAATTCATTGCGGTTTTGGATTGTCGTATCTTCTGGATTTTCTTTGTTCCGTTTTCGGGAATGCGAAAACGGAACAAAACTAGTGAGTTTCAGCCATCTCTAGTTAAAAGAGGGAAGGAGATTTTGCTCCTGAGCAAAACATGTGCTGGATTGAAGACATGCAGAAACTTGTAATGACTACTTACATGTACATTTACAGATTAAAATAACAAAAAGTAATTTTTTCAGTATGGTCCCTTTAAGTTGTTATGCTCATTTGGGAAGATTCAATAGGACAATAAAGACATTGGCATGTTAGTAAGGCCAAAATAAATAAAATATGATAAAGTGCATCTAATTTAAAGCCACCATACTTCTGTACAAAAAGTAGAATATTCTTTTGAAGGGTACTAATTACCATTATGATTTTAGCTGAATAGACAATTGATCTCACCACCTGAACATACAATCTTCTCCCATTCTCTTCTAATGATTGTATAGATATTGTTCCATAAATTACCGCTCTTGGCTTCATTAGTATGGTTTGTGTCAAGGATTGCTTTCTGCATTATTCGGGCATCAAAGTCTGAATATCTTAGTTTTGTAATAATAGAACTAGGAACCTTAAAGTAATTACTGTTCTGATTGTCCTAAACTCAAATTACCTGTTCGTTTGGTTACTGTAGGAAATATCTGCAGGTTTTAAACAGTTTTTATAAATATAGTTAATGTCACTAAGAATAATTCTTGCAATGAACATCAGGAGTAGACTGAAAAGCAAAAGCACTAACCAATGCTTCCAAGATCTCTTCTGCAATGCATCTGCCAAAGGTGGCCATACATATGGCAATATGCAGTTGTAACCACGTCTGGGGATCAATTAGCCGTACACAGTAAGATTGCATTGTTTCCCTCTAATTGAACTTTTTTAATTACTGCCTTACTATGAATGGTATAAGGGGTATTGTGGGCTTTCTAGTCTTTCTTGACACATGTCTACAAAAAATCAATAGCGACTGCAGGATATAGTTCTTGCTCTAGATTTAGACTGGAAACTTTAACACCAGACTAAGGGATCATTTATTTTTGTGATTAGGTGCTGTTTTAAAACTTTCCCGATTTGAGTATAAAGTATAAAATGAAAATGTCTAATTCTCAGTAATGCAATATCAGTTAACCTAACTGCCCCCATAGCTGCAGCTGAGTGAAATCCTTCGACTGATCCTAGAAATTGTAATCTGCACTTAGTTTGTAAATATACCAATACTATGAGATAAGTTGGTTAAAAGCTCTTAAATCCTAAATCAACATCCATATCCAACATACATACACACTGGAACTATCTATCTATATATATATATATATATATGTAGTCTTGCATATATACATTTATACTTATATATTTACATTTAGATTGTAGATAAATAGATTTCTTTGGGATTATATATATTTTGAGAACCTTCTTGTTTTTTATGTTTTATCGTATCCAGTTTCCAAGATTTTCTTTGATTCTTTTCCCAGAACATTAAAGTACAGGGTGTTAGAAGCTCCATCTGTTTACAAAATATAAAAAGAACATATAAAGCATCAGATAAGCCATATACACACACACATACACACTCACACACATAGTTACATTTTGTCGTGTGTTACACTCTCATTGTGTCGTAAAACAAATGCAACACTAGCTGAATTTTCTGTGTCTTATTGCATTCATTTTATTAAATACCTCATGTGTCAAATGCAGGTTTATTGTTTTTGCTGCGATTTGTCATAAATCTAATTTTACATTATTATAAAGCATTGTCAAAGGAATGCCGTGAAGCACAGGTTGTTCTGTCTATTAATAATGTTTAGAAATGCCAAGGCAATTTTAGTCATTGGAGGAGTGGGAGTTTTCCCAACCAATAATCTTACAAGCGAACACATAATATCTGCTTTTTACTGTCTTACTTCTGTCCTCCTCCAGCACTGAGTCACCCTCCCTCTCTTACTTTGATCGGAACAAATTGTTAAACCATCCAAATACAAACGGTTTCAATAGGAGAACCTGTTACAGAGAATTTCATTTGCTTTACTGGATTAATTCAGTTTGCATCATGATTTTCATACTGATTTAGCAGGCTTCTTGCATTCTAAGGGACGTTTCACAATACAATGGGTTTTGAGGTCCTGTTGAACACTTGGAAATGGCAAGTATTTTATACTTCTTATGTTCTATGCTTGGGATTGTCACGTGGACAGCTTCACTATACTGTGGTGGAGGAGTCAGAACCAGGAACACTAATAGGTAATGTGGCACGAGATCTAGGATTTAATGTAGAACAGATCTATGATCGTAAATTGCATCTGGGATCCGAGGAAAGCAGAAGGTATTTTTCTATTAAAATGGAAACTGGAGATTTACATCTGACTGAAAAAATAGACAGAGAGTCACTGTGTGGTTTCCTTTCAAGCTGTTTGTTGCCTGTGGAACTAATTATTGAAAAGCCATTGGAGTTATTTCGTTTAATTATTGAGATTTTGGACATAAACGATAATTCTCCTAGTTTTGTTAATACTGAGCGGCTAATTCAAATCGCGGAGCTTGCATCGCCCGGATTGAGGTTTCCGCTGGAGAATGCCATCGATCCAGATGTGGGAACTAATGGTGTAGTCTCGTACAAAATGAGTCCAAGTCAGTATTTCACACTCAGTGTAAAAGAGCTAAAAGATGGCAAGCTGTTTCCAGAAATAGTTTTGGAGCATGCACTTGATAGAGAGGATACAGGGGAACACCATCTGATAATAACTGCTTTTGATGGAGGACATCCACTCAGATCCGGTACAACTAAAATTACAGTGTACGTCTTGGATAACAATGACAATCCCCCCACGTTTGATCAACCTGTTTATAAGACAAGTTTACTTGAAAATATTCCATTAAATTCTATGCTCATTAAACTTAATGCTACTGATGTGGATGAAGGTTTAAATAGTGAAATTGAATATTCTTTTGAAGACCATACATCTAGCACGGTGAAAAGGCTGTTTAGGTTAGACCCACAGACTGGTGAAATATATGTTCAAGGAGACATTGATTTTGAAGAATCTAATTTCTATGAAATATATATACGAGCTAGAGACAAAGGTATTCCTGTGATGGAAGGGCATTGCGTTATTCAAGTGGAATTAGAAGATTCCAATGATAATGCTCCTGAGGTTTTGATTACTTCCCTTGAAAGTTCCATTCCAGAAAATATACCAGTGGGAACAGTTGTAGGACTGTTTAACATAATTGATCGGGATTCTGGTAAAAATGGGGAAGTGATGCTAGAAATATCATCTGGACTTCCTTTTAAGTTTGTATCAGTTGGAAATCATTATTCTTTGATAACAAATAATGTTCTAGATAGGGAGACTACACCTCAGTATATTGTTTACTTTATTGCGACAGATCAAGGATTTCCACCAATGTTCACAGAGAAAACATTTATCCTTAATATATCAGATATCAACGATAATGCACCATTGTTTTCACAACCTTTATTCAATGCATATGTGTATGAGAATAACCCTCCAGGAGAGCTAATAAACAAAGTTTTTGCAACTGATGAAGATGAAGGAACAAACTCTTTCCTTATATATTCTGTTCTTGAGTCTTATGTTTTGGGTTCTCCAATATCTTCTTTTATTTACATAAATGAAAACAATGGTCACATTTATGCTCAGCGTTCTTTTGACTATGAGCATGTTCAGCATCTGGAAATTACAATATTTGTGGAAGATAAGGGCTCGCCAAGATTAAAATCGAATACTACTATACATATATTTGTTTTAGACCAGAATGATAATAATCCAACTATACTGTACCCAGTGTTGACTAGGGAAACCATTGAGTTTCAAAAAGTACCTCGTATTGTATCTTTGGGTTATTTGGTAACCAAGGTAACTGCTGTAGATGCAGATTCAGGATACAATGCATGGCTTTCCTATAGTATACTTCAAACATCCGATCCCTCTCTGTTTCGAATAACAAAACATACAGGAGAAATTCGAATTATGCGAAATTTGCTTGAGTCTGAGGAAACTACGTACACCATCTATGTCTTGGTCAGAGATAAGGGAGAGCCCTCTTTATCAAGCACAGCCACGATCATTGTATCTTTTGAAAATGATATTCAAGATGAAACTCCAAAATCTCAAGATTACCAAATATCTTACAATGAACAATCTGATATGACTTTATATTTAATTATATCCCTTGCAGCGATTAGTGTAGTTGCTCTGGTAACATTCGTCGTTTTAGCAATCAGGTGTTTAAAGACAGAAAATGAAAGTAGAGTTTCAAACAACTTTCCAAGCCATGTAGAAACCAGTCTCCAGTTAAATTCCCAAAGTACCCTAAAATACATGGAAGTGAAGACAATGCCACGCTCTTCCACTCAAAGTTACCAAACAAGCTTTTCACCAGCGCTGCACAGAGCTGATTTCACCTTTCTGAAACCTTTGGATTTTCCGCAGCTGAAGGATCTTTTAAATGATGCTGATGCAGCTTTTTCATTAGATGATGAATTTGATGAAGTGGATCAGGTGAGAATTTGTGATGATTTAATCTATTCAAACTTTTTAAAATGTGGGTATATTTGTACCATAATGGGGCTTATTAATAATAAATAACTGTGGGCATGGATTTTTTAAATTTCACCAGACATCTCTCTAATGGTACCAACTTTTGGATTAGATAGTATACTGCCTTGTAAAAAAAAAAAAAATATTTAAATAGATTATTGGCTCATATACTGTATATTATGTGGGGGCGGTTGTAGCATACTTTTGTTTACTTTTTATTGGACATTTAACTGAGGACCCAGGCTTTTATTTATAGTTTGTATGCCTGTTCTGCCATATACAATCCCTATAAAAGTAATTAAAGTATTATATAATTTTCATTTGGTTTGGCTATATTTGACATTAATATTTTTAGATTTAGCCACTGTATTTTTTATCCATTAGCTCTTTTATTAATATAAGGTGTGGTGTGGTCATCATTGTGTTTAGATTTATGAGAACTAATAGATTTTTGGAAGTAGAAATGGCTGAATAGGTTAAGATTAATTTAAATGTTTCTTTTTTTCAATTTTAAGGGATAGTTAATTTGAAAAACTGAAAATTCACTGACAGACCTAATTCTAGTCAATGGTAGGTGACACTTTGCCACTGGCTTGCTAATACCCATAATAATACTGTACAGATACAATAGGAAGCTTGTAAATACCATGGGGCATATATACAGTACAAACGGCAAAAATATATTTTTTTAAATAATTAACAAAAAGGCTCGGATTTACTATTAGGCACAGTAGGCACACACCTAGGGGCACATATGGTTGGAGGGGCGGCTGTCATTCTCCCCTATATAGTCTATTTTCTTAAAAAAAAAGAGAGAAAAGGTGTGATTTGGTGGTGTTGTCTGAGGTTAGGAGTGGGGTTAAGGGCATCAGGCTTTTTGTGCCTGCAGGATTCTGAGTTGTAAATCCACCCTGTTTACAGGCAATGCCTAAGGGAAACATCATCGTAGACATTCCCATTTGTATACAGTGTTGGACAGGACTGTTGGAGCCCACCAGGAAATCTGATACCAGGGGCCTTCCTAACATTTTATATCTCCAGTATTACTCATTTACACATCTATCTTACTCCTACTGACTCTATTGTTTATTAAGTTACATGTCTTACTGTCCCTTTGGCTGTAGGCCCACCAGGGGATTTCCCTGTAACCCTGTGGGCCAGTCCAACACTGTATCTATACAAATATAGAGCAACTAGTAAAGTTGAATAGTGGACTTTCTAGTAAGCTGATTGGTGGACTGGCTGGTAGTTTGGCTGCTGGGGTGTCAGTTTGTAAACCACTGGGTCTGACATTGTTATTTTTAGTTTGCTGATATAGAAGACATTCATTGGATGTAATCTGCTTGCACATTTGTTGGATGTATTTTCCTCTGCACCATTTTCCAGACCATCCCAATTGTGTGTATAATTGGGACTTTTACTGTCTTTGAATTTAGATATTTATTTAAAAAAAAAACTAGAGAAATTGTAAAATGTTAAAAATGATAAAATATTACAAAAGAAAGGCTAATGAAATACAAGCCAGCTTGTTATTTTATTAAATAATCTGATATGGCTGATACGGTTAGACTATGTATTCTATGCGAAAAGCACATCACACTTCCATTGAGACCTGTCAGACTATGCGGCAGAGGAACGATCGATTGGGTAAGTACCTTACCTTCTCTCCTGGCTCCTGCAGGTTTTATTGAAGAATGGGAGGTAGGACACAACTCCTTTACCTTCCGTTCTTCAATAAAACTGAATAAAAATGTTTTTACCAGTGGAGATACCCTTAAGTAAATTTAGGAAAAACCGGAACATTTAAGGCATTTCACAGAGAATAAATTAACACATGACCATAGAACTTCCTTTAAATTTGTCCACAGTTTAATCTAGTTTAGGCAACGGTAATTTAACTTTAAATTTGTTTACCATGAAACAATGTGGAAAAGGCACAGGAAATTAATTCTGACTGATATAGAAATAGGATGTACAGCATCTTTCGTGTTTTCCAAATGTGCATTAACTTACTTAGGTTTAAATGGAAAGTCCAAAGGAAAATATCATTATTTTTAAAATTCATACTGGGAGATTCAATAAAAGTTATTATCGTTAAAAATGTTGCAAATTTTTCCCCAACCAATTAGATGTTATTTTTCAAATGTTAAAAAAAAAACATTTTTAATGATAAGAACTTTAATTGAATCTCCCTGTTTATATTAACTAATTTTCTTTATATTCTCTTCCATTTTGAAAAGTCAGCTGATTTAATACCCTTTTCAATTCCCTGCTGTTGACATTAGTGAGCTGACATTTCAGGTATATAATGGTCCTTCTTCTTCCCATCATGCACACTAATGTGGAATGGTCCTAACAGTAATTTCTACTGATTGGCTGTTGAATGGGTCAAACATGCTTAGATCTCTACTGAGCAACTGAATCAACCCAGGCCAAGGGTCAAGGCAAAAGCATAACGGTCTCTATTAGGGGTCCTGCAAACAGGAAATCATAATTTCGTAAGTGTGTATTTATATGCAGATAAAATGCTAAATGGGCAGGTTACATTTACCTTTACATTTTGTAATGTTCTTCTAAAACCAGTACTTTTATATTTTTCATCTTGTGGCCTAGATGATCAAAATCTGGCATCCCAAATTTTAAAAAGTATTTATTGGTCTGTGTAAACCTAACCTTTGGCATAGTTCGCTCTTAGGATAGTTGAAATAGACATAGAAAATTTTTGTTGAATGCAATACCATTATGCATCATCATTTAAAATATTGGCATAAAGAGATGACGCATCTGTGGTGTGAAATAAAATAATCTTGCATTTTTATTTTCTTTATTAGTAGTTATTAAAGGCTATACGTATGTTTTTTTTTTATTAATTTCACAGTATGTTTGCTGTTTCATGTTTATTGAATTGTTTCATATATTGGTTTATGATAAACAGGGTTAATAACTTGCCAGAATATAGGCTATTGACTAAACAGAATCAATAAAAATGTTGCAAATGTGCAGTTTTTCTTCTCTTAAACTAAATTCTTTACCTATATATTTAGAATTTGCAGGTACAGTATAATATACATAAATAAGAAATTAAACTTTTTTGTTTTGGCTTATGCTGTATTTAATATCAGAAACTTGAAATGAACATATTCAGCCAGTAGAGGGCAAACCTGTCATCCAGTGACTCTTTTAGCTACAAAATTCGGTCAGCTTATGTATTTGTTCATCTCTCCGCCCCCCCAGTTCACTATCTAATCCTCCCATTTTTCCACTGGCAAACAAAGGAATAGCTGTGGGTCTGCTAAAAATTCTGTGGATATTTGCATTTTTCTGGATTTTTACCAATCTAATTGGATTATATTTAAACTACAGATCGATGGGATCATAAAAAGACCACCAGCTACTATTTCCAGATTAGAATCTAAGATATGGACATCCAAAGCTATACAAAGGCTTGGAAATGGCAAGTAGCATATTCCTTTTTCCTTTATAGCTTGGGTTGGGTCTCTGGGCAGCTTCGTTATTCTATAGTTGAGGAATTTGAACCAGGGACTGTGGTGGGGAATCTAGCAGAGGATTTGGGATTGAACGTTGCAGATATTTACAATAGGCGGTTGCATTTGGGATCTGAAGGAAGCAGGGGATATTTTTCTGTCAATCAGAGAAATGGAGATTTGATTGTAAAAGAGACAATTGATAGAGAAAACCTGTGTGGATCAAGCACTCGCTGCAGTCTTAATGTACAAGTAGTAGCTGAAAATCCTTTAGAGCTATTTAGCCTGGAAATTGATATTTTGGATTTAAATGACAATTCACCCACATTTTCTACTGTTGATCACATTTTAAAAATAACAGAATTATTGGAAAGCCCTGGTGCTCGATTCTCTTTAGAGACTGCACAAGATGCTGATGTGGGTAGCAATGGTATTACCCAGTATCAGATAAATCCAAATGCTTTCTTCTCTCTATCTGTTAAGAACCGTAAGGATGGAGTTTTAATTCCAGAATTAGTGTTGGAGAAGACACTTGACAGGGAAGATAAAGAGGAACACATCTTAATAATCACTGCCTTTGATGGTGGAAAGCCCCCCCGATCAGGATCTTGCCAAATAAAAATAACAGTTTTAGACATTAATGATAATCCACCAGTGTTTCAACAGCCAACTTATAAAATTAATTTACTGGAGAATCCCACTTTAAACACAGTTATCCTGGTACTGAATGCTACAGACATGGATGATGGCTCTAATGGTGAAATTGAATATTTTTTTGATCAGCATACGTCAATATCAGTGAGAGAGCTTTTTAATTTAAACCCACAGACAGGTGAAGTCTCCGTTAATGGAGTGCTGGATTTTGAAGCAGTCTCCTTTTATGAAATATTATTCAAAGCTAAGGACAAAGGTTTCCCTGCACTTGAGGGACGATGCATTGTTCAGATTGAAGTAGAAGATGCCAATGATAACTCTCCTGAAATAACCTTCACATCGGTAACAAATGAGATACCTGAAAATGCAGGCATTGGTACTGTTGTCGGATTTCTTAGAGTGAGCGATAAGGACTCTGGAAAAAATGGAGAAGTACAAGTAAAAGTAAATCCAAGCCTGCCATTTGAATTTAAACCTTTAAAAGATCACTATTCTTTAATCGTAAGTGGTGTTTTGGACAGGGAGAAGATCTCTCAATATACTGTTTATTTGATTGCTATTGATCTTGGGTCTCCCCCATTGCAAACACAAACTACTCTCACTGTGAACATTTCTGATATTAATGATAATGCTCCAACCTTTGAGCTTCCACATTACATTGCTTTCATAAAAGAAAATAATGAGCCTGGTAGTTTTTTATGTTCTGTAACGGCTTTTGATTTAGACCAGGGAATTAATTCGGAACTATCTTACTTTATACTTGACAACCAAATATATGGTTCCTCTGTATCTTCGTTTGTTTACATTAATCATAAAAATGGTAATATATATGCTCAACGCTCTTTTGATTATGAGCTTAATCAAGTGTTTCAAATTACTGTAAGAGCGGAAGATTTTGGCCATCCCAAATTATTTTCTAGTGCTTCTGTTACTATATTTGTGCAGGATGTAAATGATAACTCTCCAACAGTATTGCATCCAGAATATTCGAAAGAACTTCTTGCATATGAGAAGATTCCAAAATCTGCCTCTGCTGGCTTTTTAGTTACTAAAGTGTCTGCAGTCGATTTGGACTCTGGTCACAATGCTTGGCTGCATTTCATTCTCAAAGAAAGTAACAGACTTTCTCTTTTTCACGTATCAGAAAACACAGGGGAGATCAGAACAATTAGGAGTTTACAAGAAACAGACATAATAGAACAAGAACTTATTGTTATAATCAGTGATCATGGAGATCCTCCACTGTCAATTACCATCACAATACTTGTAAATATAGTGGACAGCACTGCACAAGAAGCTCCTAAAAATAGCGAGTTTCTCACAAAATCAAAAACATCTACAGATATGACTTTATATTTAATTATTTCTCTGGTTGCTATCAGCATAGTTTCTCTCATTACATTTATAATATTATTAGTTAAATGCATAAGGAAAGAAAACTTAGACAGCGGTAGTGGCTGCTGTTTCCCTAATAGTCTGTTTTTGAAGAACAGTAAGGAACAGTATCAACCGACTCTCTATCTGAATGCAGATGGGACTTTAAAATATATGGAGGTGAGGATGGTTCCCCCAGGATCACAAGGACAATGTTACCAAACCTGTTTCCCTGTAGGAACAGACAAACAAGATGGCGGTTTTATGAAAGCTTTAAATTTTCCTGAGTTGAAAGATATGGTTAATGAAACTGGTTCTTCTGGCACAAGCTGGGCGCATGTCGAAAAAGAGGTGAGAACACATACTGGAGTTTAACCGTCAAATATATATTTTAAATACATAATGTTTCTATTCTAGGGATTAAAGATCAAAATATCAAATGTATAATATGTAAAGAACATAAACTTTAGCTCATTTTATGTCTTTAAAATATAATGTACAATATATCTTTATCAAAAATATTTAACTGATAGATCATTTAGATGAAACTTTAATTGCAGATGGGTCTGGGAAGCTTGATTGTGAACTAGATTATCCACAGGACAGTACCCTAGAGGCCGGTCTAATTACCAGGGGATTTGCAACACTGCTGGGTAATATTTGTTCCCCATTTGACCTTTTAGCCCTTGATTTCAACAAAAATCCCAAGTGCTGAATTGCACAGCTAATTTAGAAATCAAGGAAGGACTACTGTCTTGTCTCTCTGGGAAATATAGTTTTAAAAGGCAGAATGTGGCTTTGGGCACTAGTGTTTTGAAACTAACCTTGTTTTGATTTGAGTTTGCCGGCTTCGAAAAATCCGAGGATCTGAGGGATTTTTTAAAATTTTAGAAAATTGGAACTTTTTATTGAAAAAAAAAGACAAAGGCTGAAGTTTCAAGTCTAAACTATATCTTGGTCCCAGCTGTTTGTTTATTTCTAATAAAGCTTATGTGCAAGTGGAAAATTTGCACATAAAATACCTTTTGTAAAATATCATGGTGTTACCATTTGGAGACAAGCCCTAGATTACCATAGTTTTTGTGTGCCATTAGTTTTTTAGTTTATTCAAGCAAAATAACAACTGTGGTTATAAATATGGTTATAAATGGTTATAAATATGGTTATAAATGGTTATAAATATGGTTATAAATGGTTATAAATATGGTTATAAAACATACAAAATGACATTTAACATATATTTTTTATCAGTTTTAACTTTAATATTCAGATAAAATATTTAAGGCCCTCCATGTATTGCACATACTGCAGAGTATTAGCTGCATTTATGGGGCAATGATGCCCAAAGTGAACCACCAAACTGTAACCTTGGCTTGGGCATCGCTGTTCCTGTTAGCCACATTTAAGTATATGAGGGTGAAATTCTGCCCCCAAAGGCTACTGCATCAGGTTGATTCATGGCAAAGTGTCCCTGCAGAACACACGGTGTGAAGGTTCCTGTCCAAGTCATCGTATATCATCCAAATAGCTTTGCCACTTCTAAATTGAGGAAAACAGTCAGGTGACTAGTGGAACATATTCAATAAACCAAACTTCAAGTCCGGTTGATCTAATTGAATACCATATATAATAATAATAATAATAATAATAATAATAATAATAAGTGCAAAAGTTAGCCTGTGCTATTAATCTGCAGCAACCAATCAGATGCTACTTTTTACTGGTCTTTTGCAAAATATCTGTCAACATCTGATTGGTTTCTGATGTTGGCACAGCCAAATGTTGCCCCTTTTAATACATACTGTAAGCCCTATAGTGTCAAAAATGTTATCAAAACCTCTCAAATACCATAAACTTATATAAAACCATATAATCCCATCATCTTTAATTTCATCCCTTTTTTCTCTTGGTTTCCTGGTTAAATCTATATGATAAAATAGTTTCTCAAACTGAACAACTAACCAAAATGTTCAAACACTTCAAACATCATTATAAATAAATATTTGAGATAAACTCCAGGCAGAAAATGCTGCAAAAAGTGGCTGGGCTTTATTACATAGTAACATAGTAATTGAGGTTGAATAAAAACATATGTCCATCAAATCAGAGGAAGGTAAACAACCCAGCTAAAAAGGGGTGGGGGGGGGGAATTCCTTCCTGACTTCAAACTGCAATCGGAAAGTATCCCTGGATCAACCAGATCTACAGTATATATATTAATACCAGTAATTCTCAATATTTTTTAGTCTTATAAACTTATCCAGGCCATCTGGCATTGATTGCTACAGCTAAGTCTGTTATCTACCAGAACCCCCAAATCTTTTTCCATTACAGATTCACTGAACACAGAGTTATTTATGGTGTATGTGGCACAGGGATTATTAAATCTGAAATGCATCACCTTACATTTATCAACATTGAATCTCACCTGCCATTCTGCTGCCCATTTTGATAATCTATCTTGGACTGCTTGCACCACTTGCACATCATTTGAAGTTTCCAAAGCTCTGCATAGTTTAGTATAATCAGCAAACACAGAGACATTGCTCTAAATGCCCCCTTCTAAGTCATTTATAAACAGATTAAAGGGTCAGTATACTCACTGAAACAACTTTACTTTATTTTCTGAAATTACAATTTGAGACAAGTGCTTGCTTTGTCATTAAATTATTAATGTTTAGTGAGTGCTCCTAATTCCCCCCACCCTCCCTTTGTCTGCAACACTTGTGTGTTCTGCACAGCCTCACCATGGACACTGCTCTGCTTACACATCTCCCCCTCCCTCCCCCCTGTGTCTCTTCTCTGCTGATTCTCCTAAATGCTGCAGAAAGTGTGCTGGCAGGCAAACAAAGAGGTCATGCATGGGTTACATATTATAATTTCTGCTTCTGGAGTGATAGGTCTTTCCCTGTAAATGCTGTGGTTAAAATGATGATTTCTCAGCATCTACTGCTTAGATTTAAAATCTGAACAAAGTTTTGGAGGATTGGAATCTTGCTGTATCTAAATGTACTATTTTTTAGAGTAAAGATACCCTTTAAAACAGAAGCGGCCCCAGTACAGAACCCTGAGGCACTCCGCTTAGAACTTTAGCCCACATAGATGAATCTCCATTTACCACCACTCTCTGTTTGCGATCCAACAACCAATTTTCTATCCATGACCAAATGTTTTCTTCTAGGCCAACAGTCCTTGGTTTATACATTTGTCGCCTATGTGGCACAGTATCAAAAGCTTTCAAAATCAAAAAATACTTGGATCAAAAAATCCAAGTATACCACATCCACTGCTGTGCCTGAATCTAAATTCTTAGTCACTTCCTCATAAAAAAAACTATTACATTTGTCTGGCATGATCTATTTCTCATAAATCCATGCTGACTACTACTAATAAGAGTTCTGGAGGCAAAATCAAGGATATGCAGGCTTACAGGTCTATAGTTACCAGGCTGTGAACGACTACCTTTTTTGAATATTGGTATTACATTGGCTTTTTTCCAATCCAGCGGCACATCCCCGGACCAAAGTCAATCTGAAAATATGAGAAACAGTGGTCTAGATAGAACTGAACTAAGTTCTTTTAAAATCCAGAGATGCAATCCATCTGGTCCTGGGGCTTTATTGATATTAACTTTGTCTAATTGTTTCTGTACCATATCCTCCGTCAACCAATGTGAATTCTCCTTATTTCTCCCCTGCATATTATTACAATCCTTGCTGTAAGGACTAAGATTCTCTATAATGAAAACCGATGTAAAAAAAACGGTTTAGCAGATTAGCCTTTTTGGCATCATCTACAACCATCTCAGCCCCATTGTGTAATGGTCCCACATTCTCAGTCCTCATCTTTTTACCATTTATATACTTAAAAAACATTTTGGGGTTGGACTTGCTTTGTTCGGCAATCCATATTTCATTTTCTATTTTAGCTAATATAATTGCTTTCTTGCACTCTTTATTACAACTTTTATACTCCCTGTAAGACTGTTCTGTTCCCTCTGATTTCCAAATTTTTAAAGCATTTTTCTTTTTTTCCATTTCCCTTTTTACCTAAGTATTAAGCCGTGCAAGAGTAGACCTAATTGTTTTACACTTGTTCCCTAAAGGTACAAATTTAGAAACATAATAGTTTAATATCCCTTTAAAAGTGGTCCACATCTGCTCAGTATATTTACCTAGAAACAATTTCCCCCCAGTCTATGAGCAGGAGTGATTCCTTTAACAGTATAAAATTAGCTTTCCTAAAGTTAAAAGTTTTTGTTAACCCAGTGCAACCTATATTAAATTACACTATATCATGACCTTCATTTCCAAAATGAGCTCAGAGTTATTAGATATCACCAGATCCAACAACGTATTCTGTCTAGTAGGAACTTCTACCATCTGTGAAAGAAAATACTCATAAAGGAAATTTAGGGCCCTATTTATAAAAGATCGGTATCGTTATCGTAAAATACCGATCGTTATCGTAAAATAACGACCGGGTTTTTACCGATAACGACAGTTATTTACCGATAACGACCGTTATTTACCGATAACGACCGGTATTTACCGATATCGGTAAATAACGGTCGTTATCGGTAAATAACGACTGGTATTTACCGATAACGACCAGTATTTAACGATATCGGTAAATACCGGTCGTTATCGGTAAATAACGACCGTTATCGGTAAAAACCCGATCGTTATTTTATGATAACGATCGGTATTTTACGATAACGATACCGATCTTTTATAAATAGGGCCCTTAAGAACTTTATACCTTTTTAGGTGCTGGCAGTTCCCCTACTCCAATCTATGTCAGGGTAGTTAAAATCCCCCATAACCAAAACATGCCCCATACCAGCAACCTTCTTGCTTCCTGTACACAGCTCTACTCATATTGTTTCTGCCATATTGTTTATGTCCCCATCTATTTTATCTTTTAGATTTGGCTTCAATTCCTGCTTAACTTACATACATACTCCCCCTCCTTTCTTGTTAACTCTGTCATGTCTAAATAAGGAGTAACCTTCAATATTTACTGTCCAGTCGCGTGAATTATTTAGCCACATTTCAGCTATACCGATCACATCTTACCTTTCCTTTAAAGCTATTAGTTCTAGTTCCTCAGTTTTTCCAGCCAGACTTCTTGCATTTGTAAACATACATTTTAGATTATCAATTGATTTACTTCCATACTTGGATGTACATGCCTCCTTATCCTCTATGCTCCCCCCTCCCCCTTCTTCTCCCTCCATTGAGTCATTAGCCCCCTGATCCCTAACTTCTCTATCTACCACTGTATAGTCCAATGTGCCCTCCCCCCCATGCCTAGTTTAAAAACTCCTCCAACCCCCTAGCCATCTTCTCCCCCAAAACAGCTGCACCATCATCATTGAGGTGCAATCTGTCTCTACTAAAGAGCCTGTAGCCAACAGAAAAGTCAGCCCAGTTCTCTAAAAACCCAAACCCCATCTCCTTACACCACCCTCTTAGCCAGGCAATTATACTCCTAAGCTCCTGTTGCCTCCATAGCATGGCACGTGGCTGTGGTAGTATTTCTGAAATTACTACCCTTGAGGTCCTTACTTTTAACTTGCCCCTTAATTTTAAGTTGGCCCCTATTCCTTTAGACATCACATGACATGTTTCGGTTCAAGACCCTTTTTCAAGTGGGTCTTGACCTGAAACGATGTGTGGTGTCTAAAGGAATAAAGCCAAGCCACTTTTTGCAGCATTAGTTTTTCTCAAATACTTTTTCATATTCTATCATGGTATTGCAGTATACTGACTTTGTTACATTTTAGGGTTGTATATAAATGTAATCACTATAAATTGATGTCTCTATAGCTCTATAATTACATTGTTTATTTAACCACCAAGCTGTTCTTACATCTCTGACACTTTCCAATAGATTTACAGTATTTTTAGATGTATATATTTCATTGTATAAAAAATATAGAAATCTATATAATAAAAAATAAAATGCAATGTTTATGTTGCACTTACATATTGATATGCACTTACTTAGTGGTATGTACTGTAGCAACATAGTGTTATGTACTGTAGCTACATAGTGATATGTACTGTAGCTACATAGTGATATGTAGCAATCAGTGATATGTACTGTAGCTACATAGTGGTTTGTAGCCCTTTTACTGGGTTTTAAATTTACCACCCATTTTTTTGTATTTGAATTTCAAGAGTAGGTTTAGCTATAGGATTTTTACACAATAATAGGATAATGACACCATCTCTTAAATGCTATTAAATTTGCATTTTTTGGGGGGAGGTTGCTTAATTGACTTTCTGGGTATCAAAATCATGGCTGCTAATTTAGTGCATGGCAATATGATGGCAGGACAAAAAGAAGGTATTACTGTTCCAGTGGAAATACTGGGTATGTACTGTATTATGCTCTGTTTTTTGGAGAATATGCAATGATGATCTGTTGACTCTAATTAGAAATATGATTGTTCTTGGTGTCATCGTTTTTATTAGAGATGGATACAAAACCGAACTCGAACCCGAGTTTGAGCCGGGTTCGAGTTCATAATTATCATTATTCGCTAATTAGTGAATTTATGGGCTATTGAAGGATACTCGACATATATGGACCAAATACCCTTCCCACAACTAAACAATACAAATAAATTTAAACTAGAAGAAGATATTTCTCCCTGTGAACTGATGGAAGAATTCGGCTCTATGGCTCCTAGTAAAACCCCTGGCCCAGACGGCCTACCAGCAAAAGTCTATTAAAGATACTGTGAGCATATTCTCCCCCAATTACTAAACACATAAAAATCTGCCTTTGACAGGGCTGAACTCCCATCTTCCATGTATGAGGTCCATATTATTCTGCTACATAAAACCAGTAAAGACCCTCTGGACCCAGCTTCGTATTGACAAATTTCTTTACTAAACTTAGTTTACAAAATACTTGCCAAAATACTTGCAACCAGACCTCAAAAAATCAAAACAGCAATAGTACACTCAGATCAGATGGGTTTCATGCCAGGGAAATCAACATCAATAAACATCAGGAAAACCCTTATTAACTGTCTTGTTGACCACGACAACTCCGGGACAAGAATCATGCTCTCTCTGGACGCCAGGAGAGCATTTGACTCAATCGAATGGCCATATATTTGGGAATGTCTGAAAAGATTTGGTTTTGGCCCCAAATATATCCAGTGGGTTAAGCTGCTATATGCGCACCCTCAAGCCGCCATCAAAATAAATGGTATTATATCCCCATATTTCACATTAGCTAGAGGAACCAGACAGGTTTGCCCCTTATCCCCCTACCTGTTCACGTTAGCTACCGAACCGCTAGCAATTTTATTAAGAAACAACAGGGACATACAAGGTCTCACCCTAGGATCATACACCTCCCTGATCAGTATGTATGCTGATGACATGATTCTATACTTAGCAGACCCATCAACATCATTATTAGCGGTATACAGGACAATCTCCAAATTCAGTCCAATATCAGGCCTATATATAAACTGGGATAAGTCTTGCCTATTTCCCCTGGACAAAATAACAAACCTGCCCCCTATTCCCTATTCTCCTATTCAAAATCTGGTACCAATTGTAGAATATTTCAAATATCTCAGTGTAATAATAACAAAAACCCCTTCAGACTTTAAATGTACTCCCTCTTCTCAGCCTTGTAGAGAGTAAGATGCAAATCTGGAAAACCTTCCCCATTAATGTGTGGGGAAAGATCACCCTAATCAAAATCATACTACTCCCTAAAATATTATACATCCTACAACACAGTATGGTATATATCTTGGCAGGACAGCTGAAGTACTTCACAGATTGGGTTGTGCCCCCTCCACCAGAACCCCAAGACACCCCCCCCATATCACTTGCATCCATATATGATGCAGAAGGGTTACTACACGCATACCTACCATCACTCCCAATGAACTTCCTAGAGTCACCAACAAATATATTACCAGGCAGAGGGACAGCTTAACATATTCAGCAATTCAAGATATGGAAGGAAACAAACAAATTGCTCCAGTTAGAGGGCCCATTCAATGAATCTAGAGCTTGTTTGCGGGAGCGGATTTCTGGGGGAAAAAACAAATCAGATACTTCTCACAAATTACTATAAATAATGAAATAATGTCATTCTCTGAACTGCAAGAAAAGCTACAAATTCCTGCCTCATCCCTATTCAGGTACTGGCAGTTGAGACATTGCATGCGAGCCGAATGCCCTAGATGTCAGTGTCCCCAAGCGGACTTCTGCCACACGATGTGGGATTACCCCTTAATCTCTAATTACTGGACCCAAGTTGTCGACAAGGTGTCTGGTATTATACATCAACCAATATCCCCAGAACCTATGTTATGTTTGCTGGGAATTGGAGAAGGGGACAGGTGGTCTAGCTCATGCACCACAATCCTAAGAGAAATCTTATTCATAGCTAGGAAAGTAATTATACTGAATTGGTTATCCCCAAATGTACCCTCTATTTCCCTAGAAATGGGAATCCCTAGTTACAGCCATGGTTGCGTATACCAAAGTCGTATATAAAAGTAGAGGGAACTCTACTAAGTTTAATTAAGTATGGAACCCCTGGTTTGAATATATAGGCACTATAGCATAAGATTCCCTATGGATAAGAACCTATGTGTCCTATATGGAACCAATAGGGAAAAGAAATGGAGAGGCATCGAGCTAAGAACCCTTTTACAGCAATATCCTCAAAGATCCTTGACTTGAAATATGCGAAAAACCTACCTCTAATTAAGTCTGTCATCTATTATTGAACTGCTTAATGTTTTTCTAGTTATTTAATGTAGCTGTAATATTGCAAAAGCAAACTGCACTCAGATTTGTACAACTGAATTTACTGTCGAATGGTATTGCATTTATATGACTGTACAAAGAATTATATTTTATTCAAATAAAATCAGTTAAAAAAAAGTTACCATCGTTAGTTTAGCTGTAAATCATCTGGATTTTTCGAACTATTACTCCCCCATTGACTTCAATGGGTCTGAATTCGAACTTTTGAACTTTTGAGCTTTCGTTCAAAAAAGTACTGAACTTTATGAAGTTTGGCCATCTCTAGTTTTTATTTTTACATCTCCCAGTAAACTATAATAATGTAGTCATTTGATTAAAATCTCTATACTTAACAAGGATTGGCTACTTAGTATACAAAAAGGCTCACTGTACATAGTTTTACCATCTGAAAAAACATCTCCTGGCTTGTCTGTTGCAACACTATTACAGTGTCTGTTTAGACCAGACATTTGAGACTATTCACTAATAACTTTTTACAGCATATTATGATACCTTTTTAATAACATTTTATGTATTCCAATAGAAAAATAAAAAAGATGACTACGATGTCAAAGTACAATATTTGAATCCATTCAAGATGTAGTTAATATCACTGCCCAGAAGAGGGCAGTCTTGTCATCTATTTGTACTGTAGTATCAAAATTAGATCTGCTTATGTCATCACTCCACTCTCCTCCTTTCCCTTTTCTGGCATAGTGACTGCCCTTCCATTTTTTTTTGAGGCACACAAAGAAAAGGACCCAAATATTTAGGGTGGTATTTATTGGATTATCTAAACTGTTTTAAAGACTGGAAACAAAATAGCAGTTTCATGGAATTACAATAACATATCTGCTGGATGAAATTTCAGGATTTAAGATATGGACATCATAAGCTCTCAGAAAGCTTGGAAATGGCAAGTAGTATATTCCTTTATTCTTTGTAGCTGGGGCTTGATCTCAGGGCAGCTTCACTATTCTGTTCTTGAAGAGTCTGAACCAGGGTCAGTAGTGGGGAATGTAGCTCAGGATTTAGGACTAAACCTGGCAGATATATATAAACGGCAACTGCATTTAGGATCTGAGGGAAACAGGAGACATTTTGATGTGAACCAGGCAAATGGAGTTCTGTCTGTGAAAGAAAGGATAGACAGAGAGATTCTGTGCGGATCCAGCCCACACTGTTTGTTAACTCTTGAAATAATTGCTGAAAATCCATTAGAACTTCTTAGCATTGAAATTGATATATTAGACATAAATGATAATTCCCCTACTTTTACAGTTAACAATCGTATTGTAAAGGTAACAGAAGTATTTTCAAGCCCTGGTGTACGGTTTCCTTTAGAGATTGCCCAGGATCCTGATGTGGGTGTCAATGGCATTAGCCAGTATAATATAAACACAAATCCTTATTTCTCATTATCTATAAAGAACCGTAAAGATGGAATTCTAGTACCTGAGTTGGTGTTAGAAAGAGTCCTTGACAGAGAAGAAAAAGAAGAACATAAACTCATTTTAACTGCTCTGGATGGCGGAGAACCACCCAGATCAGGTTCTTGTCAAATTACCATCATTGTTTTAGACATCAATGACAATCCTCCTGTATTTGATAAGCCGAATTATAAAATAAAATTATTAGAAAATGCTAAATTAAATACTTTATTAATAACACTGAATGCTACAGACCTTGATAAGGGGACAAATGGAGAGATTGAATATTATTTTGATGAACATACATCAGAATCTGCTAAAGAAATGTTCAATTTAAACTCTCAGACTGGTGAAATTTACATTAAAGGAAAAGTGGATTATGAATTAGCAAATTTCCATGAACTATCTATTCTAGCAAAGGATAAGGGAGTCCCTGAATTGGAAGGACGGTGCATACTTCAAGTAGAGGTTGAGGATGAAAATGATAATACCCCTGAAATCATTTTAACATCCATTTCATCTGAGGTTCCTGAAAATGCAGTTTTGGAAACTGCTGTAGCTTTTTTTACAGTAAGAGATAAAGATTCTGGAAAAAATGGAGAGGTGAAATTAATGATTTCACCTAATGTGCCCTTTAAAATAAAGCCTTTTAAAAATCACTATTCATTGGTAACAGATGCTTTGTTGGACAGGGAAAAGATTTCACATTATACCATGAATCTGATCGCTACAGATCTGGGTTTTCTAGCATTACAAACACAGATCACAATTACTTTCAATGTTTCTGATGTGAATGATAATGCACCAATGTTCTTACAAAATTATTTTGAAGCTTTTATAAAAGAAAATAGTGACCCAGGCAGTTTATTGTGCACCATCTCTGCGTATGATCTAGACGACAATGTGAATGCAGAGCTAATTTATTCTGTAGTTGAAAGACAGATAGATGGGATCTCTGTTTCTTCTTTAGTTTACATTAACCCCCAAAGTGGTAATCTCTATGCCCAACGTGCCTTTGATTTTGAGCAGATTCAGGTTTTTCAGATTACAGTAAAAGCAGAAGATTCTGGTTTTCCCAAATTAAACTCCAATACTACAGTGTTTATCTTTGTCTTGGATGCAAATGATAACTATCCAACTTTATTACAACCACAAAATGTAGCCGAGTCAGAAATAATGGTAAAAATTCAGAGATCCGCATCTCCTGGTTATTTAGTCACAAAAGTGTCAGCAGTAGATTTAGATTCTGGTCACAATGCTTGGTTACACTACAGTCTTGATGAAGATACCGATTCCTCTCTATTTCAAGTGTCTTCAAACACAGGGGAAATAAGAACCATTAGAGAACTGCAAGAGTTGGATAATAAGGATCAGCGCCTTGTTATTTTGATCTGTGATCGTGGCGAACCTCCTTTATCAACAACAGTCACTGTAGTTTTCCAAATAGTAGACAATGTTGAAGAAAGCCCGAAATCTCTTGATTTCATTAGCAATTCCAAACCTACATCAGACTTGACTCTATATTTAATCATCTCTCTTGTGGCCATTAGCCTGGTTTCTCTTGTTACCTTTATTATATTATTAGTCAAATGTTTTAAAGGAGAAATGTATGACAACAGCAATATCTGTTGTTTAAACACAACAAATTCAAAGCACTATGCCGACCAGTACACACCAAAGCTTTACTTGAACGCAGATGGAACCTTAAAATACATGGAAGTCAGGATGGTTCCACCAGAAACACAGGGACAATGTTATCAAACATGTTTCCAGCCAGCAACAGAGAAACTTGATCCTGTTTTTTTCAATCAACAACCTTTTTCTCAGATTAAAGAAACAATCAATAGAGCTGAAGCTTCTTTGGATTCAAGCTTACAAATTGGCCTAATTGAGGTGAGAGATTTAATACATCTTGGTTTTTTACTTTATGTTAATTTAAACCAAATACACAAGTAGTTCTTGTGGCTATAACCAAATAAACTGAGTTGCTTATTTAACATAACTTTGCATTTCTTTGATGTTATGAGAAATGGAGTAAGGATTAGAATTAGATATACTCAGTGCAGATCCAAGTATGCTCATAAATCACTAATAGGAATAAGCCAGAATTTGGACCTGAACCCGGTTTGAAACAATTGCTTTTGCCATCAAAATTTCTGAGCAAAACTACCAATTACATTTATACAGGGAACTGTTAACATTTTGACTGTCAAAACTAGATCTGCTGCAGGTTTGAATGAGGAAAGCCACTGTTTGAATGAGGAACTCTGCATTAAAACCTGACATTTACACAAACCCACTAGTGAAAAAAACTAAAAGGGTTTGTGCAACCATAAAGGGTATAAATATAAATATATTTTTTCAATTGCCTGTTAATGAAAATAATAATGCTCCCCAACTATTACTGTAATTTTTTATGTTGATCTGCCACCAATTTCTTTAGATAGAGACATACACTTTAATCACATTAAGCATACCACTATGTGGATACAAACACCAATACTAAATAATGTGATGCACTCAGAAAAGCTCTACTTGCCAATGCAGGGTCTTCATTAATTAGTCACCCATAATATACAATTCCAACATCATAATATTTTTAATACTACTTATCAAGTTATGTGAAAAACTGCTTCAAGGCTGCTTTCTAATGGCCCTGCCCACTTGAGATTAGGTTTTTAGATCTACCTGATGTAAAATAAATGCAAAAAATAACTGTAAAGTAAAAATCTTACTAAAAACAAAATGGTAATATTACAATAAAGTACCATTCTATACTTGTATATTGGTGAATGGTAGTTACATAAAATACGTTTGATATGGTAACAGTCACACAAAATACCTACTCTTGTATATCGTTAATAACAGCTTTAGATTTTTTCTTAGAAGTTAGAAGAGGAGGAGAGGTCCTTAAACATGATTTCTGAGAGCTAGGGGCCAAGTTAAAAGCAAGGACCTCCAGGGTAGTGTTTACAGAAATACTACCACAGCCACGTGCTACGCTAGGGAGACAGCGGGAGCTTAGGAGCATTAATGCGTGGTTAAAAGAGTGGTGTAAGGAAAAAGGGTTTGGGCTTATAGAAAACTGGACAGACTTTGCTGTCGGCTACAGGCTCTTTAGTAGGGATGGGTTGCACCTCACTGATAGCAGTTTTGGGGAGGTCCTTTTATGGGAGGTCATATGGCCTCTTCCCTCATTTTAAAAAGCCAAAGGGCTGGGGGAAAGTCAAAGCCTGTTGTATGGATCCAGTGCACAACTATGAGAAATGCAAAAGTTTGCTAATTGTAATTGAAGTATAAAAAGGTTAGAAGTTAGGACCTTCCAGACTGGGGTTACCTTGACGTGGTTGGAAGGCTTTTCATTCATGTGATCACAGTAATGTATACTAAAACCCCTTTGTTTATAAAGTATGCCAGTGTGCAGATAATATGATATTGTATGGGGCCTAGGAATGTGCATTGATTATCTTTTCTATGTTTGTATTAATTTTTCCCCTCCTCTGTATACACTATAGAAGATCCAAGTACAGATATCATAGAGTATAGTAGCAATAATGATATAAAAGATGCAAGTGCACTATGGTTATATGAGGATATGGTACAAAAAGAACTAAATAAGGTTAATATTAATAAATCTCCTGGACCGGATAAAATACATCCTCGGGTCCTTAGGGAGCTAAGTCCAGTTTTATCTAGGCCATTGTTTCTTATTTTTGCAGATTCCCTTATGTCCGGATGTGTGCCTCTGTATTGGAAAAAGGCTGATGTTATTCCAATATTCAAAAAGGGTAGTCGCTCACAGCCGAGTAATTACAGGACTGTAAGTTTAACTTCAGTGGTGGGGAAGATACTAGAAAGTTTAATAAGGGAACATATTCTAGAGTATGTTTCAAGGACTAACATTATAAGTAGTAACCAGCATGGATTTAGGAGGAATAGATCTTGTCAAACTAACTTGCTTGGATTTTATGAGGAAGTAAGTAGAAATTTCGACTCTGACATAGCAGTAGATGTAGTATACTTGGATTTTGCAAAGGCTTTTGATACAGTCCCCCATAGGCAACTAATGTATAAGCTAAGGTCTGTTGGTCTGGGGAGGCACATTTGTACATGGATAGAAAATTGGTTAATGAATAGGATGCAGAGAGTAGTTGTTAATGGGGCTTCATCATTATGGACTAAAGTGCTAAGTGGGGTGCCACTGGGTTCTGTGTTGGGGCCGCTTCTATTTACTCTATTTTTTAATAATTTGGAAGTGGGTATTGTCAGCAAGGTTTCTGTGTTTGCTGACGACATTAAAAACTTTAGAGGATGTGCAATCTTTGCA
This sequence comes from Hymenochirus boettgeri, assembly GCA_019447015.1. Taxonomy (NCBI): domain Eukaryota; kingdom Metazoa; phylum Chordata; class Amphibia; order Anura; family Pipidae; genus Hymenochirus; species Hymenochirus boettgeri. Next base: position 42,016,719 of record CM033471.1, read on the forward strand.
GGGGGATCTAGATAGATCACATTGTCACATTGGGCTGCTAAGTGGCAGATGAGATTCAATGTTGATAAATTTAAGGTGATGCATTTTGGACTTAGAAATCCTTGTGCTGCTTATACTATAAATGGCTCTGTGTTAAGTGAGTCCCTCTTGGAAAGGGATCTTGGAGTTTTGGTGGATAACAAACTTAAAGGTAGCATGCAGTGCCAGGTGGCAACATCCAGAGCCAGCATGGTATTGTCTTGTATAAGGAGAGGTATGGATTCAAGGGAGGAAAATGTTATTCTCCCCCTTTACAAAGCATTGGTAAGGCCTCATTTGGAATATGCAGTGCAATTTTGGAATCCTGTGTACAAAAAGGACATCTTTGAAACTGAAAGGGAAGGGCAACTAAATTAATAAGGGGATTGGGGGAGCTTGAATATGAAGAGAGACTGGAAAATTTACAATTATGTACGCTGGAGAAAAGGCACTTGCATAAGGATATGATTACTGTGTATAAATACATAACGGGCCATACAATAAACTATCTGGGGCATTGTTCACCAATAGAGCATGTCAGAGGACATGTGGACATCCCTTAAGACTTGAAGAAAAAATGTTTAGGCTTCAAGTTCGGAAAGGGTTTTTCACTGTGAGAACGGTAAAGCTATGGAACTGTGTTCCAGTGGACGTTGTTATGGCAGGTCCATTGGTCAGTTTCAAAAAGAAGCTGGATGAGTTTCTGCAAATGAGGAATGTTGCAAGTTACTGGTATTGATACATAAAGTAGAGTTGATCCAGGGAAATTTCCGATTGCCACTTGGAGTCAGGAAGGAATTTTTTTTTTCCTTCATAAATTTGGTGGGTTTTTTGCCCTCCTCTGGATCAACAGTTAGGCAGGAAATGAGGATATTGCTAGATGGGTTGGACTGGATGGACGTATGTCTTTATTCAACCTCAAATACTATACTATACTAAATGTATACAGTATGTAAATGCTATTTTTTATCCATGACTTACTGTATTATTCCTTTTTAGGGCTATTTAGCGTGCCATTGGTCCCACTTTTCTCCCCACTATGAATTCATTTATGTTAATGACAGTTCTTTAGAGCCCTATCAATTCTTGACAGACCTTTCATTTGAATATTTGAACATATTCAGACTAATATAATAAGAGGTGCAAACAAAATGGTATCTGTGCTGTTAATTTGCAGCACCCAATCAGATGTTACCTTTTAATTGGTCTACTACAGTTTGATAACTGATTGGTTACTGCAGATTAACAGCATGGATGCATTTTTGTTTGTGCCTTATTAAATAAGCCCCATTGATTTAAAATGATGCTTGAGAATGTTTAAAATATGTTTAATATTATTGTTGTCTATTACTGAATGAATGGTGTGTGGTTTGTTTTCATTTGATATTTTACCTACAATACTAATAATTGAAGCTTTTTCCTTGAATTAGCCTATTGCTGAGTATGCCTTTATCAGTAACATTTAGGCATAGTTAGAATACCACTACCACTAACTAAATGTTTGCAATAATGCACTGAAACATTTTTGTTAATTGCATGAGTGGGGTGAGTAAGTTTCTACTGGCTACCATATAATGGAACTGGAAACATCTTTTGTTTGACTATAAATTACTTCATTATGTACAGTACAGTACATCCTTAGAATGTTAAATAATATAATTACTGGAGTAGTTATTCATTTCCAAATGTTCTCTTTCTGTTGTGTGAATAAATCTTGCAATTGTGTTTAAATATACTGTCCATTTAAAAATGTCACTATTATTGTCTACAATTATTTTTGGACAGCACTCCTTGGGGATTCAAATATTTTAGTTTTTTCTTGTGGTGTTTCAGCTTTAAAGATGATTGGCTGTGTAAGCATGAACTGTATAGTATTAATATCCCAGCAGCACTTACAGCTGTGAAATTACACCATTAGTGTCTGGCATTGCATAGTTGTTGGGATCATCAAAATTGTTTTCCATTATATTTATATAATATACTAGAATATTTATTCATACAATATGCTTGTGAAGGTTCTCATTCATCCAGGTCATGGTATATCTGTTGTATTCAATTAGATCAACTGGACTTGAAGTTTAGTTCTTGAAGACGTTTCGCTAGTCATCCGACTGGCTTTCTCAATTCAGAATGACTTGTACAAGAATCTGTGGCAAGAATCTGTGGCAACTGTCTTCCATGTACAATGCTGTTTTGACACCTTACCCTGGGTGTTCCTATAACACCTCTTAGCCACTATCCAATCACGCCCTTAACACCTTGCTGTGATATGCTAATTGGGATTTTCCAGAGTACATAATTGCCAAAGATTCTTGTACAAGTCATTCTGAATTGAGAAAGCCAGTCGGATGACTAGCGAAACGTCTTCAAGAACTAAACTTTAAGTCCAATTGATCTAATTGAATACAACAGATATTCATACAATAGCCTTTCAATAAGGTGGCCATACAGCTTGCTAAACTTTGACATATCCAGCAAGGTGTTTGCGGGTATAATGACCGACCAAATGAGCAGACAAATTAACACTATTGGCATTGTGGTCAGATATTAAGGATGGAAAATTTACATCTGTTGTCATTGGCTCCCTTTACCTCATGTATAGGGAGCCAAAGCAATCATTGCTTTTATGATCTCTATAGAGAGTATGAAGGGACAGTTGGGAAAGGAAAGCGTATGTGTTTGGTACCAGCCACCACATACTGCAGACAGTTTCAATGGAATCTTTCAGGGTATATGTAAGGCAGTCTCATGTGTATGGGGCCTATATACTTTCATATTGTATATATAAATTATTACAGAGATAACAAATGAGGTAAGTCTCATGTGTATGGGGTCTTTTCACTTTCATGGTGCCGCTGCACAAACTGGAACACACAATCGGAGTGCCGTGCAATATAATGGTTTATTAAGGTGAAATAAGCAGATTTCACCTTAATAAACCATTATATTGCACGGCACTCCGATTGTGTGTTCCAGTTTGTGCAGCGGCACCATCTATTTGTTTTCCTGCAGCTGTGTGACACGGACTAGCGACGGGTCTGGGGCTGCTTGCACCTGGACCACCTAAAAGATTTGGTGAGTTATAAGAACGCTATAATGTTATTTGGTCTGTGACACATATGTTTGGATTGGACCTTGGGAGTACCGTGACGAACACGTCCTTTGCTGCGAAGGGTTCGGGGCTAATACGCACCCGGACCACTCCGTTTTGATAAGTAAGTGTGTTATTGCACGTTATACTCACCAAATCAGGATCCGATACTGTGATAAATGGGGGTGTAGCACCTGTTCCTCTGTACTTTTCACTTTCATACTGTATATACAAATGATTACAGAGATAACAAATAAGGTAACATCTAAGTGAAGAATTATATAGATAACCTAAAAATGGAAGGTAAGCTTGCAGAATACTGAACAATAATTGATAATTAAATTTTTGATTAGGTATGTAATATTTACATATCCACTCAAACTTTACTTACATAGCTGGAATGTTATCTTACTAACCATTTCTGTTAAAAAAGCACAAGATTGCATGTTCTGTATGTACATAATTATCGGGGTGATACAATATCTCTAACTTTGTTGACCATTAAAAACTTCAGATGATGTACAATCGTTGCAGGTGGATCTAGATAGATTGTCACATTGGGCTGCTAAGTGGCTGATTTAATGTTGATAAATGTAACATGATGCATTTTGGACTTAAAAATCCTTATGCTGCTTATACTATAAATGGCTCTGTGTTAAGTGAATTCCTGTTGGAAAAGGATCTTGGAGTTTTGGTGGATAACAAACTTAAAGATAGCAAGCAGTGGCAGGCAGCAATTCAAGAGAGGAAAATGTTTTTCTCCCTCTTTACAAAGCATTGGTAAGGCCTCATTTGGAATATGCAGTGCAATTTTGAATCCTGTGTACAAAAAGCACATCTTTGAAATGGAAAGGGTTCAGAGAAGGGCAACTAAATTAATAAGGGGATTGGGGGAGCTTGAATATGAAGAGAGACTAAATAAGTTACAATTATGTACGTTAGAGAAAAGGTGCTTGCGTGGGGAAATGATTACTGTGTATAAATACATTAACGGGCCATACAATAAACTATCTGGGGCATTGTTTAAGAATACCTCAAATACTATATTGTTAAAGTTGTGTCTCTTACCCTAACCCGATCCCAAGATGTAATACGCAATTATGTCACAGAAGGTAATACGTGTGGCTTTGCGCAGCCATAAGTTCCCCTATATAATCCCATGTCATGTTTCCAGCTACAAGGTAGTGTAAAACTTTACTTTAGGGAAATTTTATCAGGAGCCCTGTGCTATTTCCGAAAACATTTGGAAATTATGCAGTGCCCTGAAATAAGTCTAAGGCCCACGTCAACCTGTTATTACATTGGGTTACATGGACAATTATCTTGTCATTTATTATTGATTTATGAAATTGTTGAATAAATAAAAATAATCCAGCAAGTAGGAGATTTACCACACATTTTTAAAATATAATGCTTGGCATGCACAAAAAATATATTTCAAATACTTTCTGAAGAAAACAGAAAGTATGTTTTCTTCAGAAAATGTAGTTGATAAATGCCAAAATTATGATTTTATCATTTTTTAGAATGAAAACTGATGTGCTACTAAGAATTTAACAGTCAGAAAAGCTGCGTACATTCTTTGTCATCCAAACTGCGTACATTTTTTTGTCATCCTCTTGACTTTGGAAACGCCCTCCCACCATTTCACAGAAAACAAAGAGTAGCTGTTCATATAAATATGTCCTGGATATTTAGAATTTAGGACTTTACTTCATTAGGAATGTTACCCAAATCATTCTTGGATTATACCACAAACAATACCTGATGATATCTCTAAGAAAGGATTTAGGATATGGACATCTTTATCCCTATGAAGTCTTGGAAATGGCAAGTACTATGTTATTTTTTCATTTGTAGCCTTTGTTGGGTGTCTGGACAAATTCATTATTCTCTTGCAGAAGAGTCAGATCCAGGGTCGGTTGTGGGCAATGTAGCTCAGGATTTGGGAGTTAACCTTGCTGATATATATAAACAAAGACTGCATTTGAAATCTGAGGAAAGCAGGAGATTTGACTGTGAAACATAGGATAGGCAGGGTTCATTTGTGTGGGTGCATCCCAAGCTGTATATTGCATGTTGAAATTATTGCAGACAATCCCTCAGAATTATTTAGTATAGAGATTGAAATTGTCGACATAAATGATAATTCCCCAAGCTTTTCTGTCAATAATCACATTGTGAAAATAACATTTGAACACTTGCAAGCCCTGGTGTTCATTTTCCTTTAGAGATTACCCGGGATCCTGATGAGGGTATCAATGGAATTAGTTAGTATAAGATAAATCCTAATCCATATTTTTCATTATCTGTTACAAATTACCAAGATGGAACTGTCATTCCTGAACTGGTGTTAGAAAGGGTCCTTGACAGAGAAGAAAAAGAAGAATATAAACTCATTTTAACTGCTTTGGATGGTGGTGAACCCTCAAAATCAGTATCTTGTCAAATCACTGTATTTGTTTTAGATATCAATGACAATCCGCCTGTATTTAAAAAGCCAAATTACAAAACAAAATTATGAAAAAATTCAAAAACAAACACCCTAAATGCTACAGATTTGGATGAGTGAACAAACGGAGAAATAGAGTATTATTTTGATGGCCGTACATCAGATTCCTCAAAGGATTTATTTTATTTGAATTCTCAAACTGGTGAAATTTACGTTAAAGGGATAATAGATTTTGAAGAATCAAATATTCATGAGCTATCAATTCGAGCAAGGGATAAAGGATTCCCTGAATTGGAAGGACACTGTTTGCTTCAGGTTCAAATAGAAGATGAGAATGATAACACTCCTGAAATTATTTTAACATCCAGATCAAGTGATGTTTCTGAAAATGCAGCATTAGACTCTGTTGTAGCTTTTTTTTCAGTTAGAGACAAAGATTCTGGGGAAAATGGAAAGGTGACATTAATGCTTTCTCCAAATGTGCCCTTTAAAATCAAGCATTTTAAAAGTTACTATTCATTGGTAACAAATAGATTGCTGGACAGGGAGAATATTTGCTACTGATTTGGGTTCTCCTGCATTACAGGCACAAATCAAAATAACCCTTAATATTTCTGATATTAATGATAACTCACCGTTATTCCAACAAACTCATTTTGAAGCTTTTATAAAAGAAAACAATGAGCCAGGCAGCTTATTGTGCACCATCTCTGCATTTGATCTAGATGACAATTTAAATTCCAAAGTAACCTACTCTGTAGTTGAAAGACAGATGGAAATTCTGTTTCTTCTTTAGTTTACATTAATCCCCAAAATGGTAATCTCTATGCCCAACGTGCCTTTGATTATGAGCAGATTCAGATTTTTCAGATTACAGTAAAAGCAGAAGATTCTGGGTTTCCCAAATTAAACTCCAATACTACAGTGTTTATCTTTGTCTTGGATGCAAATGATAACTATCCAACTTTATTACAACCACAAAATGTAGCCAAGTTAGAAATAAGTCAAAAAATTCAGAGATCCACATCTGGTTATTTAGTCACAAAACTGTCGGCAGTGGATTTAGATTCTGGTCACAATGCTTGGTTAGACTACAGTCTTGTTGAAGATACTGATTCCTCTCTATTTCAAGTGTCTTCAAACACAGGGGAAATAAGAACCATTAGAGACCGGCAAGAGATAGATGATAAGGATCAGCGCCTTGCAATTTTGACCTGTGACCATGGTGAACCTCCTTTATCAACAACAGTCACCATATTTGTCCGAATTGTAGATAATGTTGAGGAAAGCCCTCAATTTCACAATTTTATTAACAATGCCAAACTTACATCAGACTTGACCTTATATTTAATCATCTCTCTTGTGACCATCAGCTTAGTTTCCCTTGTTACATGAATGTCTGAAAAGAGAAAATGATGACAATGGCAGCATCTGTTGTTTTATAAATACAGTGAATTCTAAGAAGTATGCAGAGCAGTACATACCAAAACTTTACCTGAATACTGATGGGACCTTAAAATTCAGAGATGGACTAGAACTCGAACTCGAAACCCGGATTTTCGATATTTTCGGACTTTCGGTAAATATCGAATGTTCGACTGTTTGAATGTGCGAGTAAAATGCCTATTATACCTATACACGAGCATCGAATCCACGAGTAAAGGGTCCATTAACACCTATACGCGAGCATCAAATCCGCAAGTAAAATGTCCATGGTATCTAGGCGCGAACGCGAGCATCGAATCTGTGAGTAAAGTGTCCATAAAAACCTATACGCGAGCATCGAATCCACAAGTAAAATGTCCATGGTATCTAGGCGCGAACGCGAGCATCGAATCTGTGAGTAAGGTGTCCATTAAAGCCTAGCCTATACGCGAGCATCGAATCCGCGAGTAAAATGTACATGGTACCTAGGCGCGAACAAGCTCGAAAATAGCGCGAGTGAGAGTAAAATTGATTTTTCGAATGTCCTGGATATTCAAACATGTTTCTCAGACCATTTCCCAGGTCCCACAGCCATTTACATTAAGTTACCATTGATATTTTAGTTGTATTTCATTAGAACTTTTCAAAACTCCCATTGACTTTAATGGGTCCGTTTTTGAACTTTCGAACTTTCCATATAGTTCGAAAGTTTGAAAACAGACCGAACTTTCGAAAGTTTGGCCATCTCTAATGGAAGTGAGGATGGTTCCAACAGAACCAAATGGACAGATTTATCAGACATGTTTTCAACCAGTTGATGCAAGCTTAATTGAACCAATACATTTTCAACATCAGTTGAAAGAAACAGAAAACTTAAATGAACGAGCTGATGGTACAAACTGGTTGAATAACTCAACCCAGGTGAGAGAATGTGCTTTTAACATTTATTGTAGTTTTATTATATAAGGTTATAGTTATACCTTACTGCCACTTCTGATTACTGCACTGACTGCTAGAGGTTTCAACCAAATAATTGGTTAAAGAGATGGTAGATTTTTATATTTTGGCATAGCTTTTACAGCTTTTACAGCTTAGTCAGACTAATCAGTGCATTTTACAAATTTGTTACTTGTTATTAATGGGCCAAAATCAGATTATTATTTACATATTAAGAAGATCCCAAAGATTCTGACAATTATTAATATTTTATCCATTTTTTAAAGCCTTTTTTTCCCTTAAAGATAAGCTAACCAATGTACCAAGTGTTAATGCGGCTTTAAGACACATATAACAGCGGTTGCAAAGGTGCACAAAAACGTGCTCATGCAACTGATAGCATCTCTTTAGAACAAAAGATTCAGAATGGCCAGAACACCATTCGCTATGCTTGATAGTTGATATTGGCTCGGAGCAGTTTCTAAAGTATGTAATAGAGAACTAGAGCAGCTCTCTGTACATAGCCCTATTAGTACTCATAGCTCATTGCTTCTCTTGTTTCTGTAACTATCAGTGCTGCATAGCTCTGTCTACTGGTGATTTTTGTTAATGCTGATTTTTTAAAGGAATGGTTTTTTTTCGGGGACTTGAAGCTGCATAGTGTGGAAGTACTCTAAACAGTTAACAACAGGCTTTCAAAATGTCATCACATGAAAGCAGTTGCTCCAAGAGAAACAGCCACATTCATAATTATGCAAGTGAAACATTTTATTTACATTCATTTTTTTTTATTGGGCATAGTTAAGGATTTAGGCTTTTATTGGCCTTTCATAATGGAGAATGTTCCATGAAATAATTTCGTTTCTGTTGTTACTAATGTGTTTACATTAGCGTGATTGTGTTTTTCCATTTAAATAAAAATGTATGTAAATGAGAGGAACTTTTATATACATAATAGATTATAATACATAAGTGTGATGTTTCATAATGGGAGCTGCAGTGGTATATATCCTTATGAAAATCACTCAGCTATGTCACTAAGTGACTCATTTCTTATATTTCTTATATCCCACTTTTACGTCCATTCCAGTGTTTTTTGCAGTGTTTAACTTCACTAACGAAACCTGCTGGAGCTCCTTACTGTCACTTCATAGCCAATGTCTCTCTCCTCCTCCATAAAGATTTGTTTAACCACATAGATGCTGGGCTGGGATGTTCTTTTCTACTGGGTTTAAGTTACAGAAGGTAGCTTGGGGGGTTTAAGGTGGGAATAGGAACAAGGCTAGAATTTAAAATATGAATAGGGTAAAGGAATCCGATAGTTATGTATTATAAGAAATAATGTGCCCCTTCACATTATAATATAAGGACATTACGCCACCTCGGAATTGCCTGCCCAGTATAAAAACATGGACAGGAAACTCCTCTGTGGCGTAATATCCTCATATTACACTGTAAGGGGTGCATTATCCCTTATATCAACTAGTTATGTTATGTCTTTGTTCAAAAATAAGACATATTTTTTGGGAGTACAGAATTCTAATCGACATCTAGCCCAGACCTGGGGAAAGTAAAGCCTGGCTGGCCCCTTAATACCTGAACTATTCCACAAAAAAAATCTTAATATTAATTAATTGTCTAGTGCTGAGTAACTGATTTATTTTTAATACGTTAATTTTATTATTTTTTTAAAATTATGACCTGATCAATTGATTAACTGAATTTGATAGAATGATATTACACTTCTTTTATTAAAAATTGCAACTAATAAAAAAATCCAGTTGAGGAGAATTGAGTTTTGGTCAAGCCCTTCATGACAATCAAAGTTTCTCAATAGATTTTGGCTAAATCTCTCTCCATGTACATCATCCAGAAGCTCAGGATTTATGTGCGAGAAACTAAAACAAGATGTTTCACCAATACAAAAAAGGCTCATTTGGATGTCTTTGTAGACAAGTCTGTAAAGACATTTTTGTTGGCATTTGTCTGTTTGTAATTTCAAAACAAATGTGTCTTAAAGTTATAAATTTTATATGTTATTTAAATACTAAGATTTTCATGATGCTGATGTTATTTTGCCCAGAATTTTTTAGAAACATAATGTAATTTTTACAAAATGTATATAAACTCATTTATATATGTTGATCAAAATTATTATAAACAATACACAAAATTGTTGCTGCAGTTTTTGCAGGAATTACTCATAGAATATAGTTATGGGGCTTTATTTACTTGACCTGTAAACCTTTTTGTGCAACTAGAACAATAACATTAAAATACTCTCATTATTCAGTTCTAACACAAGGATCAGCGCAATGATTTGGCCCAGGGCTATTGTCAAGTAGGTGCCATATTTGTGGTCAAACTGGTGCTCTGTAATTTCCCCTGCTAGGCGTCATCTATATTTTGTAATTAAAAATGGCCATTAAAAAAATAAATTAATATTAAAAATTTGTACTAACTCTAATTGCCTGAATTTAAAAGTTTTTTACTGCAAATTAGACCAGAGTACTCTTCCTCTGTTGACAGTAGACTTTTGATTCCTCTGCAAACGGAAGACTTTTCCAGTAACTTGACAGCTGAATTAAGGAGGAAGAGAACATTGGATTTATTTATAAGGGGCAAAATCTTTAGAATGCAGGAAATAGAAGCAGTCACTATAAATTAAGAACAATATTTTATATTTTTTTTTAAAAAGTCCTTTTTCTTTTTTATGCCCTTTATGATACTCAAGGTGAGTTTCTCTTATATACTTATTTAAAAAAAAAAAGAAGAAAATTCCAACATGGCTGGTTCATAAGACTTTTATGGCTGGTTCATAACTATTGGAAATCATTTATTATCATTTATGTCAATTAAAGGGCAAGTCCACCCCCAAAACTAACTTTTTATATGTATTTGGCCCAAATAAGTGCTCCAAAACAAACTTTACAGCATGTAAATCGGTCCAGTGGTTCAAAAGTTACAGACCTTTGTAGCTGGCTTAATCTTGCAACATGGACCAATACAGCAATGAACAGAGACAGGTTACATTACCTTGCCTCTGTTCTTTTCATGTTCTTGAGCATGTCTGTTAGCATCCAGCAGTGAGAACAGAGGAAGTTGCATCAGTAATGGTCTGACCCCTGGATCCCTCCCTCTTTTCCCTCTCAACCAATCACAGCTGTAAAGTTATGTGTACTGAAGAAATCCAGGATCAACAGCTGCAGCCAGCCAGCCCAGAAAGAGAGATAGAGAGACACACACACACAAACACAGGCAAGAATTTTTTTTTTCTAAGCTGCAGCTTGGGGTCATCTAAAGTGGAAGTGGAGAGGAAGTGCAGCCTGATATATATCTCAAAGGTCTGTAACTTTTGAACCACTGGACCGATTTACATGCTGTAAAGTTTGTTTTGGAGCACTTATTTGGGCCAAATAAATATAAAAAGTTAGTTTTGGGGGTGGACTTGCCCTTTAAATTGTGATTGACTAAAAATATGACAAAATGACAGAAAAAAATAGATACAAATATTAAATAAACAAATGCTACAGAAATCTTCCTGAAGGTTAACTATAATTTTTTACCAATTTGAAAAAAATGTCCCCATGATGCTATCCATGAAGGATAAATGGCTCATCTCATGTATATTTCATTAGCTTCCATATACTTAAGACATATTGTGAAATGTATCCAGAACTGTGTTAGACAAAATATACAAACTTTTACACAAACTTAAATTGGAGATACCCAATGTAAATATTGTTTCATTAAATATATGAATTATCCCCCACTTATGTAAAAGTACAACATTATTTGCCTTCCTATGTACTTAAATATATTGTAAAAGTACAGTGGTTTATAATGGCTTGAATGTCCTATTATAATTTTTGTATCAGAACTCTTGCTTGATCAATTCATTTTTGGTGAATAGATGGTTGTTGTCACTCTTGAAAAAACAATTTTCTAGTAGAACGTCATTAAGATTGTGCTGTAGCCTGATTGTTGTACTTGCTGAATGCCTGGTTTTGACTTGTAATGTTTTTATCAGTTCCATTTATAAGTAAAATAAATGGGCATATTTTGCATATTAAGATAGATATTTATTTAGATATTTAAGTCCAGTAACAAATTACATCTTTTAACTTAAAGCATAAAACAAAGTTCTTTTAGCAATCAATTGTGTTTTTGTTGAACACATCTAAGGTATTTTCTGTTGGTTGTGGAATGCCATGAGATCAGTCATGTGGACATGTATGGGTGCATTTAATTTGTCTTATATATTACTTGAAAATTTTTATGACACTATCAGGGTTATTCAATAAAAGGTCTTATCATTTAAAATGGTTCTAATTTTGCTCCAACCAATCAGATCTTATTTAATATTTGAAAGCTAACATCTGATTGGTTGGGGCAAAATTAGCACCATTTTAAACTATAAGAACTTTTATTGAATAACCCTGTATGTGCTAAATTACTAACATTTTTAGTAAAAAGGAGTACATGCATGGAAAATGAAGAGTTGAGAATGTATTTTTAAATAGATAAATTTAACTAAACCTATGCATTTTTAAAAAAATAAATCATAAAATAAAGTTAACATATTTGACCAGAAGAGGACGGTCTTGTCATCCTGCTGCTTCTACACAAATAAAAGTGTCTGATTGAAACACCCTCCCAAGTAAAACACCTCCCATCATCAGACAACAAAGAGTTTCTGTTGTTAGAGGGGAAGCCTGTGGAAATTTTTACAGCAAACCTTGGATTTTTTGTTCTTTAGCATTTTAAATACATAAATTCTTTTGGGTTTAAAAACACTCAATGCTTCGTGACCTCTCAAAGGAAGGATTTAAGACATGGACATCACAAGCTCACAACAGGTTTGGAAATGGCAAGTAATATATTGCTTTATTCTTTGTAGCTGGGGCTGGGTCTCTGGGCAGCTTCGTTATTCTGTCATTGAAGAGTCAGAACCAGGGTCAATTGTGGGCAATGCAGCTCAGGATTTAAGATTGAATCTGGCAGATCTATACAAACGAAAACTGCATATTGGATCTGAGGGAGGAAAGAGACATTTTGCAATGAGACAGGAAAATGGAGCTCTAACTGTGAAAGAAAAGATAGACAGAGAGAGCCTCTGTGGTTCCAAGTCTAGCTGTGTATTACCAATCCAGATTGTTGCAGAAAAACCTTTGGATCTTTTCAGTCTAGAGATTGAAATTTTGGACATTAATGATAATTCTCCTACGTTTTCAGTTACTAACCAGATAATAAAAATAACAGAGGTATTTTCAAACATTGGTGTTCATTTCCCTTTAGAGATAGCTCAAGATGCAGATGTGGGTACCAATGGTATAAACCAGTATAAAATAAATCCAAGTCCATATTTTTCATTATTTGTGAAGAAACGTAAAGATGGAATCCTAGTCCCAGAGCTTGTGTTAGAAAGGGCTCTCGACAGAGAAGAAAAAGAAGATCACCAATTGATTTTAACTGCCTTAGATGGAGGTGAACCTCCAAGATCAGGATCTTGTCAAATCACTGTAATTGTTTTAGATATAAATGAAAATCCTCCCTTATTTGATAAAACAAATTATAAAGTAAAACTATTAGAAAATGCTAAATTGAACACCCTATTAACAACACTAAATGCTACAGATTTGGATGAAGGACTAAATGGAGAAATCGAATATTATTTTGATCACCATACATCAGATACTGCTAAACAATTATTTAACTTAAATTTAAAAACTGGGGAAATATACATTAAAGGAATAGTAGATTTTGAAGAATCGAATTTTCATGAACTGTCAATTTGTGCAAAAGATAAAGGAGTCCCCAAATTAGAAGGTCATTGCTTGCTTCAAGTGGAAATAGAGGATGAAAATGATAATGCCCCTGAAATAATTCTAACGTCAATGTTGAACGATATTCCTGAAAATGTAGCTTTAGAAACTGCAGTAGCTTTTTTTTACTGTAATAGATTTTGGGAAAAATGGAGAGGTGAAATTAACACGTTCTCCAAATCTGCCATTTAAAATAAAGCCCTTTGAGAGTCACTATTCTTTAGTTATGAATGAATTGCTGGACAGGTAGAAGATCTCTCAATATTCAGTTATGGCTGATATGGGTTTTCCAGCTTTACAAACACAAACTATCATTACCCTGAATATTTCTGATATTAATGATAACTCTCCAGTATTTGTACAAACTCCTTATAATGCATTTGTAAATGATAATAATGAACCTGGTCATTTATTATGTGCAGTATCAGCATTCGATTTAGACGAGGGATTAAATGCAGAATTAACTTATTCTTTAGAAGACAGTAAAATAGAGGGCACGTCTGTATCATCTTTTGTTTACATTAATCCCCAGAATGGTAATGTCTATGCCCAACATGCCTTCGATTATGAGCATCTTCAGGTATTTCAGTTTATAGTAAGAGTTGTAGATTCTGGTTTTCCAAAACTGTTTTCCAATGCTACTGTGTCTGTTTTTGTGCTGGGTGCAAATGATAACTACCCACTTTTATTACATCCAAAATATTCAAGTGAGCCCATCACAGATGATAAAATTCCAAAGTTTGCTTCTGCTGGCCATTTAGTCACTAAATTATCTTCAGTGGATTTAGATTCTGGTCACAATGCTTGGCTGCATTTTAGCCTTGTTGAAGACACTGATTCCACTTTATTTAAAATTTCTGAAAACACCGGAGAAGTAAGAACATGGGGTATTTTAAGAAAAGTGGGGTATTTTAATCACAATGAAAGTGGATTTGTGGCAAAATTTAGAAAAACTTAGTTAATGTAAAGATGGATATTGTTATTTTACACTTGTTATCTAACACTCCTTATTTAACACTTCTTATTTTTCACATCATAAATTAAGACCAATATTAAATCCCATTGTTACGGTTAAACAGTTAAAGGAGGATATGCTATATAGTGTAGTGTCTCCTAAATAAGTGTAAACCCACACTAGCTAATGTAGAATGGGGTTAGTAAGATGTTCTGGTCTTAATTAACGATGTGTAAAATAATGGCAGCCTTGGAAAATCACAAGTGTAAAATAACAATATTGTTATTTTATGATTAACAAACATTTATTCATTTCATTATTCATCATTATCATTATAAAGCATAAAATATCTTATTTTTCAAACAAAGCGTGTACTATTCCATTGTGCTTTATTTCAGATTTTTTGTAATAAATAAAAAATTTAGAGGCATTTCTGATAATACTATGGATCACAATGCAAAACATATACAGGATGCATTACATTACAATTTAATTTTAGTATACATTTTTACATTACAATTACACATTCCTTTTAGTATTTTAATAATGCTTCATGATTTACATTTTACTCTTATAAATCCTATGCAAGATGATATGAATAAATTATTTAAAGGATAAGTGCACTATAAAAACAAGTATAGTTTAATTGTAAGAGACAGGTTTTAAAAATCTTTGCCCACCTTTTTTCCCCCCCCTAGGTCCCTCCTGAGCCTACCTGTGTGTGTAAATCTTGGATGAAGAAGGTAAGGCTGTAGAGCTCCTCCCTCTGAGAGTTGGCTCATTGTACTCTCGGACGCTACAGCCTTACCTTCGTCATCCAAGATGTCAGCAACTTTATACACACACAGGCTCAGGAGGGACCTAGGGGGGGAGAAAGGTGGGGAAAGATTTTTAAAACCTGTCTCACAATTAAACAATATTTGTTTTTATAGTGCACTTATCCTTCAATGTAATAAACTGTTGTATTAGATCTGATATTTCTCAGATCTAAAGATGTCAGATGTTATATTTTCTGCACTAAACATTTCATAATGTTCCAAATGAGAAATAGCATGAAATGTAATACATTACGGTGTGGCCTGAATAGAGACTAAAGTTTTATAGGCCATATTTGCGAAGGTGCAGTATCACTTTTTAGCGATACCAAGACTTTATCAATCGTTAATTTCCAATCATTATCTACGCCCATAGAATACCATTGCAGTATTTTTCTACCGCTTGGTATTCTACAAATGAACCTTCATAGATTTATGAACGGTCGCTGTAAATGTACAATCGTGGCTGCACATTTATGGCCGTGGTCGTACAGAAACTCTTAGATAACAGAAACAAATAAAATAGAAAATTGCTTGATGGAGCGAATACAGAGAGTAGCTGTTAAATGGTGCTTTGTTGATGTGGACTATAGTTTAGGTGGTGTGCCACAGGGCTCTGTGCTGGGGACACTCCTTTTTAAGCTGTTTATTATGATTTGGAATCAGGTATTGTAAGCAAGCAAACACAAAACATTATTGGCCATTAAAAGCTGCAGATGAGATTCAATGTTGATAAATGTAAGGTGATGCATTTTTGGCTTAAGAATCTATGTGCTGCTTATACTATAAATGTCTCTTTAGGAAAAATATATTTGGAGTTATGGTGGATAACAAACTTAAATGTAGCAAGCAGTGCCAGGTAAAAAAAAAGCTAGAGCCAGCATAGAGAGGGGTATGGATTCAAAGGAGAAAAATATTAATCCCCTATTTACAAAGCTGGTAAAGGCCTCATTTGAAAATGCTGTGCAGTTTTGAAATCCTGTGTATAAAAAGGACATGGAAACAGTTCAGAGAAGAAGGGCAACTAAATTAAAAAGGGGACTGGGGGAGCTTGAATATGAAGACAGATTGGATAAGTTACAATTATGCACACTAGAGAAAAGGCACTTATGTAGAGATATGATCAATATGATTAAATACATTAATGGGCAATACAATAAACTGGTGCATTGTTCGCCATAGAACATGTCAGATTTCAGTAAATGTTCGTGACTTCGAATATGAACCCATTAAAGTCAACATGGTCATAATAGTTCAAAAAGTTTAAATAAATTAAAAAAAACTAACAATGGTAACTTAATGTAAATGACTGTGGCTTCAGGGAAATGGTCTGGGGAAAACATTACTGTAGGAAGAATAGCAAAAAAATGGAAGTAACACACATGCTTTTGGTTTTCCGCAGGCCATTTTTGGTAACATTCAAATTTGAGAATGCTCAAACATCCAAGGACTCTCAAATTTGGCCATTCAAGGATTATCGAATGGCCAAAAATCCTGACGCCGGACATTCGGGGGTCCCGCAGCTCAACCCTGGACCCCCTCCCAGGTCCTTAGAAAGAACATTGTGGCTCTAGGACGGGCATTTTGGGTTTTAAGGGGTCCCGCAGCTTGAAACTGGGACCCGCAGCACATAAAAGTGCCCTTGTGGTACTGACAAGGGCCTTTTGGGCCTAAGTGGTCCCACAGCTCGAACCGGGACACCCCCTACCCGGCACATATAAGTGTCTTTGTTGGGGGTCCTGCAGCTCAAAACCAGGACCCCATTGGCTCTTAGAAGAGCCCTTGTGGAATCTACTTTCTTCTTCACAGGCAACACCAACTCCGCCAATGTTGCCAACGCTGGGTAATGTCGCTGAGGGCCAGAAGAAGAAGAACTGTCTTCGATTGGACATGTTGATAGGTTCATTGAATAGATTTTAAAATAAGCTGGATATATTTCTAAAAATGAAGAATGTTGCACGTTACTGTTATTAATAAATAAAGTTAGTGCTGATTCAGGGGTATTTCTGATTACCAGTCAGAAAGGAACATTTTCCCCTTCAAAAGCTTCCATTAAAATATTTAGTTAACCAACTAGCTAAGTATGAACCAGAACTCTGACTTTGTGGATTTAAGAATTTTTCAGATTTTCTTGAACCAGTAACTGTTTTTGATTATTATCGTACGATTGAGAATTTTCCGAATTTCAAATCTTAAAAAAGTCTATATTTCTAGAAATTTAAAAATTACATTAATTTTTAGAAATCTCGGAAATACTATGCGGAATACCAAAACAGAAAATGCATGAAGTTTCCAGTATTGGTGTTTTTTAAAAGATTTTGGGCATTGATACGTGTTCCCCAGACCTTTTGGTAGATCCCTGAGCCATTTACAGTAAGTTACCATTGGTATTTATACTGTAATTTTAGGCAGAATTTTCAGAATTTCAATGGATCTCCTTGTGGAATTTGTAAAGTTCGGATTTTTTGGAAAAAGCAAAATGAATTTCCGTGAGTTTGGCCAACTCTAGTCCTCAGTAATTATTTGATCTTGCTTTGTTAGTTTTAACATTATTTATGAAGCATCAATATTGTTAAATAATAATATTGAACACAGTAACGAAACTGTATGTAAATTAACTAATGTTATTTTGTTATATTATTAATTTACACTTTCGGTTATATTATCTAAAAATGTGGTTTTAAATAATGATTAGTATCTATCTTTTATTTTGTGGTCACAAAAAAAAATCAGTTTCATTAATTTACATTCTACAACTATCCAAAGCATAATGTAAAACCACAGTTAGTAAATAATAATTATTATTGTACAATAGCGATGCAATCATTCAGTTTCAACTGGAATAGTTAACTTACGATGTGGTCATTATATAACGACCGGTATTGTAAAATAACTATACTGTTTAAAATAACAATTGGTATAATAAAATAGTGAGCGGTAATGCTTTATTGGCTGTCATTCATCTATATCAATGCTTAAAAGGAACTGTAGTCCCAAAACAAGTAAGTCTAGTAAAGGCCAGAAGATTACCTTTAAAATGACTACTGAACCAGCTCTCTAGCACAATCTGTTCTCACACAGTAAGCAGAAGTCGTTCCAAATAGTGAAGGGGTTGGATGACTCCACAGCCCTGCAAAGTCCCATGATCCCACCCCAAGCCGCCGGCGAACACATACTCTGATAGGCAAAATTGCGTCAAGGACCGGAACTTTAGCTCTGCTATTAAAAAATGAATGACTGTCACGGCAGCCAATCTGATTACAGGAAACCGGGAGCCATTCGGAAAGCTACATTTCGGCAACCAAACGCTGGCTTGATGCACACCTTTTTTATTGAGCTTGTGCACTTCAGCTGCTATTTCACTGCTCCTGGTGTCCTGCTGGGAGGCTTCATTACAGTGAATCATTCTGTAGGGTAGATTTGACCAATGGAAATTATTTAATTAATAAAAAGTAAGATACCACAATGTTTTTTTTTTATAAATTTATACATATATTTAATTTCTTTTATCACAATTATCCACAGTGACTTTATAACATATTTTTTTTAGTTCTAATGAATGATAATATTGTCATTCATTATAAATTATTTTTATTGAAGGTTTTTTTTGTTATAGATATTGAGTTGTGGTATCCAACAATGGTACAGAGGTATAATATAAATTTAATGTGACTTTCCTGGGGTGGATAAAGTAATATGTGGTGGGGGGGTATGCCACCATGGGACAGGGCTATGTTTTTCATGTAATGGGAATGTCCTGCATTGGATATTGTATCATGTGTGGTATGCCACCATGGGACAGGGCTATGGTTTTCATGTAATGGGAATGTCCTGGGGTGGATGATGTATTATGGGGGGTATGCCACCATAGGACAGGGCTATGGTTTTCATGTACTGTGACTGTCCATTCATGCTCATACATCATTCACACACACTCAAAGCACCATTCACGCACATACATCATTCACACACACCCGCAGCACCATTCACACACACATAACGACATTCAAACACACTCACAGCACCATTCACGCACATATAAAGACATTAACAACAGCGATGACAAACAGATAATTTTATGTAAAATTTATTATAGTTAAAAATTACATTTTTAAAGTATTTTTAATAACAATTATCAACATATTTAACAATATGTTATGATATACAAAAAATTCCGTTCATTCATTCTAAAAGAGGCAAGTCTATACGCTAGGCCACACCTCCACATCCCACCCCCTGTAGTGCTGAGCGGCCAATAGCAAGTGTGCATGACGTAAATTTGCATGCCAGGATTGTAGTTTTTTGGGGAGAAAGGAAGGGATGGAATCCAAGATGGGCGGCGCCCGAATATGGACTTTATAAGGAGATTTTAAAGTATGTAATTTTGTTTTTTGTTATATTTAGAGCTTCAGAAAGCTTTGCAGGGGGTTAAGGAACAAATAGACATGTTTGTGGAACTTAGAAAAACAGGATAACTGTTCCCCTTTAATTAAAAAAAGTCCTTTGATGCCTATCTTGTTCGTTACTTTGATGAGAGTATCCTGAATGGTTAATAACGGAATTGATAAACTGCCTTGGCAATTACAAAGACAATTGATACATTGTATTTTCATGTAGAATATGTGAGTTGTGTATTTTATATTAATAATTTGCGTTTGCAAGAACTTGTAATCGTATTTCTCTATTGACGTACTGTTTCCTGAATTTAGAGCTCTATTCTATAACTTGCAGCTGTAACTCACTGATAACTTATTATGCTGGTACTAAACTCTCTATTTTTTGTAGAAAGATGCATGCCCACTCTCTATTGCTCAAGACAATTCAAGTCAATGAAATCTGGTCATAGTGTAAACTTCTACAGCATCACATCTTATATATAGTCATCATATCATAGTGTATTTTATTTCTATCAGTATTATATTTATTAATCTTATTTTGCTTTTTACTATAATTTTGTATATGCTGTCATCATAGGTTGATGAAATGATTAGGTTTAATCTTAAACCTGAAAGTTTTTTTTAAAGTATTTGAATAGTATACCCCTAATTATGTCCACTTTACAACCACATTTTCTTCTGGTAATTTCCCATATTGGGTGGAATTCAGTTAGATAATTTAGTTAGTTAATATAAATTACATTATATCTCACTTTTTATTATCAACAATGTTGTGGCACTTATAAGTGGCCTAGCGGCACTGACAATGTGCCTTTGTTGGGGGTCCTGCAGCTTAAAAGAGCCTTTGTGGTGTCTTCTTTTTCGCAGGCAACACCAACTCCGCCGATGCCGCCAACACTGGGGGATGTCACTGCTGCCGGCAGAAGAATAACTGTCCTAAACTTGTATGTTTTTGAAATTATTTAAATAGTATACCCCTAATTATGTCCACTTTACAACCATATTTTTACTGTTAATTTTCCCATATAGGGTGTATGTTCCGTGTAATTTTATTTAAGCTACGAGAACAGGTATATATTATCTGTGCACATACAAAAAAATTTTTGTGTGTTATACAATTGAGCGTTTATATATTCCAGCACAATTTTGTGTGTGCACATGTGTGCGGATGTGTGCACAGGCCTGTCTAATGAAAACCAATTATAGCCTCCACTCCACTTGGGACACATGCATTGATGCCCTTTATTTGGCTTTGAAAGGACATTGTGTATGTTGTGCATGTGGTTTACTTAAATGTAAAGGATTACACTGATACTATTTGTATCTACTAATTGTACTTATATTTTGCCTCCATTTATAAGTAGTGTTAGGATTGTTAGGAGACAAAAACAGTATAATAAAGATGTACATGCTGGCATATGTCTCCATTGTATTAATATAATACAATGAAGCAAAATTATATAAAGAGACTAAAGGGAAGATTTAATAATGTTTTAAAAAGTTGTAAAACCCATGTTAACCTGATATAATAGAGGGTTAATGTGGGTTTTACACTTATTTCACTGCACTGCACCATTTCTACATCTTTCTGGAAATAGCACAACGCAACTTTAGTAAAGTTTTGCGCTACCTAGTAGTGTGATAATAGGGGATTGCATGGGGTTTTTAAAGCATTGCCAGCACCAGCATTTTACCTTTCTGCAATACTGGACAGAATCACATTTATGTAGTAGTGTAGTTGAATCTACCCATAAATATTATTTATAGCAGGGTTAAACCATTAACTATATTTTTGTTTTTCTCTGAATACATTTCTTTGTATTAAATTGAAATATTTATAAACTACCATCCTTGTTTTAAAAGTAAAAATAGAATAGTTATTGTCATTTCATAGCACGTGTGTATTGGTTAGTATGAGTATACTTAGCAGCTGCAGATTTAGTCATCTTTCTTTAAGTATATGTGTCCACTTTTTACTTTTTAAATTGATTTGTGATTTTTGTGCTTTATCATAATTAGTAATGAGTAGGGATGGCATAGAACTCGAACTCGAACCCGAGTTCAAGCCGAACTGTTCGAGTTCGAATGGACCCGGACTTCTCGAACTATCTCGGACGCGGACTTTCGATATTTCCCGGACTTTCGATGATTTATCGAATGTTCGAACGTTCGAGCATCGAATCCGCGAGTAAAATGTACATGGTATCTAGGCGCGAACATCGAATCTGCAAGTAAAGTCTCCATTACAGCCTATACGCGAGCATCGAATCTGCGAGTAAAATGTCCATGTTGCCTCGAACGTTCGAACGCGAAAGCTCGAAAGTAGCGCGTGAGAGTAAAATCGATTTTATGAAAGTCCTGGATATTGGAACATGCTCCCCAGACCATTTCCCAGGTCCCACAGCCATTTACATTAAGTTAACATTAATATTTTAGTTGTATTTGACTCGAACTTTTCGAACTATTTGCCTCCCATAGACTTTAATGGGTCCGTTTTCGAACTTTCGAACTTTCGAACTTTTACAATAGTTCGAAAGTTCGAAAACGGACCGAACTTTCAATAGTTCGACCATCTCTAGTAATGAGTCTATAATTAGTAATGAGTTGGAAAAATTCAGTGTTGAAATTTTGAAGTTAAATTTGTTAAGTTAAAATCAGTGTAATAAACTCAAAAATCAGTGCTGAATTTCAAATTCCAGTGTTGAAATTTAATGTAAAGAGGAATTTTTGGTTCTGTGGAATTTTGACATATTCTGCTGAACTACTGGCAGAACAAAACTCGCTGGTTTCTTTAATTTATCATTATAATCATGCTATGAAAGATTCTAACAGGGGAATCCAATATCGCAACGTTGTATATTTTTCCTTGCTACAATCCCACCATGCAATATGCAAATACGTCCCATATTACATTGTGGGATCTTTTGCAATTTTGCTCTACAAGTTAGTGCAAAACTTAAAGGGCAATTATAGTGAGAAAATTGTTTTTTTTTATTTCTTCTAATGTATCCTATAAGTCATCCCATCCACCAGGGTACCTTTAGTTTCTTTAAATTCTACATAGTCCCCGAGATATAAGCCTTTGAATATGCTGTGATTTGTAGGAGCTGCTACACCTCATCTGTCACTCAAAGGCACACACCCACACAATCCAAAGCTCCCCTGCAGTACTGTCACACACTCTCTCACCCACACTATATGTACCATGTGCAACATATAGTCAAATGCTGTAGTGCTAAACACAATCAATAAACCATTAACCCAGCAATATGAGCATAACACACTATAAAACAGCCCCTCCCCCCCAAAAAAATATCTTATATACATACATACAAAACCAGTGACTCAAATGGAACACTAATACAGTATATATAATACAGTAATACAGACTATATACCAAACAAGACACACAGTGCAATCTATGAAATATATAGACTAAAGCAACTGAAATGTAACAGGACAACAAGCAGTGTCACTGTGTTTGTGAAGGTCTCACTACAAGCTGCTGTTACACTGACTCTCTCTTCAGTGATTATGATCTCAGCTAAGCAGGGGGAGAGATATGAACTTTAGGTAAAAAGTAAATAACAATTAGCAAAGTTAGAGAACAGGCAGAGTTCAGTAACTTACTTGTAAAGAATCTCAGCACCACTTGTCCTCCTCTCTCCCCCTCTGCCCCTCCCTTCAGCATATTGCTACTGTATTCCACACTTTGAAGGGAGGGGTCAACAGGATGTCAGCACTTCATTTAAAGTCCTTTCAACTGACAATGCTCGGACTCTGTATACAGCCCGTCACTGCTTGAGGGGGAGTAGACAGAGAGGGGAGGGGGACTACACAGCTTGGTACAAACTTCTGCCAGTGTGAAGAAACGAAGCCACACAGAAACATGAAAGTAAGGCAGCTTATACTAAGTGATCTATACATTGTATACAGACAAAGTTTTTTTTTCACTATAGTTGCCCTTTAACTAATGAGGTATTGTAAAAGAAATGCTGTGCTATTTCCAAAAACGTTTGGAAATGGTTCAGCCCTCTTAAATAAGTGAAAAACCCAAGTTATCTTAAAATTACATAGAGCTGAATGAGTTTTACAGTTATTTTAGCGATATTGAATCTCCCCCTATATTCTTTTACAATGACAGCTCTTTAATCAAATTGAAATACAAAATGTGAATAAAATACAGTTTTATAAATTTGGTGAAAGTTTGCATTTTCACCAGAAGAGGGCAGGCTTGTATACCAGTCTGTTCTTTAAGTTCACAAATGGATCTCTGCTATTTTACTCTCCACCCACTGACTCACTGGATCACTCTCCCATCATTTTACTGATACACAAAGAATTGCTGTTACAGATGAAAATCCAATGGATAATTTTGATTCCTACAAATGGATTTGTTCACTTTTCGAAGGGTTGTTATATAAATAACAAGACAATGGGATTATATTTACCAACATTTTGAACAATATCACAGAGGAAGGACTTAAGATATGGACATCTTTAGCTGTCCGAAGGCTTGGAAATGGCAAGTAGTGTATTCTGTTTTTCTATGTAGCTGGGGCTGGGTTTTTGGGCAGGTTCAATATTCTATTATTGAAGAGTCAGAAACAGGATCACTTGTGGGGAATGTAGCTCAAGATCTGGGACTAAATCTGTCTGATCTATATAAAAGAAAATTACATTTAGGATCTGAGAGAAGCAGGAGACATTTTGCTTTGAACCAGGCAAATGGAGTTCTGTCTGTGAAAGAAAAGATAGACAGAGAGAGTCTGTGTGGATCCAAAGTTAATTGTATATTGCCTGTTGAAATAATTGCTGAAAATCCTATCAAATTATTTCATTTAGAAATTGAAATTGTGGATATAAATGATAATTCCCCAAGCTTTTCTGCTGACAATCAAATTATTAAAGTAACAGAATTACTTACAATACCTGGCATTCAATTTCCACTAGAGATTGCTCAAGATCCTGATGTGGGTATCAATGGTATTAGCCAGTATAAAATAAACACAAACCCATTTTTTTCATTATCTGTGAAAACTCGTAAGGATGGAACTCTTATTCCTGAGCTGGTGTTAGAAAGGCTCTTGATAGAGAAGAAAAAGAAACATAAACTCATTTTAACAGCTCTAGATGGTGGGGAACCACCAAGATCAGGATCTTGTCAAATTACTGTCATGGTTTTAGATATCAATGACAATCCTCCTGTATTTGACAGGCCAAATTATAAAGTACAATTATTAGAAAATGCTAAATTAATACTTTATTAATTACACTGAATGCTACAGATTTGGATGAAGGACCAAATGGAAGATAGAATATTATTTTGATGGCCACACATCAAATTCACAAAAGAATTATTTTATTTAAATTCGAAAACTGGAGAGATTTCTATTAAAGGACCAGTGGATTTTGAACAAGCAAATTTTCATGAATTGTCAGTTCATGCAAAGGATAAAGGCATCCCTGAACTGGAAGGACGATGTTTGATTTATGTGGAAATAGAAGATAAAAATGATAATCCCCCTGAAATAATTTTGTCATCAGTGGCAACGGATATTTCTGAAAATGTTCCCATAGAAACTGAAGTAGCTTTTTTTACAGTGACAGATAGAGATTCTGGCGGAAATGGTGAGGTGAAGGTAATGATTTCACCAGATCTGCCATTTAAAGTTAAACCTTTAAAGAGTCACTTTTCCCTGGTCACAGACAGACTGCTGGACAGAGAGAAGATTTCTCATTATACTATCCATCTGATTGCAACTGATTTGGGTTCTCCATCTTTGCAACCAAAACCACCCTTACCTTGAATGTTTCTGACTTAATGAAACCCTCCAGTATTTTTACAAACTCAGTATAGAGCGTTCATTAAGAGAACAATGAACCAGGCAGTTTATTATGTACAGTGTCTGCTACCGATGCAGATGAAGGAGTTAATGCAGAATTGCTGTATTCTATAATTGAACGTCAGATAGAAGGTTCTTCTGTTTCTTCCTTTGTTTACATTAATCCTCAAAATGGCAATCTCTATGCCCAGCGTGCCTTCGATTATGAACATATTCAAGTTTTTCAGGTAATTGTGAGAGTAGAAGATTCTGGTTTGCCAAAGTTATTTGCCAATGTTACTGTGTCAGTATTTGTACAGGACACTAATGATAACTACCCAAAACTGTTGCACCCAGATCATTTAAGCGAACTTGTCTCAAGTGAAAATGTTCCTAAATATGCTTCCCCTGGTATTTGGTCTCAAAATTATCTGCAGTGGATTTAGATTCTGGCCATAATGCTTGGCTACTCTTCAGTCTTCTTAAAGATACAGACATGTCTTTATTTGATGTGTCTCCTAACACAGGGGAAATTAGAACTTTAAGGAATTTGCAAGATACAGATGAAAGGATCTACATCTGGTTATTCTGATCGTGACCATGGGGATCCTCCACTTTCAACAATACAAATATATGTTAGTATTGTAGAAACTGTAAAGAACAGATACTAAAATCAAATAATTTCATTACTAGTTCAAAACCCACATCAGATTTAACCCTGTATTTAATCATTTCTCTTGTTGCTATGACCTAGTTTCTCTATTACCTTTATCATATTGTTGGTAAAGTGTCTTAAAAGAGAAAACTATGAGAACAGTAGCTTCTGCTGTTTTGCAACAGAGCCCATTCAAAGCACTATGCAGACCAGTACAAACCAACCCTTTACTTAAACACAGATGGAACATTAAAGTATATGGAAGTGAGGATGGTTCCTCCAGACAACCAGGCACAATGTTATCAAAACTGTTTCCAGCCACCAGAAGAAATGCCCAATGTCACATTAACAAAATCACAACATTTCCCCCAACTGAAAGACACAAATATTGGTACCGAAGAATCTTTAGAAACAAATTGGCTAAATGACATAACCCAGGTAAGGATTCAATGAAAATAGTTTACATGTAGACACATTGTTTATGACTATTTGAGCCTTGAAATAAAGTGTTTTTTTTAAATTGTTATGTATAATTTTACATAATATATATACATACATTTCTATTTTTTGTTGTCATGGTACAATAGCCTCATGTTAGATATGTCGATATAATGTACAAACATGTTCATCATTTTGTTTAAACTAGAAGTAAAGCAAGAAAAAATATATTGAATTTTAGCAGTTAAAATCATTTCTAGCAATCTAACAGGTTTATAATTGTCATATTGCAAATCATATTTTGAAACCTGTATATTGTTCATCTTAAGGACAGTATTTGTTTTTGTAAATAATTATGAGCTGAACAAATGTATTTTTAGTTCCTATTCTGTGGCATTTTAGTCCAAAAGGGTCCATAACCAAACCTACCCAGAATTCCAAAGTTATTTAAGTATAGAGTATTTATCTAAAACTGAAAAAATGTCTTGGATATAAATCACCAACTGTCTGCCATGTACAATGCTGTTTTAACACCTTACTCTGGGCGTTCCTATAACACCTCTTAGCCACTATCTAATCACACCCTTAACACCTGGCTGTGATATGCTAATTGGGATTTTTCAGGGTACATAATTGCCACAGATTCTTGTACAAGTCATTCTGAATTGAGAAAGCCAGTCGGATGACTAGCGAAACGTCTTCAAGAACTACATTTCAAGTCCAGTTGATCTAATTGAATACAACAGATATACCATGACCTGGATGAATGAGAACCTTCACAAAGATATAAATCCATCTTGGTACAAGTGAATGATACAATAAATCCAATCTCTACTAAAGTATTTAAAAGTATCAAAGTGTTTAATGGAAAACTACACAGTAAAAATGAACTTTATAAAAAAATTTATTTTTTTTAAAAAAAAGAAAGCGTTAGGAATAACTATTTATTTCTCATAATTTTTATCTGCCAGGTTGATGTCCTGGACTTTTTATGTATGCTGAATAGATATGGCCGAACTTCATAAAGTTCGATCTGTTTTCAAACTTTAGAACTTCAGTAAAAGTTCGAAAGTTTCAAAGTTCGAATTTGGGAGAGTGATAGTTTGAAAAGTCAGAGTGATTAACAGCTAAACTAACAATGGTAACTTACTGTAAATGGCTGTGGCACCTGGGAAATGGTCTGGGGAACATGTCACTATCACCAAAACTTGTCAAAACACTTCTTAAACACGAGCGGGCAATTGTTTTGCGCAAGCTACATTTGAGGATTACGGGAAATTCGAGGGTTACCGAACAATACTTTCGAGGGTTAGGGAAAATAGAACGATTAATTTGAGGATATCCGAAATCTAACAATACTTTAGAGGGAAAAAGGACAAAACATTTTGAGGGTTAGCGAAAACTATCCGTATTTTCAAGGATTACCAAAAACGAATGATACTTTTGAGGGTTACTGAAAATCAAAGGCTACATTTGAGGGTTAGCGAATGATACATTCTAGGATTAGCGAAAACCATTCGTACATTCGAAGATTATTGAAAATGAACGATACTTTCGAGGGTTAGCGATAATTATCGAAAATACAGCTGCGAGTCCAGAAAAATTAACTAGTTCGAACCCGAACTAGTTCGAATAATTCAAGATCGTCCAAACTCATAAAGTTCGGATCGAACTCAAGTTCGAGTTCGGTTTTGTGTCCATCTCTAATGCTGAAGTACTGAAGAAGCATGATAGAAGTAGTATTATTAGTGTTTGTATGATATTGGTAGGTAGCAATTAGGAAAATTTGGTGTACCATGTTAGCCAGTCAAAATGTTTACAGGGTAACCCTTTTGAAATAAGAAAAATAACAAAAGTGGTACAAAGGTGATACCGTCATTGGCTAAGATAATCATAGCAAGCTTTCAGTTCCTTTTTCAAGCTGATTACCAGCTTTAAAAAAGGAGGTACAAATTACTAATACTACCTCCCTGCTCCAGGTACTTTTAATTTTTACTGTTTTTTTTAAAGTTATAAGCACTGTAGTTCTATAATCCCAGGATATATATATATTTGTTAGTGAATTTCATTTGTATGACAGCGTTATTTAATCTAAATGGCAAAAAATTGCTCCAAGCTTAGCTTTAAAAATATGAATTTAGGAAGCATAAAAGTATAGTTTCTGGTCACAAGGTATTTTAATTAATCTCAATGTTTGGTGGTGTACAACACTAGTAATTAAAGAAACATACCATTTTATTTGTGTGTGTGTTCATGCTGGCTCTTTTTTAAGGTTTGGTTTCTACTTGATATTCTCCTTGGCTCCTGGAATCTGGTTTTAAATGAGAGAAAAGCCAATCAAATCTGCATGAGCAATGTAACCAAGAGCAACGTGGTAATTAAGCAATATAAAAAAATACAAAATATATAAGGGATAATACGCCCCTTACAGTGTAATATAAGGATATAAAGTCACAGAGGAGTTTCCTGGCCATATAAGAGCGCGAGACCAAAGGTCGAGTGCTTTTATACAGGACTGGGAACTCCGAGGTGACTTTATAAACCTTATATTACAATGTAATGGGGCGTATTATTTCTTATAATATATAAGTTTAAAAAAAATTAATTTACTGGCTAGTCCCTTTACTAAATCCCTAACTATTCTTTCTCCCTTCACTAAATCCCTAACTATTCTTTCTCCCTTCACTAAATAAATAAACTAAATACACAGTAACCCCTGTCAGCTCTGTAATAAAATAAATTAATGAATACATACCAGAATTTAACTTGTTAGTGAACATCCTTCTGGCA
The DNA here is from genome assembly GCA_019447015.1 of Hymenochirus boettgeri. NCBI lineage: Eukaryota > Metazoa > Chordata > Amphibia > Anura > Pipidae > Hymenochirus > Hymenochirus boettgeri. The sequence continues at coordinate 42,046,341 of CM033471.1, forward strand.
GCCTTTCTTCTGGAATTCCCTGCTCCCTTTACAGTTCTTTCTATTTCCCCTTTAAACAACACTTTCCTTGTCCAACCCTGCAATAAAAAAGATTAATGTAACACACAGACATTTACTGTTCGTAAAATCCTTATCTAAGTCTTTGATGTAAAATCCCTCTCACCCGGTAACGTAAATCCTGTCAGTCGAGAGACAACGTCCTGCAGCCCTGCGAGTCAACTTGAGGAGAGTGTGCAGAGGAAGTTGTCAGTACGCTGACACGGCCGCTCTCACTCGCTGGGCTGCAGGAATTTGTCTTGTCACGGTTGACAGGATTCAAGTTACCAGGTGAAACGGAGTTTACATCAAAGACTAAGATAAGGATTTTACGAATAGTAAATGCCTGAGTGCTATAGCAATGTTTTTTTATTGCAGGGTTGGACAAGGAAAGTGTTGGTTAAAGTGGAAGGAGGACGGCAAATGTATGGGGAGCAGCAGTGGTATATATTCTTATAAAAATCACTCAACTACGTAGTTGAGTGATTTTTATAAGGATATATTGCACTGTTGCTCCCATTATAAGCCAGGCCACTTATATATTATAATAGATTTTCAGCAATACTGATATGTAATCTTTGAAATACTCTGGCGATGGACTATATATGGTTGTTTGGCTTGTAATGTTTAAAAGAATATGAAATAGCACAGATACAATGCAAAATATTTTATTACTACACACTATCAGAGGTTTTTAAAGAATACGTTCCTCTTCATTTCTTTTGTCATGATTTTGTAAAAAATGTATAATTTATTTATTAGTATTTATTTTTAAAAAGAATGATTTACCTTACATATTTTGCAAATTTATATTAATTATTTTTTACTTGAAATTGTTATAACAAACTGCCTGGAGGCAGGTATCTGTGACCCAGAGAATTGTTGGCTGTGTTTATGGTTCATTATGTACCAGTGTATGGTGCTAAATAAAGATGAACGAAACTGGCAAGTTTTGTTCCGATAGCGGTTCCGCGGATTCTATTGAAGTTTTGAAAATCCAATAGAATGTGAATTTTTTTAATTTTCAATATTTTTTTTAATTTTCAAAAGAAACAGACATTTTTGATATTTTCCCTAGAAATGTTCGATAGAATTTTTGAATTTTCAAAGTTTCAAATGGGATTTTTTATTTTTTGTAAAAAGCTTGTGAATTAGTGAATTGTGAAATATCCGTTGTATCTGTAGATTTTAAAAAGTCAGTTCTGAATTGATACCTGGCTTGTTTCAATTCAACTTGATTTAATTCCTCACTAGTGCTTATGGTAACATCGATATTGTCATGGCAATAATCTTATAGATTTTGTTAGTCATTTAAATAATGAAACCATAAAGTAGAATTTTAATAGCTGGGAATATCAATTTCTAAATTTTAGTGTCTATACAAAAGTTTTTTCAAGACAAAGTCAAATTTCATCTGGTGTATTAAATGCACGTTTGTATAACGTTGTATAAAGTTCACTCACAGATATTATCAGTGGTGTCACTGGGCCCCCCAGCAAAACTATAATGGAGCCCCCATTCCTGCCTCATCTTTAGAAATGCAATTTTAATATATTCTTTTTTCTTTTATAACTTTGATATGTACAGTAAGAATCAACTAAGATTCAGTTTTCTTGTAGTTGCAAACAGTTGTAATTCTCTTTTCTAAAATACATTCTTCAATGAAACTATTTTTATCTTCAGTGAAATGTTTGCAAGGTGTTCTCAAAAGGTTAACACTGTGTAAAGTACCTTCCAACTTTGTTTATTTAATCCACTTATGTAGCAATGTATTTGATTGCGTTAAGTTTTTGGCCAAGTGTGGGGTATTTACATTTTATTGGTTTTAAAGAGGAACTAAAGTCTCCAGATTATCGTCCCAATCATTTTACAGCTCAGAGATTTCAGTGCAACTTTCATGTAAACATAAATACTGCTTGTGAAGGTTCTCATTCATCCAGGTCATGGTATATCTGTTGCATTCAATTAGATCAACTGGACTTGAAGTTTAGTTCTCGAAGACTTTTCGCTAGTCATCCGACTGGCTTTCTCAATTCTGAATGACCTGTACAAGAATCTGTGGCAATTATGTACCCTGGAAAATCCCAATTAGCATATCACAGCCAGGTGTTAAGGGCGTGATTGCATAGTGGCTAAGAGGTGTTATAGGAACGCCCAGGGTAAGGTTTCAGTACAGCATTGTACATGGCAGACAGTTGGTGTCGAACCCCCCCACCTCTATTCAGGCTTGGTTTCTTTATTTTCTGAAACATCTCAGAGGAGCCCTTAAAACTTGTGGATTTCCAGACTGGGCCTTTGTCAAAAAGAAGTCCAGTTGATCTAATTACAACAGATATATTTAAATACTGCCTTCCCTATCAATGATTCATTTTTTTGCTTTTAATTATAGTAAAGTAGTCTTTGCAGTTTATTTTTTAACTAGCATCAATGTATAAAACATTTTAGTAAAAAATAATTCTGGGGAATCAAATAGGCAACCTCAAGTACTCTGTCTTGCAGCTTTCTACCACTATCCCAACAGAGCTCCTATATTTAAATTCTGTATATGTTTTAACTTTAAATTTTACAAGAAAAATGGAAACCAACAAAACAAAAAGCAGTGCATTCAGTCACTATTTTGTATTGTTTCAAAAGTAAGAGCGGGAATTGAATCTGTAACCTAATGTGCTATTTATTTATAGTTTGCACCAACAGAGCTACCAGAATGAACACAGGTACAGTCACACACTTTATCTTTTGATGGAAACAGAAGCAAACAAACAAACTTGGCAGAAAAATCACTTGACTATTTTGTATTGTTCCTGGCTGTTATTAATGCACACTTGCTGGAAAATAAACTACAGGGTAACAAATATTTTTCAGTCTAAGACTCCCATATTGGTGTGGAGAAATCTGTGAAGAAAATACATTGTGCAAAGAGACAGTGAATATTGGGGTCAGGGGGCATGGCTCTTTGAAAACTATATAGGCTGTGATTTGTAATATCAACAACATGGAAATCTTTTTTGTTATATTATCTATTACTTACATATACTAAATGCAACTTAATAGAGAAGAATCTTACAATGTATAGGTGTCCAGGGGAGAAAAGCTTTCACGTTAGCATAAACAAGAAGTTTAGTTCTCCCGTCAATATAGTCTTCTTATTACTTAATATAAACCCAATTTAAGAATTTAAGATTAAGGCCTTTTTATGAACAAATCCTGATAGTATATTTCCAATGATGTCACAAATAAATATAGTAAATACACTAATAAATTAATACTTGTGCTACTATGGAGATGAGTTTTTTTATGAACGCTTAAAATATCTACTATGAGATTGCTTTGTTCCAGACTATGTTACTATGAACTAACATTGCAAAGAGCAATTCTGTAACCATTGCCCAAATAAAATATTGATCTAAATCTGTATAAACTAATTAATCATGTTGAGATTTACTCCACTTGCTTTATGACCTTGGATTTCCATTAGATTGCAAAGAGCTGTAATTTAGTCTATTTCCAAGCAACTTTCCAAGCCACTAATCTTCCTATGAATCCTACATAACTACATGTAGTGTCAACACAGTATCATGTTCTATTATATTTATATATATTACATTTACATAGAAATAATATTTATGCAAGCTTAACCTGTCTAAAGTTGAGTCCTGAATCCAGACTTGGCCAATTGAAAGATGTGCGTATAGTAGATCTGTCTTCCCAAAGCTCCAGGTCACTGACACTACCAGAAGTTGAACCAGACCAGACTTAACAATTCTTTTTAACAATTGCAATCACAGGGCTATAACATTCTTGTTGTAATGCATTAATGTAATGCATTAAGTTTAACTGAACTGAATAATCCAATAAATCTATTTACTCATAAAAATGAATGTACTTAAAAAGATACTTATGCTCTCCAATAGTGATATTAGTACTAGTATTATACACTATTTCTAATTATGCAATACTCATCAAATAATCAATATGGAAAATCAAATAATTGTATGAGACATACAGTTTTAAAAATTGTTTGAGAATCTTTTTACAAGATTGTAGTTTGTATTTTTACCAGAAGAGGGCAGGCCTGTATCCCTTTAACTACACTGTGTTTTTTCCCTTGTACACTCCTCCTACTGACTCACTGAAAAATCCTCCCATTGTTCTACTGATATACAATACAATAGATGTTGTTACAGATGAAAATCCAACGGATAATTTTGATTACCAATACTGGATTTATACAATTTTCAAAGGGCTGAAGTCTAAATGAAATGAAAACACAATAGGATTATACTTGGCAACAGTCTGACAGATATCTCAGAGAAAGGACTTAAGATATGGACATCTTTAGGTTTCCGAAGGCTTGGAAATGGCAAGTAGTATATTCTGTTTTTCTTTGTAGCTGGGGCTTGGTCTCTGGACAGATCCAGTATTCTGTTGTTGAAGAGTCAGAACCAGGATCACTTGTGGGGAATGTAGCTCAGGATTTGGGACTAAATCTAGCTGATATTTATAAACGAAGACTGCATTTGGGATCTGAGGGAAGCAGGAGACATTTTGCTTTGAACCAGGCAAATGGAGTCCTGTCTGTGAAAGAAAGGATAGATAGAGAGAGCCTGTGTGGATCCAAAGTTAAATGTATATTGCCTGTTGAAATTGTTTCTGAAAACCCTTTGAAATTATTTCATCTAGAAATTGAAATTCTGGATATAAATGATAATTCCCCAAGCTTTTCTATTAGTAATTACATTTTAAAAGTAACAGAATTACTTGCAACTGCTGGTGTACGATTTCCCCTAGAGATTGCCCAGGATAGTGATGTGGGTATGAACAGCATTAAACAGTATAAAATAAACACAAACCCATTTTTTTCATTATCTGTGAAAACTCGTAAGGATGGAACTCTTATTCCTGAGCTGGTGTTAGAAAAGGCTCTTGATAGAGAAGAAAAAGAAGAACATAAACTCATTTTAACTGCTCTAGATGGTGGGGAACCACCAAGATCAGGATCTTGTCAAATTACTGTCATGGTTTTAGATATCAATGACAATCCTCCTGTGTTTGACAGGCCAAATTATAAAGTACAATTATTAGAAAATGCTAAATTAAATACTATATTAATTACACTGAATGCTACAGATTTGGATGAAGGACCAAATGGAGAGATAGAATATTATTTTGATAGTCATACTTCCGATTCCACAAAACAATTATTTAATTTAAATTCAAAAACTGGAGAGATTTCTATTAAAGGACCAGTGGATTTTGAACAAGCAAATTTTCATGAATTGTCAGTTCATGCAAAGGATAAAGGCATCCCTAAACTGGAAGGGCACTGTTTAATTTATGTAGAAATAGAAGATGAAAACGATAATCCGCCTGAAATAATTTTGTCATCAGTGGCAAAAGATGTTTCTGAAAATGTTCACATAGAAACTGAAGTAGCTTTTTTATCAGTAAAAGACAAAGATTCTGGGAAAAATGGTGAGGTGAAGGTAATGATTTCACCTGATCTTCCTTTTAAAATCAAACCTTTAAACAATCATTTTTCAGTAGTCACAGACGGACTGCTGGACAGAGAGAAGATTTCTCATTATACTATCCAGCTGATTGCAACTGATTTGGGTTCTCCATCTTTGCAAACACAAACCACCCTTACCTTGAATGTTTCTGACATTAATGATAACCCTCCAGTATTTTTACAAACTCAGTATAATGCGTTCATTAGAGAGAACAATGAACCAGGCAGTTTATTATGTACAGTGTCTGCTACCGATGCAGATGAAGGAGTTAATGCAGAATTGCTGTATTCTATAATTGAACGTCAGATAGAAGGTTCTTCTGTTTCTTCCTTTGTTTACATTAATCCTCAAAATGGCAATCTCTATGCCCAGCGTGCCTTCGATTATGAACATATTCAAGTTTTTCAGGTAACTGTGAGAGTAGAAGATTCTGGTTTTCCAAAGTTATTTACCAATGTTACTGTGTCAGTATTTGTACAGGACACAAATGATAACTACCCAAAACTGTTGCACCCAGATCATTCAAGCGAGCTTGTCTCAAGTGAAAAAGTTCCTAAATATGCTTCCCCTGGTTATTTGGTCGCAAAATTATCTGCAGTGGATTTAGATTCTGGCCATAATGCTTGGCTACTCTTCGGTCTTCTTAAAGATACAGACACATCTTTATTTGATGTGTCTCCTAACACAGGGGAAATTAGAACTTTAAGAAATTTGCAAGATACAGATGACAAGGATCTACATCTGGTTATTCTGATCAGTGACCATGGGGATCCTCCACTTTTAACAACAGTAACAATATATGTTAGTATTGTAGAAACTGTAGAAGAACAGATACTAAAATCAAATAATTTCATTACTAGTTCAAAACCCACATCAGATTTAACCCTGTATTTAATCATTTCTCTTGTTGCTATTAGCCTAGTTTCTCTTATTACCTTTATCATATTGTTGGTAAAGTGTCTTAAAAGAGAAAACTATGAGAACAGTAGCTTCTGCTGTTTTGCAAGCAGAGCCCATTCAAAGCACTATGCAGACCAGTACAAACCAACCCTTTACTTAAACACAGATGGAACATTAAAGTATATGGAAGTGAGGATGGTTCCTCCAGACAACCAGGCACAATGTTATCAAAACTGTTTCCAGCCACCAGCAGAAATGCCCAATGTCACATTAACAAAACCGCAACATTTCCCCCAACTGAAAGACACAAATATTGGTACCGAAGACTCTTTAGAAACAAACTGGCTAAATGACATAACCCAGGTAAGGATTAAATGAAAATAGTTTACATGTAGACAGATTGTTTATGACTATTTGAGCCTTGAAATAAACTATTTTTTTTAAATGTTATTTACAAATTTACATAATATACATACATACATTTCTATTATAATTGTTTTCATGATACAATAGCCACATGTTAAATATTTCAATATAATGTACAAACATGTTCATCATTTTGTTTAAACTAGAGGTAAAGAAAGAAAAAATATATTGAATTGTACTTTCCCACCTTAGTTTAGCAATTAAAATCAATTCCAACAATCTAACAGAGATAATCCAAATAGGGAGTTTTGAAGGCAGGCAATCGGACTTCAGATAAAAAAAAATCAAATATTTATTGAAAAGCATCTTTAAAAACACACTGTAGCCGAGGCCACAGGTCAACACAGTAACTGCATGGAAACACAACAGGCTCCGCCCTATGCCTTTCGTGGTTTTATTTATTATAAAAAAGAATGCTTTACCTTACATATTTTGCAAATTCATATTAATTATTTTTAACTTGAAATTGTTATAACAAGTTGCCTAGAGGCAGGTATCTGTGACCCAGAGAATTGTTGGCTGTGTTTATACTTCATTTTGTGTTGTTGTATGGTGCTAAATAAAGTTGAACAAAACTGGCAAGTTATGTTCCGATAGCGGTTTCGTGGATTCTATTGAAGTTGTGAAAATCCAATTGAATCTGAATTTTTCAAATTTTTTGGAATTTTCAATAGAAATTTTAGATGTATTAGACATTTTTAATTTTTCCCTAGAAATGTTCAATAGAATTTTTTGATTTTAAATGGGATTTTTTATTTTTTACGAAAAGCTTGTGAATTAGTGAATTGTGAAATATCCATTGTATCTGTAGATTTTCAAAACCGTCAGTTCTGAATTAAAACCTGGTTTGTTTAGATTCAATTTGATTTAATTCATCACTAGTGCTTAAAGGATAAGTACAGCAATGCAAAAAAGTTGGAGGAGCACACTACTTCATTTTCAGTGGTTTATTGAGCAAAAAAACATACAACGTTTCATGGGATATGACTTCCCCTTCTTCAGGTATCAGGGAGGATTGCACCTATTAATTGAAGGCCATTCCCAAGGGGGTGTGCTTGAGTGTACTCTATTGGAATTACTTAAAGGATAAGTACATTGTAAAAGCAAGTTAAGTTTAATTGTAAGCTGCAGCTTTAAAAAATTCTTCCCCCCTTTTTTTTTCTAGGTCCCTCCTGAGCCTACCTGTGCTGCTGTAAAGTTACTGACATCTTGGAAGACTGCTTAGCTCTGCCCCTCCATGAGTTCCTGGATCTCCTTCTTATACAAGTTCCAAAAACTACTACTTCTTGTTTGCACCGTGCGTGCGTGCCCTTGCCACTCGTGCAACGTCACGACGAACGTGGCTTGACATCAGCGCATGCATGGACATGTGTGAGTGTGACGTCATCGCATCATCGCACCATGCTGTACACAAGCACGACACGGCGCAATGATGTCCGCTTGGCGAGGGCGGGCACACACAGAGCAAACAAGGAGTACTTTTTGGGAATTGAATAAGGAAGAAATCCAGGAACTTATGGAGGGGAGGATCTAACCAGTCTTCAAAGCACATCCAAGATGTCAGGAACTTTCCATCACCACAGGTAGGCTCAGGAGGGACCTAGGAAAAAAAAGGGAGGAAAGATTTTTTAAAGTTGCAGCTTACAATTAAACTTGCTTTTACTGTGTACTTATCCCTTAACATCGATATTGTCTTGGCAATAACCTTATAGCTTTTGTCATTTAAATAATGAAACTGAAAAAAGTAGAATTTTAATAGATGGGAATATCAATTTCTTAGTTTCAGTGTCTAAACAAAAGTTCTTTTCAAGATGAAGTCAAATTTCATCTGGTGTATTAAATGCACGGTTGTATAAAGTTGTATAAAGTTCATTCACAGATATTATCAGTGGTGTTACTGGGTCCCCCAGCAAAACTATGGCAGGAATGGAGCCCCCATTCCTGCCTCATCTGCCGTGGTTTTCTGGGGAGAGGCTGTATTTGCCATAGGGAAAGTAAGAAGATGGGATTCCCCTGGCCACCTTGCTCCCCTGGTAGTTACACCCTTGGATATTATATCTCATAATTGTATGTATAGTGATTTAATATCAGTCTTTTAGTTTTCTTGTAGATGCAAACAATTGTAATTCACTTTTTTAAAAAACATTCTTCAATGAAACAATTTTTTCTTTAGTGAAATGTTTGCAATGTGACTTAAGACATTAACACTGTGTAAAGTACCTTCCAACTTTGTTTATTTAATCCACTTAAGTAGCAATGTATTTGATTGCTTTAAAGTTTTTGGCCAATCATTATATCACATGTTCAGATATTTTTGTTTTAGTTTGTCTATGTTCATATAAATAGGGAGTGTCGGGTATTAAAATTTTATTGGTTTTAAAGAGGAGCTAAAGTCTCCAGACTATTATCCCAATAGAGAGAGCACATTCACAAAGATACAAAAATGTGTTTCTCACCTCTCCATTTGCTCAGCTCCCAAAATCCATCTTAGCTGGGCAGACCCAGTCAATTCACTGGAAGCTGCAGCCTTGTTTCCTAGAAGCTGACAACCAATCATTTTACGGCTCAGAGATTTCAGTGTAGTTTTCATGTAAACATATTTAAATACTCCTTTCCCTAACAATGATTAATTATTTTGCTTTCATTAAAGTAATCTTTGCAGTTTATTTTTTAGCTTGCATCGATGTATAAAACATAATATTAACATTTTAGTAAAAAATTATTCTGGGGAATCAAATAGGCAACCACTGTCTTGTACCCTGTCTTGATAAAAGCAGAGCTTTCTACCACTATCCCAACAGAGCTTCTATATTTAAAATCTGTATATGTGTAATATTTTATAAGGAAAATGTAAACAAAAAGCAGTGCATTCAGTCACTGTTTTGTATTGTTTCATAAGTAAGAGAGGGGAATAAAACCTGTAACCTAATGTGCTATTTTTTCTAAAAACATGATATTTATAGGTTGTGCCACCAGAGCTACCAGAGGTACATTCACAAACTTAAGCTTTTGAAGCAAAAAAAACAAACAAACTTGGCAGTAAAACCACCTGACTATTTTGTATTGATCCTAACTGTCATTAATGTACACTTGCCGGAAAATAATTTGTTGTGTGGATATCTGTGAAGATAATACATTGTGCAAAGAGACAGGGGGGGCTCTTTGAAAACTACATAGGCTGTGATTTGTACTGGCAACAACATGGAAGCATTCTTTGTTATATAATCTATTACTTACATGTACTAAATGGAACTTTAAAGAGAAGAATCTTACAATGTATAGGTGTTCTGGGGAGAAGTACAAACTTTCACAGAACACATTAATGCGGTAGACCAAAACATCAAATTTACAAGGGAAGAGGTACAAAACAACAAACTGGCTTTTTTTGGACTGCTTGGTAGAAGTTAAGGAAAATGGTAAACTGGAAGTAGAGGTTTACAGAAAACCAACACACACAGATCAGTATTTGATGTTTGACTCTCACCACCTTTTAGATCACAAACTGGGTGTCATCAGAACCTTGCAACACAGAGCTGAGAACATCCCCACTAGCACAGAGGCGAGGGCTAAAGAAATAAACATCTCAGAGGATCCCTTAAAACTTGTGGATATCCAGACTGGGCCTTTGTCAAAAGTAGAAGGGAAAAAAAAGAACACAAATACCAACAGTGAAGGGGAAAGACAAGACAGGAGAAAGAACATGGTCATCCCATATGTAGCAGGGGTATCTGAGAAATTAAGAAGAATTTTCAAAAAAACACCGTATCCCTGTCTACTTTAAACCAAACAGCACACCAAGGGCAGCAATTAGTACATCCGAAAGACCCAATACCGAAACACAAGAAAAGCGACATAAGCAGTGCAGTGCAGTGAAGAATGCTCTGATTTGTATGTGGGGGAGACCAAACAGCAACTGCATCAACGTATGACCCAGCACAGAAGAGCCAATTCCTCGGGTCAGGACTCAGCCGTGTACCTGCATCTTAAGGATAAAGGACATACTTTTGAAGATTGTAATGTTAACATATTGGCAAAGGAATGTGACTGGTTCAAGAGAGGTGTTAAGGAGGCCATTTATGTGAAAATAAAGAAACCAAGCCTAAATAGAGGTGGAGAGGTTCGACTCTCGGCGTTCCTATAACTCCTGTTAGCCACTATCCAATCACGCCCTTAACACTTGGCTGTGATATGCTAATTGGGATTTTCCAGGGTACATAATTGCCACAGATTCTTGTACAAGTCATTCTGAATTGAGAAAGCCAGATGGATGACGAGTGAAATGTCTTCAAGAACTAAACTTCAAGTCCAGTTGATCTAATTGAATACAACAGCTATAACATTCTTGTTGTAATGCATTAACTTTAATACACTAAAAAAATTTAGTCGGAAGATATGAAACTAACCAAAATGTTTGTAGGATTATAAAAAGTGGGTCTTATAATAAAAAACATTCTTAACAGACCTGAATAATCTATATATTATTATTATTATTATTATACTTATAAGATACATATGCATTCCAATAGTGATATTAGTACTAGTATTATACAATATTTCTAATTATGCAATACTTATTAAATAATCAATATGGAAACTTAAATAATTCTATGAGATATACAGTTTCATAAATTGTTTGAGAAACTATTTTGGCAAGTTTGTAGTTTGTATTTTTACCAGAAGAGGGCAGGCCTGTACCCATTTAACTACACTGTGTTTTTTTCCCCTTGTACACTCCTCCAATGACTCACTGAAATATCCTCCCATCATTTTACTGATACACAAAGAATACAATAGATGTTGTTACAGATGAAAATCGAAAGGATAATTTTGATTACCAATACTGGATTTATACAATTTTCAAAGGGCTAAAGTCTAAATGAAAACACAATAGGATTATATTTGGCAACAGTCTGAAAGATATCTCAAAAAAAGAACTTAAGATATGGACATCTTTAGGTTTCCGAAGGCTTGGAAATGGCAAGTAGTATATTCTGTTTATCTTTATAGCTGGGGCTTGGTGTCTGGGCAGATTCAGTATTCTGTTGTTGAAGAGTCAGAACCAGGATCACTTGTGGGGAATGTAGCTCAGGATTTGGGACTAAATCTAGCTGTATTTAAAACGAAGACGCATTTGGGATCTGAGGGAAGCAGGAGACATTTGCTTTGAACCATGAAAATGGAGTCCTGTCTGTGAAAGAAAGGATAGATAGAGAGAGCCTGTGTGGATCTAAAATGAATTGTATATTGCCTGTTGAGATTGTTGCTGAAAACCCATTGAAACTAGTTAATCTAGAAATCGAAATTCTGGATATAAATGATAATTCCCCAAGCTTTTCTTTTAGTAATTACATTGTTAATATAACAGAATTAGTTGCAACTGCTGGTGTAAAATTTCCCCTAGAGATTGCCCAGGATAGTGATGTGGGTATCAACAGCATTAACCAGTATAAATAACACAAACCCATTTTTTCATTATCTGTGAAAACTCGTAGAATGGAACTCTTTTCCTAGCTGGTGTTGAAAAGGCTCTGATAGAGAAGAAAAAGAAGACACTAAACTCATTTTAACTGCTCTAGATGGTGGGGAACCACCAAGATCAGGATCTTGTCAAATTACTGTCATGGTTTTAGATATCAATGCACATCCCCTGTTTTTTGACAGGCAACTTATAAAGTACAATTATTAGAAAATGCTAAAAATACTATATTAATTACACTGATGCTACAGATTTGGATGAAGGACCAAATGGAGAGATAGAATATTATTTTGATGGCCACACTCAAATTCACAAAAGAATTATTTTATTTAATTCAAAACTGGAGAAATTTCTATTAAAGGACCAGTGATTTTGAACAAGCAATTTTCATGAATTGTCATTTTCATGCAAGGATAAAGGCATCCCTAAACTGGAAGGGCACTGTTTAATTTATGTGGAAAGAGAGAAAAACGATAATCCGCCTGAAATCATTTGCTTCAGTGGCACAGATATTTCTGAAAATGTTCACATAGAAACTGAAGTAGCTTTTTTATCAATAAAAGACGAGATTCTGGGAAAATGGTGAGGTGAAGGTAATGATTTCACCAGATCTGCCCTTAAAGTAAACCTTTAAAGAGTCACTTTCCCTGGTCACAGACAACTGCTGAACAGAGAGAAGATTTCTCATTATACTATCCAGCTGATTGCAACTGATTTGGGCTCTCTCCATCTTTGCAAACAAACACCACCCTTACCTTGAATGTTTCTGACATTAATGATAACCCTCCAGTATTTTTACAAACTCAGTATAATGCGTTCATTAGGGAGAACAATGAACCAGGCAGTTTATTATGTACAGTGTCTGCTACCGATGCAGATGAAGGAGTTAATGCAGAATTGCTGTATTCTATAACTGAACGTCAGATAGAAGGTTCTTCTGTTTCTTCCTTTGTTTACATTAATCCTCAAAATGGCAATCTCTATGCCCAGCGTGCCTTCGATTATGAACATATTCAAGTTTTTCAGGTAATTGTGAGAGTAGAAGATTCTGGTTTTCCAAAGTTATTTACCAATGTTACTGTGTCAGTATTTGTACAGGACACAAATGATAACTACCCAAATCTGTTGCACCCAGATCATTCAAGCGAGCTTGTCTCAAGTGAAAATGTTCCTAAATATGCTTCCCCTGGTTATTTGGTCTCAAAATTATCTGCAGTGGATTTAGATTCTGGCCATAATGCTTGGCTGCTCTTCAGTCTTCTTAAAGATACAGACACATCTTTATTTGATGTGTCTCCTAACACAGGGGAAATTAGAACTTTAAGGAATTTGCAAGATACAGATGAAAAGGATCTACATCTGGTTATTCTGATCAGTGACCATGGGGATCCTCCACTTTCAACAACAGTAACAATATATGTTAGTATTGTAGAAACTGTAGAAGAACAGATACTAAATTCAAATGATTTCATTACTAGTTCGAAACCCACATCAGATTTAACCCTGTATTTAATCATTTCTCTTGTTGCTATTAGCCTAGTTTCTCTTATTACCTTTATCATATTGCTGGTAAAGTGTCTTAAAAGAGAAAACTATGAGAACAGTAGCTTCTGCTGTTTTGCAAGCAGAGCCCATTCAAAGCACTATGCAGACCAGTACAAACCAACCCTTTACTTAAACACAGATGGAACATTAAAATATATGGAAGTGAGGATGGTTCCTCCCGACAACCAGGCACAATGTTATCAAAACTGTTTCCAGCCACCAGCAGAAATGCCCAATGTCACATTGACAAAACCACAACATTTCCCCCAACCGAAGGACACAAATATTGGTACTGAAGGCTCTTTGGATACAAATTGGCTAAATGACATAACCCAGGTAAGGATTCAATGAAAAATATGTTTATTGACACTAGGTATTGATTAAATTTTAATTATTTATGACTATTTGAGCCTTTAAATAAAGTGCTACTATATAAATATGTTCTTTATAATTTCACATAATATACATTGCTTATTTGTATAGGTAGAGTTTTTGTTTATAACAAATGTTGTCCTAAACAATAGTCTGATGCTAAAGGTTTTGATATGATGTACAAATATGTTCATAATTGGGTTTAAAGGGCATGTCCACCCCTTTACCCCTTTAAACATTTTTTGATATATAATAGGTCTCCCTCCCCCAGCCCCAACCGCTATAATGAATTTTCCAGAACCCCCCCCCGATCATTACTTGCCTTACCTCTTTCCTCTAGCATAATGCCCCGGCCCTCTGCTTACATGAAACTGCAAGCAGGGGTCCAGACTGGTGCGGCTCCCGGCTGCACAGAAGACCGGGCGAGAGAGGTAAGGTAAAGTAAGTTCGGGGGAGTCTCTGGAAAATCTATTATAGCGGTTGGGGCTGGGACATTACAGGAGAACCATTTGGAGCTGGGATGTAAGGTAAGGATTTTTATGTACTACAGTGTGGGGCCAGTAGTGGGTGAAATAGTTTTTGGGGTGGACATGCCCTTTAAATTAATGAGGAAAAAAAGAAAAAGACACAGGGAATTGTCACATTACAAACAGTATTTTGATACTTGTTTGTGGATTTTTCTTCTTAAGATCAGTGTTAGCTTTTGTAGATAATTATGAGCTGAACACATATATTCTCAGTTCATATAACATTAAAATTTGTATTCAAACATGTATATAGTTTCAAAGGGATTTCAGTAGAGAAGTTTATAATCCCAAGAAGTAAAGTGAGTTATCGAGCCTAAAAGTTTGATTGTATTTGCATAACAGGGTTAATAAACATAAATGGCAAAAATGCTCCTAGTCTAGCTTTAAAATCTAAATTAAGGAAGCATAAAAGGTAATTTGTTTAGGTGATGAGGGATTTCAATTAATCAAAAACAATGTTGGTGATGTTCGTGTATTTAAAGAAACAGGTCATTTTATTTGTGTGTGCTGTTCATGTCACCCCCTATAAGGTATTAAGATTTGTGTTCTGGCTTGATATTCTGCTTGATGTAGTTACTGTTGTCTACAAGTTCCCCATCTGATTAAACACTGCAATGGACAAGGAAAGTTGTTTATTTTTGTTCAAAAGCAAAGCAAATATGCATGTGTTATAACCTGTTATAGTGAACTAGTATTAGCAATTTAACTAAGAATATAGTAACTTTTTACAATGCAGTTAAATATCACAGAAGTGCTACTTTATATAAATATAAAATTCAGAATGCATAATGTTCAGTATAATGGCATCACATTTCTATAACTCAGACTTCATCTTTGATATACACTGGTGACTTAAAATATGGTAGTTTGGCCCATGATATTTAGAAGGATATGGTATAGCACAGATACTATACAGAGGTTATCAAACAATCAGATTATCTTCATTTTTGTCATAATTTTGTGAATAATAAATAACATGTTTATCATATTAAAGAATGTTTTAAACTATTGTACATATAATACAAACTCATACTAATTATTTATTAACGTTTGTGTAACTATTGCGATTGTTAGTTGCTTGGTAGCAGGATTCTGTGATGCATATAATTGTTGGCTTTCTTAATACTTCATGATTTTGTATGGCAGTTAATTGTTTAGGAATATATAGTATATCTAATGATTTAGAATTTATTTTTATTGTCAATGCAACTTACCTGATGCAATCCGTGCAACTGCCTTAAAGGGATTATGACACAGGAATACAGTCAGTTAAGCTAAAACGTTTACTTCCAGAATTAATATATATATATAAAGTTATTTTATATTTATCCTCCTTAGAAATACATTTTTTATATTCTGTTCAGCTTCTTTTATGGCAAGAATAAACTAAGACTTACAGGGATATTCAATAAAATTTCTCATCATTAAAATAGTGCTAATTTTGCCCCAACCAATCAGATGTTAGCTTTCAAATGTTAAACAAGATCTGATCAATTGGGGCAAAATTGGGGCAAAATAAGAACTTTTATTGAATCTCCCTGTTAGTTTTTTAGTTGCAAACAATTTTCTTTCTGTTTTTAAAAACTAGAAAAATACAGAAACAATATTTTTATAAATGTATGTAAAGTCATAATATTTACTAGTTTGTTGCTATATTCAAGTCATTGTCACTGACTTGAGTTTGACATTGGACTTTCATTAGATTGAATGGCATTTTTTCAAACATGAGTAGAGATGGATGAACTTCCTAGAGTTCAGTCAGTTTTCGAACTTTCGAACTATATGGAAAGTTCTAAATTTCGAAAACGCACCCATTAAAGTCCATGGGAGTCAAATAGTTCGAAAAGTTTGAATGAAATACAATTAAAACATCAATGGTAACTTAATGTAAATGGCTCTGGGACCTGGGAAATCATCTGGGGAACATGTTTGGATATCCAGAACTTTCAAAAAATCGATTTTATTCTCACACGCAGTACTTTTGAGCTCCCGCGTTTGGTTTTTGATAATTATCCCATAAACAATTCGAACATTCGATAATTATCTTCTAAACGATTTGAAGATCGTTCGATTTTCGAATTCGATAATTATCAAATGTTTAAATCATTTATGGGATAATTATTGAATGTTCGAAAATCTGAGAAATTTGGGTCTGGGATAGTTCGGGAAGTCTGAGTCCGTTTGAACTCTATAAGTTCATCTCGAACTCAGGTTTGAGTTCAAGTTCTAATCCATCTCTAAACAGCTGTAATTTAGCAAGCAACTTAATCCAGCAAATTTGCAGCTTCCCTAGGTGTATTTATATAGATTTATATATTTATATATACTGTCACCTGCACTAGACTTACTTAGACACAAGTCTTCCTATGAACCCTATGTATATTTCAAAATCCTCACATGTTATGCAGATACAATATCATACTATATTATGCTTCTATGTCTACATGCTGCTTGCTCAAATTAAAGGAGAATAACATAAGAGAATAAATAAGAATAAATGGATTCTATAATTTCTTAGTTTGTCACTTCAAAAATCAGCTAAGTCCTGCAACAATTATTTACAATTATCAGTCATCACACCCTCAAACTTTTTTCATTTCTTTCTGCTCAAAATAATTTGTTTAATCCAATGTTTGCCTGTAGAGCATGCATTTGCCCTTTTTGTCATACTGTTTATCCAATTTAATACAATAAAAATAGAGAAGCAGTACAACAAACTAGTTTTACATTAATAATTTTACATTATGAGAACCTGATGTGTACAAAGCATTTTTCTTCATGCTTGCCCACCTCAATAAAATAATATTAAAAGGTTGAAATCATACCTTCCCACCCCAGGTACTTTTCATTTTTTAAAAAGTTTATTTTTAAACTGTAATTATCCATCAAAAGACTTTTAAAAAATGTCTTGATAGAACTGAAGAATACAGTTAATGCAATTGTCTCTGATAAACAAAAAAACATGTAGTTAAAAAGATAAATATACTGTGCAACTCTGGTACTCACATTGTATTGGTTTTTATAAATCACTCAAAAAACTTAAGTTTGTATTTTGTAATTTGACCAGAAGAGGGCAGGCCTATATCCCTTTAACTACATTTATAGAGCTATGTTTTTTTCCCTTGTACTCTCCTCCTACTGACTTGAAACACCCTCCCATCATTTTACTGATACACAAAGAAAAGCTGTTGTTACAGATGAAAACCCAATGGATAACTTTGATTCCCAAAACTGAATTGTACCTAGGGTAGGAAGGTACTAATCAACTTTCAAAGGGCTGAAATCCATACAACATGCCAGAAGGATTACAATTGCCAACATTCTGAAAGATATCTCAGAGAAAGGACTTAAGATATGGACATCTTACGGTTTACAAAGGCTTGGAAATGGCAAGTAGTATATTCTGTTTTTCTTTATAGCTGGGGGGCTGGTATTGGGCCATCCAGTATTCTGTTGTTGAAGAGTCAGAACCAGGATCACTTGTGGGGAATGTAGCTCAGGATTTGGGACTAAATCTAGCTGATATTTATAAACGAAGACTGCATTTGGGATCTGAGGGAAGCAGGAGACATTTTGCTTTGAACCATGAAAATGGAGTCCTGTCTGTGAAAGAAAGGATAGATAGAGAGAGTCTGTGTGGATCCAAAGTTAATTGTATATTGCCTGTTGAAATTGTTGCTGAAAATCCTTTGAAATTATTTCATCTAGAAATTGAAATTCTGGATATAAATGATAATTCCCCAAAGTTTTCCAGTAGTAATCGTTTTGTTAAAGTAACAGAATTACTTGCAACTGCTGGTGTACGATTTCCCCTAGAGATTGCCCAGGATAGTGATGTGGGAATCAACAGCATTAACCAGTATAAAATAAACACAAACCCATTTTTTTCATTATCTGTGAAAACTCGTAAGGATGGAACTCTTATTCCTGAGCTGGTGTTAGAAAAGGCTCTTGATAGAGAAGAAAAAGAAGAACATAAACTCATTTTAACTGCTCTAGATGGTGGGGAACCACCAAGATCAGGATCTTGTCAAATAACTGTCATGGTTTTAGATATCAATGACAATCCTCCTGTGTTTGACAGGCCAAATTATAAAGTACAATTATTAGAAAATTCGAAATTAAATACTATATTAATTACACTGAATGCTACAGATTTGGATGAAGGACCAAATGGAGAGATAGAATATTATTTTGATGGCCACACATCAAATTTCACAAAAGAATTATTTTATTTAAATTCGAAAACTGGAGAGATTTCTATTAAAGGACCAGTGGATTTTGAACAAGCAAATTTTCATGAATTGTCAGTTCATGCAAAGGATAAAGGCATCCCTAAACTGGAAGGGCACTGTTTAATTTATGTGGAAATAGAAGATGAAAACGATAATCCGCCTGAAATCATTTTGTCTTCAGTGGCAACAGATATTTCTGAAAATGTTCACATAGAAACTGAAGTAGCTTTTTTATCAATAAAAGACAGAGATTCTGGGGAAAATGGTGAGGTGAAGGTAATGATTTCACCAGATCTGCCCTTTAAAGTTAAACCTTTAAAGAGTCACTTTTCCCTGGTCACAGACAGACTGCTGGACAGAGAGAAGATTTCTCATTATACTATCCAGCTGATTGCAACTGATTTGGGCTCTCCATCTTTGCAAACACAAACCACCCTTACCTTGAATGTTTCTGACATTAATGATAACCCTCCAGTATTTTTACAAACTCAGTATAATGCGTTCATTAGAGAGAACAATGAACCAGGCAGTTTATTATGTACAGTGTCTGCTACCGATGCAGATGAAGGAGTTAATGCAGAATTGCTGTATTCTATAACTGAACGTCAGATAGAAGGTTCTTCTGTTTCTTCCTTTGTTTACATTAATCCTCAAAATGGCAATCTCTATGCCCAACGTGCCTTCGATTATGAACATATTCAAGTTTTTCAGGTAATTGTGAGAGTAGAAGATTCTGGTTTTCCAAAGTTATTTACCAATGTTACTGTGTCAGTGTTTGTACAGGACACTAATGATAACTACCCAAAACTGTTGCACCCAGATCATTCAAGCGAGCTTGTCTCAAGTGAAAAAGTTCCTAAATATGCTTCCCCTGGTTATTTGGTCTCAAAATTATCTGCAGTGGATTTAGATTCTGGCCATAATGCTTGGCTGCTCTTCAGTCTTCTTAAAGATACAGACACATCTTTATTTGATGTGTCTCCTAACACAGGGGAAATTAGAACTTTAAGGAATTTGCAAGATACAGATGAAAAGGATCTACATCTGGTTATTCTGATCAGTGACCATGGGGATCCTCCACTTTCAACAACAGTAACAATATATGTTAGTATTGTAGAAACTGTAGAAGAACAGATACTAAAACCAAATAATTTTGTTACTAGTTCGAAACCCACATCAGATTTAACCCTGTATTTAATAATTTCTCTTGTTGCTATTAGCCTAGTTTCTCTTATTACCTTTATCATATTGTTGGTAAAGTGTCTTAAAAGAGAAAACTATGAGAACAGTAGCTTCTGCTGTTTTGCAAGCAGAGCCCATTCAAAGCACTATGCAGACCAGTACAAACCAACCCTTTACTTAAACACAGATGGAACATTAAAGTATATGGAAGTGAGGATGGTTCCTCCAGACAACCAGGCACAATGTTATCAAAACTGTTTCCAGACACCAGCAGAAATGCCCAATGTCACATTAACAAAACCGCAACATTTCCCACAACTGAAAGACACAAATATTGGTACTGAAGGCTCTTTGGAAACAAATTGGCTAAATGACATAACCAAGGTAAAGATTCAATTAAAAATGTGTTTATTGACACTAGGTATTGTTTAAATTTTAATTATTTATAACTATTTGAGCTTTTAAATAATGTGCTACTATAAAAACATGTCCTTTACAATTTCATATAATATACATTTTTTGTTTATAACAAATGTTGCCCTAAACAATAGTCTAATTCTAAAGAGTTTAATATAATGTACAAATATGTTCATAATTGTTTTTTTTTATTAAAGTGGAAAAAGAAAAAGACACGTGGAATTATGTTTTCCCACCTTTCAAATTTTATTTAGAAATGTCACATTACAAACAGTATTTTGGAACTTGTTTGGGGGTTTTCCTTTTTGAGACCAGTGTTTGTTTTTGTAGATAATTTTGAGCTGAACACATATATTCTCAGTTCATATAGCATTAAAGTTTGTATTCAAACCTTTATATAGTTCCAAAGTGATTTAAGTGGAGATGTCCTTAATCCCAGGAAGTTCAGCTAATTATCTAGCCAAAAAGTTAATTGTATTTGCATGACAGGGTTGATTAACGTAAAATACAATAATGCTTTTAATTTAGCTTTAAAATGTGAATTTAGGAAGCAAAATATTTTTTTATTTAGGTTATGAGGGATTTCAATAATCACAATATTTGGTGATGTTCAAGTATTTAAAAGGACAGGTAATTTTATTTGTGTGTGCTGTTCATGTCAGCTCCTATAATGTAATAAAATTTTGGTTTTGGCTTGATTTTCTGCTTGGCTTTATGTAGTCACTGGTGTCTATTAGTTCACGAGCTGAGTAAACACTGCAATGGAAAAGGAAAGTTGTTTGTTTGTTTTCCAAAGCAAAGCAAATCTGCATGTTTTAACCTTAAAATGTCATGATGAACCAGTACTAGCAATGTAACTAAGAACATAGTAACTATTTATTGTGCACCTTAATAAAATTCACGGAAGTGCTTCTTTATATAAATATGAAATTCAGAATGCATAATGTTCAGTATAATAGCATCAGATATCAATACTCGTAGTTCACCTTTGATATACACTGGGGTCTAAAAATATGGTAGTTTGGTCCATAATATTTAGAAGAATGTGGTATAGCACAGATACTGTACAGTGCAAAACTCTTTTATTTCATATTACACTATCAGAGGTTATTAAATTATCACTTTATCTTCCATTTTTGTCATAATTTTGTGAAAATAAATAACATGCCATTATTTATTATATTAAAGAATGTTTTAAACTAATGTACATATCATAGAAATTTATAATAATTATTTATTAACTTGATTGCGATTGTTATTACAAGTTGCTAGGTAGCAGTTACCATTAATCCATATAATTGTTGGCTTTCTTAATGTTTCATGATTTTGTATAACACTGTATTGTTTAGGAATATACAGTGTATCTACAGGAAGATTCAATAAAAGTTCTTATAAAATAAAATTCTCAGATTTGTTATGCAAATACAAAATCATAATATGTTATACTTCTATATCTGCATGCTGTTTGCTCAAATCAAAGGAAAATACCAGTTTAAATATAATTAAGAATGAGTGGATTCTAGAATTCCTTTTAGTTTGTCTCTCACTTCTAATATCTCTCACGTCCTGGAGCAATTCTTAATAATCAGTCTTCACACCATCAAATGTTTCTGCATTTCTTTTGCTCAAAATAATTCACTTAATCCAAGCTTTCTCTGGGATTTAATACAGGGAAGTACAGTACACTAGCCTGGCATATAAGAACCGTAGGTGTATAAAGCATTTTCCTCATGCAGGCCCTCCTCAATTAAACAATATTTAGAAGTAGGAATTATAAGTCTTACTTCCCTGCCCCAGGTACCTTTCATTTTGAAAAAGTTTTATAGTTGTCCTTTAAAACAACTGAAAAATGTATTAGTAGAAATGAATATAACAGAAAATGCTATATGTTGGGATTTTTAAAAAATCATGTAATTAAAAAGATACATAATACGTTGCAATACGTGTACTCACACTAGTTTTTATAAATTGTTTGAAAAACTCACGTTCGTATTTGTAGTTTGCACTTTGACCAGAAGAGGGCAGGCCTGTATTCCTTTAACTATATTTATAGAGCTGTGTTTTTTCCCTTGTACTCTCCTCCTACTGACTCACTGAAACACCCTCCCATCGTTTAACTGATACACAAAGAATAGCTGTTGTTACAGATGAAAACCCAATGGATAACTTTGATTCCCAAAATTGAATTGCTCCTAGGGCAGGAAGGTATTAATCAACTTTCAGGGCTGAAATCTACATAAAATGTCAGGAGGATTACAATTGCCAACATTCTGAAAGGTATCTCAGAGAAAGGACTTAAGATATGGACATCTTTAGGTTTCCGAAGGCTTGGAAATGGCAAGTAGTATATTCTGTTTTTCTTTATAGCTGGGGCTTGGTCTCTGGGCAGATCCAGTATTCTGTTGTTGAAGAGTCAGAACCAGGATCACTTGTGGGGAATTTTTCTTTATAGCTGGGGCTTGGTCTCTGGGCAGATCCAGTATTCTATTGTTGAAGAGTCAGAACCAGGATCACTTGTGGGGAATGTAGCTCAGTGTTATCAAAACTGTTTCCAGCCACCAGCAGAAATGCCCAATGTCACTTTACAGAAACCACCAGCTTACCCATATTTGAATGACACAATTATTAAAGCTGAAGACTCTTTAGAAACAAATTGGCCGAATGACTCAACACAGGTGAGAAATTGTATTTTGTAATTAATTAATATAGTTCAACTTATGCTTTAATATCCAAGGTATATTGCTATTTTTTGTGGAGAGTAAATATGTTTGAAGATGAAATTGTGCACCCATCAAAAAATAATAGTAATATTGCTGTAGAACCTTATTATTGTAAAAATAGAACTTAAAGGGCAACTAAAGCCACAGAACAACACTGAACCAGAAGGCAGAACACCTTGATATAAAACCAGTTATCTGTGTCTTACCTCTCATTTTGATACTTGCTCTGGGAAATTTACCTAAATAACATATGGTTTGTGCTTTACTTCTCAGCATTCTAGTAACAGACAGTTTGGTCAACGACCATTATGTTCTGCACATGCTCAGTCCTTAGCTATGGCACAAACTTGTTACAGTTGGTCACACCCATTAATAATATCTAGCCAATCCTTTTACAGGACAGATAAAGCAAGGAAGCATGTGACTGAGGTCAGAAGGTGTGGTCTGACACTGCACATACACACAGATACTTCATCCAGTTCTTAACAGGCTTTGATTTACTTTAACAGAGTTTACTAAAGTAGCATTTTATAGTTTATTGGTGTTTTTAGGGGGGTTGTTTTCAGATTCTGATTTCAGTATTAAAAAATGGGTTTAGTTCTCCTTTAAAGATTCCTTTTGGGGAATATATAGTTTTTTGCCTTAGTCCTGTTGTAAAATGGAGGTTATATTTGGCAAAGAGCTGATGTTGATTTGAGGTTTTGGTCTTTTATATCTTGTTATTTCACTCCTTCTGCATTTTTACAATTATATGGTTAAGGTGTGTTGAGCCTTTGTATTAATCTTTACATTTGTACTGTATGGTTATGATTAGAGATGTTCGAAATAGTTGAGTTGAAATAGTTTGAAAATCGTCTATTTAGATTTTTGAAAATCGTCTACTTTTGATTTTTGATTCTCGAAAATCGTCTACTTTAGTTTTTCGATAATTATCTAATTTTGATTTTCGATTTTCGATAATTATCTACTTTCAATTTTCGATTAAAAAAAAAAAAATTAGGGTTCCGTGAAATTCGTTCCAAAAGTTTCATAGAGACTTCGAAACCCTCAGATTCAATTCTAAACTGGGTTCTAATTAAACCCAGTTTCGTTGATTGTTGATAGACTTCCACCAAAAGAAATGCCAAAGACACCCCTGAAGGGACTTACCTGTTTCTCACTGTTCCTCCTCTGCTCTGCAGCTGACAGTCACTCTACTTCCTGTTTGTGGCTGTCAGTTAAGATGCAACGTGACATAGCACCAAATTGCATGGCAGCTCTGACCAGGAAGTAGAGAGGCTGCCAGCACAGAGGCTTTCTGCTCCTGTTTTTGCTTGAAACAAGCTCGAAACTGGAGCAGCGGGCGGTGCCCAGGCACCGGCTCAGGTAAGTCCCTTCAGGGGCATCTTTGTTTTTTCTTTATAATGCAAAACTGGGGGGTTGGGGGGTTTCATTGCATTTATATCAAAAGACTTTTTTTGACTGGACATGCCCTTTAATGTTGGGCTTAACATTATAATTACCCATATGTTATGCACTAAACACTTTATTTCATAAATCAACCAACAGCCACAGCAAAAGTAGTGGTGTGACACAGATTGTATTTTTGTGTATTTGCTTTGTCAATTAAAACATTGTTGTCTCATGACTTATGTTCCCCTTTAAATGCTTCGTAAATATCTCGCAGAGAAGAAGTTTCACAAACCAACTTTTTGCAAAAGTAGCAACTTATTACAGTACCATGCTTGAATTGACTGAGCTAATTGTAAAGATCCATTGTTTCCCGATTGTTTGTGTTCCTGGCTACATGGTTAATTGCTTGATTTTATAGACCTGTAGTAATGGTCTGTATTTTGCTGGTTTTAAAGGTGTGTAAATATTAACTCATATAGTAAAATATGTTTATTATCCTTAACATTAGAATTGCTGTATACATTAAAATTAGAAAGTTAAAAGTTCTTTTAAATGTGATACAGGATGGTATTTATAAAGGATTGGTAATGTCTGATAGCAATCCTTTATAATGGTCGAAAAACAATATAACTAGTATCGCTGTTGTTTTCCTCTTCTATGTTACTTTTTGACCAGGCAAGAACTTTGGTCAAAAGACTGATACTGGCAAGTATTTTGATACCACCTGGTATCGTACCATTATTGACACACTGCAGTTTAAAACAATACAGATACTAGCTGTATTGTTTTCAACTGTTATAAAAGATCGATATCGGACATCACCATTCATAGTTGTTTATCTGTAATACTTTATGTTATAAATGAATTCATTTAATTTACTAATGTAACAATAAAACTAAAAGTCGGTGCATATAATGAAAACTTCCTGTAGATAATTTGGTAAAATGTAAAAGGATTCAGGGAGACAGAATTCCTGTTAATTTGTCTTAAAAGCTACTGTACTTCTCATGATATAAATATCATACATTTGTTCCTAAGAGATAGCTTATTTTTGTTTAATTTTAGCATTTTGTATGGTTTAACAGATAAATATATTCAATTATTTAATACAGTACAATACAGTTTAACACTTTCTAAATAAGGTGCCTGATAGTATACATATACTGTAAAAGTTAGTATTGCTGGCCAGAAGAGGGCACACCTGTTATCAAATTATATCTTTAGCTACATATGTGGATCTGTTCTTTTTATTTGTCAACTCTCCTCCCCTTTGCTTATTGTTAATTCGTGAATTATTTTCAAAGCATTTAGGGGTTTTACCTTTTTCAAGGGCACAAATTCAGGTTTAAGGGATTACAATGGAAGATATTCTGGATAAAGTAAGAAGGAAGGAGAAACAATATGGACACCCTAAGCTCTCAGAATGCTTGGAAATGGGAAGTAGAATATTTTGTTGTTCTTTGTAGCTGTGTCTGGGTCTCTGGACAGCTTCAGAGTCACAACCAGGGGAATGTAGCTTGGGATTTGGGAATAAATATCTTACTGTGAAAGAAAGAATAGATAGAAAAGGCCTGCGTGGTTCTAGTTCAAGCTGCATATCACCTCTTATTGCTGAAAATCCACAAAAACATTATAGTGTGGAAATTAAAATTATGGATATAAATGATAATTCCCCAACCTTCTCTAGTGCTCAAAATATAAATATAACAGAGATATTGCATTGAGATGCAATAATGGCTGTTATTGGTCAAGTAAGTATAAATCCATCCTATCCGAAGTAATATCAAGTTAGTGTGGGCCTGCACCATTTCCAGTAAAGGCGCAAAGCTCCCAATGCAATATGGGAACTGTTAATATTTTGGGCTGAATAAATAAGAACCTTCACTCTTTCCAAGAATTCTGTTAGTAATTAGTGGTATTGTTTTCATTCACTGTGTTCCTTTTCAGCCAGGCAAAAATGATCACTTTGGTCAAAAGACTGATACTGGTTGGTGTTTTGATGTTGCTTGAAACACAGTAATTAACTGGAAAAAAAAACAGCTGTGTAGGAGGCTTAAAACTGGGTGAGGTACAGCCAAACTCTGCTACAAGGTTCTTCTTAAAGACAGATCACGTCACAAGTCAAACACCATGGCAAGACTGAGCACAGTATTAAGAAACAAGATTATTATACAACACCAGCAAGGTCTAGCCCAAGAAACTGCAGTTTCAAGATATGCTGTTTAGACTTTGTTGTCAGTCAAAAAAAATAAATTTTTAGAGGGGCAGAGGAAAGACACATCATGTGCACTTCTCTTTGAAATCAAAAGGTGTTCAGCAAAGTCAACAGCTCAGGCAGGGCAGAAACTTATCTACATCTGTAGAAGTCTTTTACCAGAAGATGCCTTCATTAAAGAATTGTGTCCAAAAATCCTTACCTCTGACATGGAAACATAGTCAAGTGACTAAATTGTGCTAAAAACATAAAAACTGGGGTGCAGAAAAAATGGTAACAGGTGCTATGGAACAATGAGTCATAATTGTAGACATTTGGCATAGCAGCTTGAAAAAGGGCTGGAAAATTATAAATGTCTTCAGGTACTGTAACAGTGAAGCATTGTGGAGGTTCCATGCAAGTTTGGGGCTGTATTTATGCAAACAGAGTAGGGGATTTGGTCAGGATTAATGGTGTTCTCAATGCAAAGAAATATAAGAAGATACTTTAAGTTTAGAGTACAGTACATCAAAACTTTATTTTATTTTAGTACATTAAATTAAATTTACTTTTAAGGCAGATCTTTGGGTGTAGTGTAAATGTCACAATAATCTATATAGCTTAGAATGTAGTAGATTTTCTTCACTTAAGTTACACAGTATATCCAGGAGAGGGCAGTCCTGTCATCCAATCATGTCTGCACAAGTAGATCTATGCTATTTTATTCCCATTCTCCTCCCTCTGTTACAATCACCCTCCCATATTACCACGGACACACAAAGAATAGCTGATGAAAATCCAGTGGATATTTTTTACAAATTATACAGGATGTTTACGTCCTACTTGGGCTAAAAGCTAAACTCCAGACTCATGGGATTTTAACAGAAAAAACATTGATTGAACCTTTTAAGATTGGATTTAAGATATGGACATCAGAGGCTCACCAAGGGCTTGGAAATGGCAAGTAGTGCATTCCTTTTTTCTTTGTAGCTTGGGCTGGGTGTCTGGACAGCTTCATTATTTTATTGCCGAAGAATCAGAACATGGGTCAGTTGTAGGCAATGTAGCTCAGGATTTGGGGATAAGTCTGGCAGATCTATACAAACGAAGACTGCATCTAAGGTCTGATGGAAGCAAGAGCCATTTTGCTATTAACCAGAAAACTGGAGCTTTAACTGTTAATGAAAGGATAGATAGAGAAATCCTTTGTGGGTCCATCTCTAACTGTATTTTGTCTGTTAAAATTGTTGCTGACAATCCTTTTGAGGTTATAAGTGTAGATATTGATGTTTTGGATATAAATGATAATTCCCCAACCTTTTCAACTGCTGATCGCATCATAACAATAGCAGAGGTTCATGCAAATCCTGGTATTCAGTTTTCATTAGAAATTGCAAAGGATCCAGATGTGGGTATTAACAGTATTAAGCAGTATAAAATAGATAAAAATCCATATTTTTCATTAACTGTAAAGAATCGCAAAGATGGAACTCTTATCCCTGAGCTAACATTGGAAAGGGTCCTTGATAGAGAAGAAAAGAAAGAACATAGACTTATTCTCACTGCTGTTGATGGTGGTGAACCAGCAAGATCCGGATCTTGTCAAATCACTGTGATCGTTTTAGATGTCAATGACAATGCACCAGTATTTTTTAAACCAATCTACAAAATAACATTACTAGAAAATTCTAAATTAGACACTATATTAATTACCCTTAATGCTACAGATCTGGATGAAGGACCAAATGGTGAAATAGAATATTTCTTTGATGACAATAATTTAGATTCTGCTCTGGAAATATTTAGTTTAAATTCACAAACTGGTGAGGTTTATATAAAAGGAATAGTGGATTATGAAGAGTCAACATTTCATGAATTATCAATTCGAGCAAAGGATAAAGGAATTCCTGAATTAGAAGGGCGCTGCTTGGTTCAAATAGAGATAGAAGATGTAAATGATAATTCACCTGAAATTATTTTGATGTCTGTCTCAATGTATGTGCCTGAGAATGTACCTTTAGAGACTGCTGTGGCCTTTTTTACTGTGAAAGACAAAGATTCTGGGAAAAATGGAGAGGTGAAATTAACAGTTTCAAATAATTTTCCATTTACAATTAAAGCTTATAACAATCAGTACTCACTGGTCACAGATGGAGTTCTAGATAGAGAGAAGATCTCTCAGTATGCCATACAACTGATTGCTACTGATATGGGCTCCCCTGCTATGCAAACACAAACTATGGTGAACTTAAATGTTTCAGATATTAATGATAACCCACCACTGTTTCTATTAGAATATTATGAAGCTTCTATAAAAGAAAATAATGAGCCAGGGAGTTTACTATGTGCAGTATCTGCGTTTGATTTAGATGAAGGTGTTAATGCAGAATTAACTTATTCTTTAGTTGAAAATAAAATAGATGAATCCTCTGTTTCCTTATTTGTCTATATTAACCCCCAGACTGGTAACATCTATGCCCAGCGTGGCTTTGACTATGAACAGAATCCCTTTTTTCAAATTACTGTAAGAGTAGAAGATGCTGGCTTTCCCAAATTATTTTCTGATATAACTGTATCTGTATTTGTGTTGGATACAAATGATAACTACCCCACTGTTCTGTATCCTCACCATTCAAGAGAACTTATCAGTGACATTCTAAGTGAGAAGATACCACAATCTGCATCTGTTGGATATCTAGTCACAAAAGTATCAGCAGTGGATTTAGATTCAGGTCACAATGCTTGGTTACAATTCAGTCTTGATGAAGAAACTGATGTCACATTATTTAGAATCTCTGAGAGTACCGGAGAAATTAGAACCATTCGGACTTTTCATGAACTGGACAGCACAGAGCAACAGCTGGTTATTTTGGTCAGTGACCACGGGGATCCTTCATTAACAACCACAGTCACCATAATTATAAACATAGTGGACAATGTTCTACAAGAAAGTTCAAAGTCAAATGATTTTAAAATGCACTCAAGCCCTAAACAAGATCTGACATTATATCTTATTATTTCTCTGGTAGCTATCAGTGTAGTTTCCCTTGTTACCTTTATTTTATTATTAGTTAAATGTTTGAAAAAAGAAAATGACAGTAGTAGTAGAAGTTGCTGTTTTTTAAGTAGAACATCCTCCAAGCAGTATGTGGACCAGTACCAACCAACATTATATTTAAACACAGATGGGACTCTAAAGTATATGGAAGTTCGTATGGTCCCACCTGAATCTCAGGCACAATGTTATCAAGCCTGCTTCCCACCAACAGCAGGGAAATATGATCTTAATATTTCAAAGCCTCTTGATTTTCCTCCATTAAAAACCACTGTCAATGGAAATGAGACATCCTCCGATGCAAGCTGGCTAAATGAGCCAAACCAGGTGGGAGCTAGTTTATTTATGTATTACAGAGTTTGATGTATTGTGTTAGCAGTTAAATTTGCTGTATTTAAAGTGATGTGCTGGTAGGTGAACATTGGGAAAGGGATCACCCTAACAAGAATCAAGGGGACCCTTTGACCTTACCCTACAACCCTACAAGTCTCCCTAGTAAAAAGAAATGTGAAATATCTTATCTCGGTCCCTAACCCAGACTTTCAGGTAGATTCAATAAAAGTTCTTATCGTTTAAAATGGTGCTAATTTTGCCCCAACCAATCAGATCTTATTTAACATTTGAAAGATAACATCTGATTTTTCAACTTATTGTCAGAACTGCATTAAACTCCCTGCCAGTCAGGACAGTGGTCTGGGTGCTGGTTTGGTAAAGTTATGTGTGTGCTAAAATGACAATGCAAGAAAGTTACAAGATAAGAAAAAGTATCCGGGGTTATGGGTTCAAAAGAGGGGCTTTCATACTGCCAGAAGGCAAGTCATGTTTAAAAAAAATCCATGTGTCTTTGTGTGTATCTGTAGCCATTAGCGTCAGTACATACTATTACATTACATACTACTAATATTTGAAAGGTAGCTTTTGCAGTAGCAAGTTTGTTAGGGAACCTTTTTTTATCCGGTTATCTAGAAAACACTTCTAGTGAGAAGGGGAGAGGTCTAGAAAACATGAGGGGGGTTGTAAAAGTTTTTTTTTTAAATATATATTTGTGTTAGGGAAAGGGCCGCATCCAAAATTTGGTTACTGGTCCTGTGATTTCTAGCTATGCAGGTGAATATACATAGGCACCCTGGTCTTTTATGTTTTTATGTAATAATATTAAACTACGCTAATTTTATTTTGTTATTTGGTGTGGTAATATTAGCATTGTAGTTACTTCTTGATTCTAGACTGCTACGTTTGCCAATTTAAACAAATACGTGAACAAAAATACTTGAATACATCAGCACTGTTCAATTGCAAATCCTCTGTACTAACTTCTGTATACTGTATGTATGAAAAAACATTGATTATATAAACAACTCTATCAGCTATAATCAATTGTTATCTGTGGAAATAGTGCTGTTTTATTGTGAAAAACAGTGTGTTGATGTCACAAATATAGCCTAACATAAATAACATTTAAATAAACAATTCTAAATAGGAAAAATAAAAACATGGGCCATTGATATGGGCTCTCCTGCTATGCAAACACAAGTTATAGTGAACTGAAATGTTTCAGATATGAATGATAACCCACCACATTGTCTATTGGAACAAAAAGATATCCCTGCTTATCTTTATTCCCAGCACTTCAGGAAAAAGATACTGTTCGGAAATATTTATTAAGTTCCTTAATCCCTTGCTGTATTGTGTTGCCCCCTTTACAGCTTTGTGAGCTCTTTGTGAGCTCATGTAGCTGTAAAGCAGAATACTTATACAGCCATCATAAGGCTGTGACTGACGGTTAGCACCTAGAAAAGTGGCAAGAATCCAATGGATTTCAAGGAGTGCCAGGGAGAAAGTTATGTATTGTGAAATCGAGTATATGTAGAGAGCTTTAGATCCACTCATTATATTGCAGGTGCATCACTGAATCAGCCATGTTCAATGTGCTTTTATCAGGGATAGAGGAGCAATACAATAAGTTATTCTGTATATTTGTTCTGATGGGAGACAAGTGGCGAAGTGACTGTAGTGTTAACTAGTAAAAGATATTTATGTGGAAATTCATATTTCTTATTTTAGCTTAAATATGAGCTGTATCATAAGCCTTACTCCCCAAAATCAATCTTTTCTAAAGCTAATTACAGGCCTGCAACCATGTGTGGAAACCTTAGGGAGAGAGAAAATATTCTTTTCAGGCTTGTGGCTAGTTTTAAAGGAATAATACAAACGCTTATTCTCCCCTCCCTGTGAATAATATTTCGCTCGGGGGACCTGGAACTTACCTTACTACCGATCCACTCGCAGCCGCTCCTTCACTGAACAGCTGTTCTCTCCCGATCGCGCGCCCTATCTTTTGTATTGGCGCTCATGCGTCTAAGATAGGGTGCACGGTCGGGACAGAGCAGCTATAAGTGAAGGAGCGGCTGCGAGTGGAGCGGTGGTAAGGTAAGTTCCAGGTCCCCCGAGCGTAATATTATTCACAGGGAGGTGAGAATAAGCGTTTGTATTATTCCCTGTGAATAATACAAACGAATGGCATAGAGTTGTTTTTTTGGAATATGGGAGTTTAGTGTCCCTTTAAAAACAATCCACAGATTTGGGGCAGTGCTTATAATGCAGCTGATGATGTTGCATATTTCCTTAGCAGTAGAACGCAAGTGGGCATGCTCAAGCTAGTAATGAGTGGGTAGAGCAATGGTGCTGGTGACATCACAGTGTATGTTTAATAACATACATTTAATATAATGAATATCAGGTACCAGGGAGATACGTGGAGATTAAGCAAGGTTAATATTTTTTCTCAACTTTAAATATTTTCCTCAAGTGAAACAAACATTTTAAAGTAATAAATAAATGACTCTATCATGGTTTATTTATGCACCACTTATATACAATTTGTGTATTTCTACATAGAAGAATAAATTATGCAGGGTTTAGCCAAATAGCTGTGTAACATATCGGTATGCATATCATACATTCAGGGTTTTTCAATAAAAGTTCTTATCATTTATCTCACCATTTAAAATGGTGCTAATTTTGCCCCAACCAATCAGATGTAAGCTTTTAATTGTTAAACAAGATCTGATTGGTGGGGCAAAATTAGCACCACTTTAAACGATAAGAACTTTTATTGAATCTCCCTGATTGTTTTTAAAATAAAACTAGGTGAAATTCTGCAATGTGTCCAGAAGAGGGCACTGCTGTTATCCAATCATTTTTAGTTGCACAAGTAGATCTACTCCTATTCTCATTCTATTCTCCTCCCCCTGACTTAATGAATCACCCTCCTATGTTTCGACGGACACACAAAGAATTGCTACTTAGCAAAATCCAGAGGATATTTTTTGACAATTATACAGGATTTTTACCTCTTTGTGGTGCTCCAATGTACAAACTACAGACTCATGGGATTATAAAGTAAAACATATCAATTGATTTCTCTAAGGGAGGATTTAAGATATGGACATCAAAAGCTCACCAAAGGCTTGGAAATGGCAAGTAGTATCTTTATATTTTCTTTGTAGCTGGGGCTGGGTCTCTGGGCAGCTTCGCTATTCTGTTGTTGAAGAGTCAGAACCAGGATCAGTTGTAGGCAATGTAGCTCAGGATTTGGGAATAAACATGGAAGATATATATAACCGAAGGCTAAATTTAGGATCTGAAGAAAGCAAGAGATATTTTGCTGTAAACCAGAAAACTGGATCTCTCACTGTCAATGAAAGGATAGACAGAGAAATCCTTTGTGGGTCCATCTCTATCTGTATTTTGTCTGTTAAAATTGTTGCTGAAAATCCTTTAGAGGTTATAAGTATGAACATTGACATTTTGGATATAAATGATAATTCCCCAACCTTCTCAAATGCCATTCATACTATATCAATAGCAGAGGTTCATGCAAACCCTGGTATTCATTTTCCATTAGAAACGGCAAAAGATCCAGATGTGGGTATTAACGTATAAGCAGTATAAAATAAATAAAACCCATATTTTTCATTATCTGTAAAGAATCGCAAAGAATGGAACTCTTATCCCTGAGCTAACATTGGAAAGGGGCCTTGATAGAGAAGAAAGAAAGAACATAGACTTATTCTCACTGCTGTTGATGGTGGTGAACCAGCAAGATCCGGATCTTGTAAATCACTGTGATCGTTTTAGATTTCAATGACAATGCACCAGTATTTTCAACCCATCTACAAAATAATTATATTCGAAAATTCTAACTAGATACTAATTAATTACCCTTAGCTACAGATCTGGATGAAGAGCCAAACGGTGAAATAGATATTATTTTGATAACCATAATTTAGATTCTACACTGGAAAAATTTAGTTTAATTCGCAAACTGGTGAGGTTTCTATCAAAGAACGTGGATTATGAAGAGAAAACATTTCATGAACTGTCAATTGGGCAAAGGATAAAGGAATTCCTGAATTACAGGATGCTGCTTGGTGCAAATAGAGATAGAAATGTAAATGATAATTCACCTGAAATTATTTTGACATCTGCATCAACATATGTGCCCGAGAATGCACCTTTAGAGACTGCTGTGGCCTTTTTCACAGTGAAGACAAAGATCTGGGAAAAATGGAGAGGTGTAAATTAGATATTCCACACATTGCCATTTACTATCAAATATTTTAACAGTCAGTACTCACTGGCACAAATGATTGCTGGATAGAGAGAAAATCTCCCAGTTATACATCAACATGATTGCTACTGATTGGGCTCTCCTGCATTGCAAACACAAGCTACAGTTAGATTAAGTGTGTCAGATATTAATGATAACCCACCACATTTCTATTGGAATATTATGAAGCTTCTATAAAAGAAAATAATGAGCCAGGGAGTTTACTATGTGCAGTATCTGCATTTGATTTAGATGAAGGCGTTAATGCAGAATTAACTTATTTTAATTGAAAGTAAGATTGATGGATCTTCTGTTTCCTTATTTGTTTATATTAACCCCCAGAGTGGTAACATCTATGCTCAGCGTGGCTTTGACTATGAACAGAATCCCTTTATTCAAATTACTGTAAGAGTAGAAGATGCTGGCTTTCCCAGATTATTTTCTGATATAACTGTATCTGTATTTGTATTGGATACAATGATAACTACCCACTACTCCAGTTCCTGTACCTCACCATTCAAGAGAACTTATCAGTGACGTTCTAAGTGAGAAGGTTCCACAATCTGCATCTGTTGGGTATCTAGTCACAAAGGTTTCTGCAGTGGATTTAGATTCAGGTCATAATGCTTGGTTACAATTTAGTCTTGATAAAGAAACTGATGTCACTTTATTTAGAATCTCTGAGAGTACTGGAGAAATCAGAACTATTCGGACTTTTCACGAATTGGACAGCACAGAGCAGCAGCTGGTTATTTTGGTCAGTGACCACGGGGATCCTTCATTAACTACCACAGTCACCATAGTTATAAACATAGTGGACAATGTTCTACACGAAAGCTCAAAGTCAAATGATTTTAAAATCCATTCAAACCCTAAAACAGATCTAACATTATATCTTATTATTTCTCTGGTAGCTATCAGTGTAGTTTCACTTGTTACCTTTATTATATTATTAGTTAAATGTTTGAAAAAAGAAATGACAGTAGTAGTAGAAGTTGCTGTTTTTTAAGCAGAACATCATCCAAGCAGTATGTGGACCAGTACCAACCAACATTATATTTAAACACAGATGGGACTCTAAAGTATATGGAAGTTCGAATGGTCCCACCAGAATCTCAGGCACAATGTTATCAAGCCTGCTTCCCACAAACAACAGGGAAATATGATCTTAATAATGCAAAGCCTCTTGATTTTCCTCCATTAAAAACCACTGTCAATGAGAATGAGACCTCCTCAGAAACAAGCTGCTTAAATGAGCCAAACCAGGTGAGAGGCAATGTATTAATTTATTACAATGTTGATATATTTTGATAGTTAAAGGATAACTGTATTGCCTCAATGCATTTTTTTAAATAATTGCTTTAAAAAGAGTAAAGGTATGCAGCCCACCCCATACATTTTTCCTGATTTCGAGCCTCTCTAGGCCTCCAATTAGCCACACTGTGAAGGGGGTGTAACAATTCTGTCTGCATCTAAAGCTGTCACTCAAAGCTAGCATGATAGAAAACATTCCTCCACCCACCATTGATCAGCTTGTTTATGTAGGCTGTATCTTAGCATCAGGACATTTCAAGTTTGTTTGACTGGCAGAGGAGGATGAGAGAGGTTGTAACAGACAGTCCCACCAGCCAATGACAAGTGCCCTTGGCTGTCTAGGAGGTTGGCTTTTAGCACTCATCTTTGCTGTGTGATATCTAAGGGAGGGCAGCACAGCTGTAAATGTAAGTAAGTGATGTCAGCTGCTGGAAGTGTGGATATGTAATGGGGGTGATGTTTTTTTTGATATTGTTGTCCTTTAAATTTGGTGTGTTGATGGGAGAACATATATATATCCAAAAACATTTATGTTTTCATATAATATTATCAAAGATGACATTTTATTTTGATGTTATAATCACATTAGCATTGTAGTTTTATCTCTTAAAGGGTATTTCTGTTGTTCTCCCTTTATACTATTTCCCTAGGAGATGTCATATGTTATTTGGTTTTAACTACCATTTGTATGCTTATGATACTCAAATATACTTTTCCGGCCCCACACTAAGTCCTGACACCCAATCATGTCTCCTCATGGTTGGCACACCGATGCCTCAAACTAAACATGACTAAAACAGAACTAATCCTTTTTTCCACCTAAACCTGGTCATATCCCACCCTTTTCTATTTCTGTGCACAACTTCCATTTACCCTATTCAGTCGGCACGCTGCTTAGGGGTTATTATTGATTTCTCTCTCTTCTTTGCTAATCACATTAACAAAATAGCTAAAATCTGTCTCTTTCACCATAATATTGCAAAACTCCATAGATTCCCCTCTCTTCTGACTATTGTTATGCTTATCTATGCAGGAAAGCAGGATATGTTTTAGAGGGTTATTGCAAACTATTGAAATTTTTCAGTTCCAATTTTACATACATTTATATTTCCCATCTGCACTCGTGTGTTTCTTATTTCTTCAAGTGCAAATTATACTTTTTTAGAAATAAAAAGAATATATAAAAGTTTGAGTGGTCAGAAATCTTTAATATCAGTTCCAATTTTAATAAACACATATACATCTATACGTATATGGATGTTCTGATGATGGCTAGCAAGATGGGCAAAAAGCGTAGACTAGGGTGTTCACAATAAATTTATTTTGTATGAATAAGTCCAGTGAGTGCCCGGATTCATTGAAAATTATACTTATGTAAACCTCATAAGCATCCTGGCAATGGAAGACATATGAGTGAGAATCGGGGTACTGGCTTTAATATAAATGTATATGCTTGATCATTGCTAAAAAGGATGCTGTGGATTCTATGGCGTTCAGTATTCTTACACTCATTTTTGAGGAATGTGCAGTAGAAACTGTGTTTAATTTAAAATACCTGTTTAAGGAATGTTGATTGTATCTGAATTTATCTTGTATATTAGTATAATAATTTAAATTACCTATTTTTGTTTACTCCTTAACACCCTGGCAGTTTTTAATGAGTTTTTGAGCACTATTGACCAGTTGGCTGGGCCGACATAGTGTTTGTCTCTGCTTATGTAATAAATGTATAATAAATTACAATGAATACCATAGCAGCATAAATGCACCCAGTTTCTATCTTCTAGGAATAATTTTGTACTAACACATAAAATTATTGTTTTTGTTTTATTTTTTGCTTGTAAGTATAAGTATGTTCATTGTGCAATCATCAGCAATTGCAGCAATAAAAGTAGAAAGTAGGCACACTGACCCAATGTATAGCAGGGGGTATACATGTTTCAGACCAGTGTCTTTGTCAAGTGAAAATAAAATGGACTTATATTTTGTAAATATTTTTAAAACTAGAAATATCATTTTTTATCTTTGAAAGATCCAAAAGGCATTTGCATTGTAGTATTTTTCTAATATTAATTAATATTACCTAATATTATTCACTAACATAAAGTGGCAAACTACAAGAAACAATAAATTTACAGGGAGGTGTAATATCTGAAAATGGGGGATAAAATGGAGTTAAACACAGGATTCCTGATTTAATATCAGGGTTAATATGTGTTTTACTCCATTTTTCCGATGCCTTCCCATATTTCACTTAGAGGGTGTGGCATATCCACCCTTGAAACAAAAAATGGTGACTTGTCGGTTATCTGCCCACAATTCTAACTGCTATTTTTACCAGTCTATTACATGCATCTATAATCAGATATTTAATGATAAGTTCCATTTCTTTTTTTCAAAGGTATCTGCCTCCTCCCTTTGCTCAATAAGCTTTTAATAAGCTTGAGCTTCTGCAGTAGGTGAAACAGCAGTCAATCATTGGTTGTTATGTCAGTTGTCACAGCCTTGATTGACTGCATGAGGTAGGGGCCAGCTTACTCTGCCAGAATGGGGATTATAATTATCCCTAAATATCTGGTTAGTAACGCAGGTACTAAATTGCAGTTGGCGTTGAGGGTAGGTAACTGACAATTGACCAGTTTTTTGTTTTAAGGATGGACGTGACTTTTAATGGCACAGGTAAAAAGGAAAATGTTTGTTTTTGCGCCTTAAAAAAGCTGCTG
Source organism: Hymenochirus boettgeri (assembly GCA_019447015.1). NCBI lineage: Eukaryota > Metazoa > Chordata > Amphibia > Anura > Pipidae > Hymenochirus > Hymenochirus boettgeri. The sequence goes on from CM033471.1 coordinate 42,084,977, forward strand.
GAATGGAGTAACTGAAGCTAAGTGAGTACACTTGGAGATCGGAAGGTAAGTATTAAATCAGGCTGTTGGTTTCCTGTCAGGGAGGAAATTGCGATAGCTTAATATTTCTTCTTAATGCTTTTTAGAACATGCTGGATATTTTTATTGAAAAGTTCAGCGTTTCATAATGTTATGTATTTTTAAAATTATAAATATCTTACTTAATAAGTAAGAGTAATATTATATTTCATAGCCAACCATTTTGTACAACTGCTAAATTTATATATATTCAATATTTTCCTACCATGATTGAAGTATTCATTTCATATACAGTATAGCAGGTAAATAAATCCCTATAAAAGAAGAACTATGATTTAATTGGAAAAACTGAATATTTAAATGTTTTCCTGGTGAAAAAAACATTTAAAGAAAATACAATTATACGTATTGGTTCTATTACAGTTTCTGTAAGCACTATGTTTTGTAGATTACTTCATATTTAAGAAGGGATAATTTGATCAAGGTTTTAGCCGTCTTGCTAAGCAAAATATATTTTTTGCAATGCATCATTTACAAGAGACTATTTAATGAAGCAAGGTGAAATTCTGCAGTGTGGCCAGAAGAGGGCACTCCTGTTATCCAATTGTCCTTAGTTACACAAGTAGATCTACTCCTATTTTCATTCTATTCTCCTCCCCCTGACTTAGTGAATCACCCTCCCATCTTTCGACAGACACAAAAAGAATAGCTGCTGTTCTGAGTAAAATCCAGGGGATATTATTTGACAACTATACAGGATTTTAACCTTTTTCTGCTGTTCCAATCTACAAACTACAGACTCATGGGATTATAAAATGAAACATATTAATTGATTTCTCTAAGGGAGGATTTAAGATATGGACATCCTAAGCTCACCAAAGGCTTGGAAATGGCAAGTAGTATCTTTATATTTTCTTTGTAGCTGGGGCTGGGTCTCTGGGCAGCTTCGCTATTCTATTGTTGAAGAGTCAGAACCAGGGTCAGTTGTAGGCAATGTAGCTCAGGATTTGGGAATAGGTCTGGCAGATCTATATAAACGAAGACTGCATCTAGGGTCTGACCAAAGCAAGAGACATTTTGTTGTAAACCAGAAAACTGGATCTCTCACTGTCAATGAAAGGATAGACAGAGAAATCCTTTGTGGGTCCATCTCTACTTGTATTTTGTCTGTTAAAACTGTTGCTGAAAATCCTTTAGAGGTTATAAGTGTGGACATTGACATTTTGGATATAAATGATAATTCCCCAACCTTCTCAAATTCCAATCATACTATATCAATAGCAGAGGTTCATGCAAATCCTGGTATTCGATTTCTATTAGAGATGGCAAAAGATCCAGATGTGGGTATTAACGGTATTAAGCAGTATAAAATAAACAAAACCCCATATTTTTCATTATCTGTAAAAAATCGCAAAGATGGAACTCTTATCCCTGAGCTAACATTGGAAAGGGGCCTTGATAGAGAAGAAAAGAAAGAACATAGACTTATTCTCACTGCTGTTGATGGTGGTGAACCAGCAAGATCCGGATCTTGTCAAATCACTGTGATCGTTTTAGATTTCAATGACAATGCACCAGTATTTTTCAAGCCCATCTACAAAATAACATTATTAGAAAATTCAAAATTAGATACTATATTAATTACCCTTAATGCTACAGATCTGGATGAAGGACCAAATGGTGAAATAGAATATTATTTTAATAACCACAATTTAGATTCTGCTCTGGAAATATTTAATTTAAATTCACAAACTGGGGAAATTTCTATCAAAGGCATAGTGGATTATGAAGAGTTGACTTTCCATGAATTATCAATTCAAGCAAAGGATAAAGGAATTCCTGAATTAGAAGGACACTGCTTGGTACAAATTGAGATAGAAGATGTAAATGATAATTCACCTGAAATTATTTTGACATCTGCTTCAATTTATGTGCCTGAGAATGCACCTTTAGAGACTGCTGTGGCCTTTTTTACAGTGAAAGACAAAGATTCGGGGAAAAATGGAGAGGTGAAATTAGATATTTCGCACAATTTGCCATTTACAGTTAAATATTTTAACAGTCAGTACTCACTAGTCACAAATGGATTGCTGGATAGAGAGAAAATCCACCATATGTGTTCAAACTGCTTGCTCTGATTTGGGCTCTCCTGCATTGCAAACACAAACTACGTATGATTTAATGTGTCAGATATTAATGATAACCCACCACATTTTGTGGAATATTATGAAATTCTTATAAAAGAAAATATATGAGCCAGGGAGTTTTTCTATGGTGCAGTATCTGCATTGATTTAGATGAGGCGTAATGGCAGAATTAACTTTTTTTAATTGAAAGTAAGATGATGGCTCTTCTTTTCCTCATTTGTGAATATTAACCCCAAAAAGTGGTAGCATCATATGCGGCACCAGCGTGCCTTTGACTAGAACGAATCCCTTTTTTTTCAAATTACTGTAGAGTTAAGAATATGCTGGCTTCCCAGATTTATTTTCTATATACTGTATCTGTATTTGTATTGGGATACAAATGATAACTACCCCCACTGTCCTGTATCCCTCACCATTCAGAGAAGACTTATCAGTTGACATTCTAAGTGAGAGGTTCCACAATCTGCATCTGTTGGGTATCTAGTCACAAGTTTCTGCGAGTGGATTTAGATAGGGTCACAATGCTTTTTACAATTTATCTTGAAACTGATGTCACATTATCAAAATCTCTGAGAGTACTGGAGAAATCAAACCCTCCAGACTTTTTTCACGAGTTGGACAGCACAGAGCTATCAGACTGGTTATTTTGGTCAGTGACACGGGGATCCTTCATAACACACCAGTCCACCATATATAACATAGTGGACAACGTTCTAAATGACAAGCTCAAGTCAAATGATTTTAACATCCTTCAAAACCCTAAAACAGACTAACTTATATCTTATTATTTCTCTGGTACTATCAGTGTCGTTTCACTTTGTTACCTTTATTTATATTATAGTTAAATGTTTGAAAAAAGAAAATGACAGTAGTATAGAAGTGCTGCTTTCTAGCCAGATAACATCTAACATCCAAGCAGTATGTGGACCAGGTAGCAACCAAATTATATTTTAACAAGATGGGACCGAAGTAAGTATATGGAATGTCGGATGGTCCCACCAGAATCTACAGGCACCATGTTATCAAGCCTGCTTCCCACAAACACAGGAAATATGATCTTAAACATTCAAAAACCTTTCTTGATTTTTCCATTCCACCATTAAAAACCGTGTCAATGAGAATGAGACTTTCTCAGAACACAGTGTGTCTAAATGAGCCAAACAGGTAAGAGGCAATGTATTATGTGTATTACACATGTTGATATATTTTGAAGCAGTATCATTGGTGTGTTGATGTGGAGAAACATATAAATGCACCTTGGGTTTTTATGTTTGCATCAATAATATATAAGTGGCATTCTTGATGTATCTGTCATGTTACCATTAGAAATTGCAGTTTTACTTTTAAATTTAGAATTCGTACTCTTACTGATTTAAACATAATTGAATAACCAATACTTGGATGTGTTGTAACTTTTTAATTTGTCTGAGAAAACAGTGAAGAATAATCAACTATGTCAACTGTTATAAATTAATTTGTCCAGTAAAAGGATGGGATCTGGGTCCGATTCTGACACGGAACCCCTCGGTTTCAACAATCTAAATGTCCAGACGGATCATTCGAAATTTGGGACTCAGAACGAATTTTCAATTTTACAAACGTTCAAGCTATTTGCGAAAATAGCCTTAAATTCGATAATACTACTACCAAATCCGGTCGGAAACTCAAAAATAGTTCTTGATCATATTTTCGAGGATTAAAAACGTGCACCGAAGTTCCAAATTCCCCCCCCCCAAACAAGGAATTTTTTGCATTAGGGAACATATTAGCCTCCTAATTTGCATACTGAATATTTTTTCAGTTTTCTTTAAGAGAGTTAATGGGATACAAAGTAAATTTCAGGTCAAGCTGAGCATATTGCAAACTGGGGTTTCGGGCCTAGGCACTCCATTTGTGGACTACTACCAATGTCTTCTAAGGGCCTCCCTTCTCAGGTCATTTACCAGGGACCAACGCTATAGCCAACAAAAAACGTTCATGAGAGGTGGCACTCTTGCTGTGAAGTTCAACATCACTTTATTCAATCACCTCAACACACACGTTTCAGGGACCACAGTTCCCTTTCACAATCAGGTGAGTGAAAGGGACATTGTGGGTCCTGAAAACGTTGTGTTGATGTGATTGAATAAAAGTGATTTGAATTACACGCAAAGTGCCCCTCTCACAAGTCTGAGATATACATAATTAAACAGTATATTTACCAGCAGGAAAGATTTTAGATAGGTGAACTTTTGCCAGATCCTCAATTTTACACCTTTTATCTCTTCCTATCTGCACTCACGTTTTCCTTATTCTCTCAGGTGCTTCAAAAATGTAGTTTTTAGAAAATAAATCAAAAAAGATATTTGTACGGTTGAGATGACTCAGAAATCCTTTTATTATCAATTCCAATTTTAATAACACATATACATCTTATACTGTATATGGATGTTTTGATGCGACTACCAAGATGGGCGAAAGTGTAGACTAGGGTATCACGTTTCAATAAGTCCATAAGTGCACCCGGATTCATTATGAAAAATTTAGCGTATGTAAATCCAGGAAAGGCCATATGAAGAGACGACTAATGTTAATACATATATATGTTAACTCTTATAAAAAATTATTTATAACATATTTAAAAATTTCCAATGATAGGGCTTGATCATTGCTTATAAAAGCTGTGGATTCGTGGCGTTTCATATTCTTACACTCATTTTGGGGAGAAATGCAGAGAAATGTTTAAATTGAAAATACTAATGCTAAAAACATGATTGTATCTGTGTTTATCTTTTAAAACAAGGTGTTATTAGATAATCATTTTTAATTAGCTACTTTATATTTACTCCTTAACACCCAGGCTGTTTTTACAGTTACCAGCAACTAATGGCTGTACACATTGAAGGTTTTTCAGCCTGGCGACCAATGACTGGTTGGCTGGGGTCCAACATGGTGTTTTGTCTTGCTTGTTATTAATTACATGGATGTCATAGCGAAGCATAAATGCACCCGGTTTCTGTCTTCTGGGTAAATTTGTGCCAACATATGAAAATGTTGTTTTGTTTTTTTTTTTTTAATTTGCTGTTGTAGTATTAGAATGGTCATGGGCAAAATATCATCTGTTATGCAGCAATTAAGTAGAAAGTAAGGCACAACTGACCAGAGGTTGTGTTTTATGTCAAGGGAAATAAAGTGGACTTGTAGTTTGTAAATATTTTTAAACTAGAACATACCATTTTCATCTTTGAAAGTTCCAAAAGGCATAAGCATTGTAGTATTCTTTTTATATACACAATATGACTAAATATTATTTACTAACCACAAGTGGACAAATTGCAAGAAAACAATAAAACCTTATAGGGAATGTATATCTGAAAATTGGGTATAAAATGCAGTAAAAAACGATTCCTGATGTCACATTATTTAGGTTAAGGGACAAAAGGTGTTAATTTTCCTCCAGGCCTTGCAATTTTACCTCAAGGTTACGAAGATCACCCTTAAAACCAAAAAAATGGGTGGACTTGTCAGTTATATACGCGCAATTCCTTTGTCCCCCCAATTTTATTTATTAGCATATTTGTAACTAAAATATTTAATGATAAGTAATTTCCTTTCTGGCAAAGGGATTGGGCCCCTCAAACACTCTGTTCAATAAGGTTTTTTTATAGGCTGTGCGCATAGCAGAGCAGGCAGAAGTGAAACAACAAGTCAAATTATTGGCCAGCCTTACTTCTGCCATTAATGAGACGATAATTATACCTAAAAATATAGGCTGGTAATGCAAGTAAATAAGTGGCAGATAAATCAGTTGGGGTTGGGGCAGGTAAACAGAGATTTGCACCTGTTTGTTTAAAATATGGACATGACTTTTAACAGCACAATGTAAAAAGAAATGAATTTTGTTTTTTGCGTATTTATGTTTACTAAGTAGCGTGAAACCTAATGCTTTTAAAAACGACGTATCCTTGCCGGCCTTGTTCCGTGATGCGGATAACTGAAGATGTAAAAGGTTTTTGTTTTGGAAAAATTCTACCATCACAGACAGGAGGACAGTGCAGAGGTAAGTATGTACATCAGCAGTGGTTTTTTTGTCAGGGAGAGAATTGCGCTAGTTTATATTTCCTCACTATTTACTTTAGACACGCTGGATTATTTCTATTGAAAAGTGCAATGTTTCAAATGTTATGTCTTTTTAAGATTACTAACTTATATTACTTCATAATAAAGTTAATTTATATTTCATAGCCAACCATTGTAGTGCAATTTTTAATAATGTAATTCTTAAAAATACGTTCAAAACTGACTTTATATTATATATATTATAAGTATACCATGTTCAGGTATATTTTCATATACACAGGTATCATAAATCCTCACAAAAGAAACAATTGACAAAATATATTAAAATAAATGAATATCTCAAATTTTCGTCCAGTATACAACATAACAAAATAAACATTTTTAAAGCAACTAGATTAATGGCAAGAGACTAAAAAAGCAAGGTGAAAGCAAGTAATTATGCTATGTGGCCCAGAAGAGGGCATCGCTACTAGACATCGTCCTTAGTTAACACAAGTAGATCACTACATATTTCATTCTACCAATACGTCCCCCCTGCTTAGTAAATCACACAAAGAATAGCTGCTAAAACAAGGACAGGTTGTTTTTAAAGCGAGAACTAAAGTCCACAGGCAACATTTGTCCATAGACAGAGCACATTCACAAACACACAACAAGCGTGTCATCCTTCCTTTGCTGTGGAGTGTGGGTGATTATGAAAAATAACCTGTGGGGTAACTAGGGGATCAGCTCCTATAATTCACTTTGATCTGGGAAAACACAGCAACGTGTACGCAGTAACTTCACAGAAAGTCTCACAGTTTTCTGCTCCAAAGCTAACAGCCAATCATGTTTACAGCCAGAATCCCGCCATTGACACGAATCAGATTTCGTGTTAGTTTTTGTGTTAAACACATTACAAAAGTCCACTAATCTTAATCATGATAAATTCCTCTTGCTTACATAACAAAAAGAAAAAGTAATATTGCAGTGTATATCTTTTGCTAGCATGGGATGAAGAGAGAAGAAACAAGAACATTTAACATTCAGCAAAAATTTAGTAGTAGTAGTTGGGGGAATCGGACGCAGCACAGCGTTATAACAGGTCTTTTTAAAAGAAGAGACTTCTCTTACCTCTTGCCACAAGGCTTATAACGTCAAATATCTCAGTAGTAGTCTTTATCGTTTTGCTAGACACATAATAAAAACAACAAAATGGGAGGTTGACATGGAAAAATGTGCCCCATAGTCGGTTTTTTTTTCCTACACTGGAGCAGAGCCGCGCACACCAGTGAAACTTGGATAGATAGAACGTACATTTCAGTAAATGTAAGTAAAAAACAGTTCACTTTTTGTTTGTACTGGAAGATGTCAGCAACCAAGGGCCATATTATTTAGCACGGTATCGATCAGAGATTAATGAATCGGGTTTAATAAAATCGTAAAATTTACATAACAAATCATATGATTACAATCCCCAAAATACCCTTGCGGTAGTTACTCCACACACAGATTTACTGTCGAATGTTCAGTAATTAACGAATGGTCGGCCGTTAAATTACGATCACAACTGTACTTTACGACCAGCGATCATAAATATAATACCCGTGTGGATAGGATGAAAAAGTGATGAACACGGCGGTTCTATAAAACTATGGCCACCATTTGCTGATTGGTAAGAAAATAACACAGTGCTATATATAAGTTTGTAAATATTGAAGTTTGTACATGTTAAGTGATCTGAAATGAAAAAATTGGGGGGTGTTCTGGTAGGTAACAGACTTACTTTAGCAAAACAATGCACAGGTGAGCAAGCTAGCTAGCAGATATTGTTTGTATAAGAGGGGATGGAATCAAGCAGAGAAAAATATTATATTCTCCTCTTCAAGGCATGTAAGGCCATTTGGAGATAGCGGTGCGTTTTTGGATCTATCCAAAGGACATCTTGGCAAATTGAGGGCCATGTCAGAGAGGGATAATTACAGGGGAAGGCGGGGTTGAATCTGAGGCCGCTTAGACCGTTGGGTGTTAATTGTGAGTCCGCGCGGGCGGTTTTTGTGAATTCTTTTGGGGCTGCCTACGTCTATCCATTGAGTTGTTGGTATTTTGTTATTCAACTATGCGACTCTGTGGGTTTGCACGCTTCACAGTAAAGTGTCCTTTGAAGGTACGTCGTTCCTTTGCTGGGCAGGAGTCTTATTATTTTTTTGTGTAAGCTAATCGATTCTTTCGGTTAGGTGGTTTATGTATGGACCTCACAACTGTCTCGAATGGTGCAGTGGAACTGTCTTGCAGGTCCTCTTCTTGTTTTGTTGTCTGTCTCCATCTCTTTCTGGAACTGGTGCAGTTCTGAATTGAGATTTGAGTGGTGATTGTTGATTGTTGGTGTTGTGTCTTGTTTCCGTGTGCTCACGACATGTTACAGCCGGTGCATTAGATTGTCTGGTGTTATCTTTTTTTCGTTGTGCGATTCATGGGTGTGTTTCTTCGCTTGTGTATCAAATCTGGATTGTTGATAGTGTACCTAGTGTTTCTTTTGTTCTCCTTTTCCTTTCTCCCCTTTACCCAGTGTTCTTTTTCCTGTTTACCCCCCCTCCCCCCTTTTTTTTTCTATTAATATTTTCTGCTGTGCTTCAGACCTTTTTCCCCTCCTTTTTTAATTTCTTTTAAGCCCGTCCTCTTTTTCTTCCGTTCATCCCTTTGTACATTCTTCATTCTTTCTTCATCTTTTTATGTTCTGAAAGCTCAAAGTCAAATGATTTTAAAATCCATTCAAACCCTAAAACAGATCTAACATTATATCTTATTATTTCTCTGGTAGCTATCAGTGTAGTTTCACTTGTTACCTTTATTATATTATTAGTTAAATGTTTGAAAAAAGAAAATGACAGTAGTAGTAGAAGTTGCTGCTTTCTAAGCAGAACATCATCCAAGCAGTATGTGGACCAGTACCAACCAACATTATATTTAAACACAGATGGGACTCTAAAGTATATGGAAGTTCGAATAATTGATTAACTACTATTATTCATACTAAAGTGGAAACTACACGAAACATAAATGTACAGGGAGGTAGTTAATATCAAAAATGGGGGATAAATGGAGTTAAACACAGGATTCCTGATTTAATATCAGGGTTAATAGTGGTTTTACCCCATTTTTCCGAGTGCTTCCCATATTTCACTAGAGGGTGTGGCATATCCACCTTGAAACACAAAAATGGTGACTTGCGGTTATCCTGCCCACAATTGTAACTGCTATTTTTAACCAGTCTATTACAGCCTATAATCAGATATTTATGATAAGTTCCATTTTTTTTTTCAAAGGTATTCTGCCTCCTCCCTTTGCTCAATAAGCTTTTAATAAGCTTGAAAGTCTGCAGTAGGTGAAACACGCAGTCAATCATTGGTTTGTTTATGGTCAGTTGTCACAGCCTGATTGACTGCATGAGGAGAGGGCCAGCTTACTCTGCCAGAATGGGATTATAATTTCCCTAAATATTTGGTTATTAACGCAAGGTCTAAATTGCAGTTGGCGTTGAGGGTAGGAACTGACAATTGACCAGTTTTTTTTTTTAAGGATGGACGTGACTTTAATGGCACAGGTAAAAGGAAAATGTTTGTTTTTGCGCCTTAAAAAAGCTGTGGAATGGAGTAACTGAAGCTAAGTGAGTACACTTGGGAGTCGGAGGGTAAGTATTAAATCGAGCTGTTGGTTTCCTGTCAGGGAGGAAATTGCGATAGCTTAATATTCTTCTTAATGCTTTTTAGAACATGCTGGAATTTTTATTGAAAAGTGTCAGCGTTTCATAATTATGTATTTTTAAAATTATAAATATCTTACTAATAAGTAAGAGTTAATATTATATTTCATAGCCAACCATTTTGTACAACGCTAAATTTATATATATTCAATTTTCCTATATACATTTATGTATCAGGTAATCAAAATCCCTATATAAAGAGCAAGAACGATGATGATTTAATTGGAAAAAACTGAAATTATTTTGCCGTGTGAAAAAAACATTTAAAGAAAATACAATTATACGTATTGGTTCTATTACAGTTTCTGTAAGCACTATGTTTTGTAGATTACTTCATATTTAAGAAGGGATAATTGATCAAGGTTTTAGCCGTCTTGCTAAGCAAAATATATTTTTTGCAATGCATCATTTACAAGAGACTTTTAATGAAGCAAGGTGAAATTCTGCAGTGTGGCCAGAAGAGGGCACTCCTGTTTCCAATTGTCCTTAGTTACACAAGTAGATCTAACTCCTATTTTCATTTCTATTCTCCTCCCCCTGACTTAGTGAATCACCCTCCCATCTTTCGACAGCACAAAAAGAATAGCTGCTGTTCTGATAAAATCCAGGGGATATTATTTGACAACTATACATATACAGGATTTTAACCTTTTCTGCTGTTCCAATCTACAAACTACAGACTCATGGGATTATAAAATGAAACATATTAATTGATTTCTAAGGGAGGATTTAAGATATGGACATCCTAAGCTCACCAAAGGCTTGGAAATGGCAAGTAGTATCTTTATATTTTCTTTGTAGCTGGGGCTGGGTCTCTGGGCAGCTTCGCTATTCTATTGTTGAAGAGTCAGAACCAGGGTCAGTTGTAGGCAATGTAGCTCAGGATTTGGAATAGGTCTGGCAGATCTATATAAACGAAGACTGCATCTAGGGTCTGACCAAAGCAAGAGACATTTTGTTGTAAACCAGAAAACGGATCTCTCACTGTCAATGAAAGGATAGACAGAGAAAATCCTTTGTGGTCCATCTCTACTTTTATTTTGTCGTTAAAACTGTTGCTGAAAATCCTTAGAGGTTATAAGTGTGGACATTGACATTTTGGATATAAATGATAATTCCCCAACCTTCTCAAATTCCAATATACTATATCAATAGCAGAGTTCATGCAAATCCTGGTATTCGATTTTATTAGAGATGGCAAAAGATCCAGATGTGGGTATTAACGGTATTAAGCAGTATAAAATAAACAAAACCCCATATTTTTCTATCTGTAAAAAATCGCAAAGATGGAACTCTTATCCTGAGCTAAACATTGGAAAGGGGCCTTGATAGAGAAGAAAAGAAAGAACATAGACTTATTCTACTGCTGTTGATGGTGGTGAACCAGCAAGATCCGGATCTTGTCAAATCACTGTGATCGTTTTAGATTTCAATGACAATGCCACCAGTATTTTTCAAGCCCATCTACAAATAACATTATAGAAAATTCAAAATTAGATACTATATTAATTACCCTTAATGCTACAGATCTGGATGAAGGACCAAATGGTGAAATAGAATATTATTTTAATAACCACAATTTAGATTCTCTCTGGAAATATTAATTTAAATTCACAAACTGGGGAAATTTCTATCAAAGGCATAGTGGATTATGAAGAGTTGACTTTCCATGAATTATCAATTCAAGCAAAGGATAAAGGAATTCCTGAATTAGAAGGACACTGCTTGGTACAAATAGAGATAGAAGATGTAAATGATAATTCACCTGAAATTATTTTGACATCTGCTTCAATTTATGTGCCTGAGAATGCACCTTTAGAGACTGCTGTGGCCTTTTTTTACAGTGAAAGACAAAGATTCGGGGAAAAATGGAGAGGTGAAATTAGATATTTCGCACAATTTGCCATTTACAGTTAATATTTTAACAGTCAGTACTCACTAGTCACAAATGGATTGTGGATAGAGAGAAAATCTCCATATGCTGTTCAACTGATTGCTACTGATTTGGGCTCTCCTGCATTGCAAAACACAAACTACGTTAGATTTAATGTGTCAGATATAAATGATAACCACCACATTTTCTGTTGGAATATTATGAAACTTCTATAAAAGAAAATAATGAGCCAGGCAGTTTTCTATGTGCAGTATCTGCATTTGATTTAGATGAAGGCGTTAATGCAGAATTAACTTATTCTTTAATTGAAAGTAAGATTGATGGCTCTTCTGTTTCCTCATTTGTGTATATTAACCCCAAAAGTGGTAGCATCTATGCCAGCGTGCCTTTGACTATGAACAGAATCCCTTTTTTCAAATTACTGTAAGAGTAGAAGATGCTGGCTTTCCCAGATTATTTTCTGATATAACTGTATCTGTATTTGTATTGGATACAAATGATAACTACCCCACTGTCCTGTATCCTCACCATTCAAGAGAACTTATCAGTGACATTCTAAGTGAGAAGGTTCCACAATCTGCATCTGTTGGGTATCTAGTCACAAAGGTTTCTGCAGTGGATTTAGATTCGGGTCACAATGCTTGGTTACAATTTAGTCTTGAAACTGATGTCACATTATCAAAATCTCTGAGAGTACTGGAGAAATCAGAACCACTCAGACTTTTCACGAGTTGGACAGCACAGAGCATCAGCTGGTTATTTTGGTCAGTGACCACGGGGATCCTTCATTAACAACCACAGTCACCATAGTTATAAACATAGTGGACAACGTTCTACATGAAAGCTCAAAGTCAAATGATTTTAAAATCCATTCAAACCCTAAAACAGATCTAACATTATATCTTATTATTTCTCTGGTAGCTATCAGTGTAGTTTCACTTGTTACCTTTATTATATTATTAGTTAAATGTTTGAAAAAAGAAAATGACAGTAGTAGTAGAAGTTGCTGCTTTCTAAGCAGAACATCATCAAATCCAAGCAGTATGTGGACCAGTACCAACCAACATTATATTTAAACACAGATGGGACTCTAAAGTATATGGAAGTTCGGATGGTCCCACCAGAATCTCAGGCACAATGTTATCAAGCCTGCTTCCCACAAACAGCAGGGAAATATGATCTTAACATTTCAAAACCTCTTGATTTTCCACCATTAAAAACCAGTGTCAATGAGAATGAGACTTTCTCAGAAACAAGCTGGCTAAATGAGCCAAACCAGGTAAGAGGCAATGTATTATTTATTATTACAATGTTGATATATTTTGATAGCAGTTACATTTGGTGTGTTGATGGGAGAACATATATAAATGCACCTTGGTGTTTTATGTTTCTATATAATAATATAAAGATGGCATTTTTGATGTACCTGTCATGTTCACATTAGAATTGCAGTTTTATCTTTTAAATTTAGAATTCTACTCTTACTGATTTAAACATAATTGAATAACAAATACTTTGATGTAACTTTTTAATTTGTATGAGAAAACAGTGAAGAAATAATCAACTATGTCAACTGTTATAAATTAATTTGTCCAGTAGAGATGGGATCTGGGTCCGATCTGACACGGAACCCCTCGGTTTCAAAATCTAAATGTTCCAGACGGATCATTCGAATTTCGGGACTTCAGAACGCATTTTCAATTTTTAACAAACGTTCAAGCTATTTTCGAAAATAGCCTTGAACATTCGATAATACTCAAAAATACGGTCGGAAACTCAAAAATAGTTTCTGATCATATTTTCGAGGATTAAAAACGTGCACCGAAGTTCCAAATCCCCCCCCCCCAAACAAGGAATTTTTGCATTATGTGAAATATTAGCCCTGCTAATTTGCATACTGAATATTTTTACAGTTTCTTTAAGAGAGTTAATGGGATACAAAAGTAAATTTTCAGGTCAAGCTGAAGATATTGCAAACTGGGTTTCGGGCCTAGGCACTCCTTTGTGGCTACTAGCCAATGTCTTCTAAGGTGCTCCCTTCTCAGGTCCTTTACCAGGGACCAACTGCTATAGCACAACAAAAAAGTTCATGAGAGGGGCACTCTTGCTGTGAATTCAAATCACTTTATTCAATCACATCAACACAACGTTTCAGGGACCACAATTCCCTTCATCAGGTGATGAAAGGGACATTGTGGGTCCCTGAAACGTTGTGTTGATGTGATTGAATAAAAGTGATTTGAATTCACAGCAAGAGTGCCCCTCTCACAAGCTGAAGATATAACATTAATTAAACAAGTATATTTACCAAGCAGGAAAGATTTTAGAGGGTGAAACTTTTGCAGCTCCAATTTTACATCTATTTATATTTCCTATCTGCACTCACGTGTTCCTTATTTCTTCAGGTGCTTCAAGAAATTATAGTTTTTAGAAAATAAATAAATAAAAGAATATTTGTACGTTTGAGTGCTCAGAAATCTTTATTATCAATTCCAATTTTAATAAACACATATACATCTATATGTATATGGATGTTTTGATGACGACTACCAAGATGGGCGAAAAGTGTAGACTAGGGTCATCACGTTTCAATAAGTCCAGTAAGTGCCCGGATTCATTAAAAATTATACGTATGTAAATCGCAGAAAGGACATATGAGAGACGACTAATGTTAATACATATATATTTACTTTATAAAAATTACTTTATACATATTTAAAAATTTCTCAATGATATGCTTGATCATTGCTTAAAAGAATGCTGTTGATTCTGTGGCGTTCAGTATTCTTACACTCATTTTGGGGAGAAATGCAGTAGAAACTGTTTAATTGAAAATACTAATGTTAAAAAAATTGATTGTATCTGTGTTTATCTTTTAAACAAGGTGTATTAGAATAATCATTTTAATTAGCTATTTATATTTACTCCTTAACACCCAGGCTGTTTTTTACAGTTACCAGCAACTAATGGCTGGTACACATTGACAGGTTTTTCAGCCTGGACGACCAATTGACTGGTTGGCTGGGTCAACATGGTGTTTGTCTTTGCTTGTTATAAATTACAATGGATGTCATAGCAGCATAAATGCACCCGGTTTCTGTCTTCTGGGTAAATTTTGTGCCAACATATGAAAATGTTGTTTTTGTTTTTTTTTTTAATTTGCTTGTTAGTATTAGTATGGTCATTGTGCAAAAATCATCTGTTTGCAGCAATTAAAGTAGAAAGTAGGCACACTGACCAGGGTTGTTTTATGTCAAGGGAAAATAAAGTGGACTTGTATTTTGTAAATATTTTTAAAACTAGAAATACCATTTTTCATCTTTGAAAGTTCCAAAAGGCATAAGCATTGTAGTATTTTTTTTAATATTACACAATATGACTAAATATTATTTACTAACACAAAGTGGCAAATTGCAAGAAACAATAAACTTATAGGGAGATGTAATATCTGAAAATTGGGTATAAAATGCAGTTAAAAACGATTCCTGATGTCATTTCAGGTTAATGTTTAATTTTTCCAGGGCCTTCGCATTTTACTCTAAGGTTACGGAAGATCCACCCTTAAAACCAAAAAATGGTGACTTGTCAGTTATATACCTGCAATTCCAGTTTTCCCCAATTTATTACATATATTTGTAACTAAATATTTAATGATAAGTAATATTCCTTTCTGGCAAAGGTATTGGCCCCTCCCTCTGTTCAATAGGTTTTTTTATAGGCTTGAGCATATGCAGAGCAGGCAGCAGGTGAAACAACAGTCAGTTATTGGCCAGCCTACTCTGCCATAATGAGGACGATAATTATACCTAAATATCTGGCTGGTAATGCAAGTAATAAAGTGCAGAATAAATCAGTTGGGGTTGGGGGCAGGTAACAGAGCATTGACCTGTTTTTTGTTTAAAATATGGACATGACTTTTAACAGCACACAATGTAAAAAAGAAAATGTTTGTTTTTGCGCTATTTATGTACTAAGTAGCGTGAAACCTAATGCCTTAAAAAAGACGTATCCTTGCCTGCCTCATTCCCGTGATGCGGTAACTGAAGATAAGTGAATTCTACATCACAAGAAAGGAGGAGCAGTGCAGAAGGTAAGTATTACATCAGGCAGTTGGTTTTTTGTCAGGGAGAGATTGCGCTAGTTTAATATTTCCTCACGATTTTACTTTAGAACACGCTGGATATTTCTATTGAAAAGTGCAATGTTTCATAATGTTATGTCTTTTTTAAGATTATAACTATATTACTTATAAGTAAAGGTAATTTTATATTTCATAGCCAACCATTTAGTGCAATTTTTAAATAATGTAATTCTTAATACGTTTGCAAAACTGACTTTATTTATATATATTCAATATAAGTATACCATGGTTCAGGTATTTTTTCATATACAGCAGGTTAATAAATCCTCACAAAAGAGAAACTTTGACTTGATTTGAAAAACTGAATATCTAAACATTTTCTCCAGTATACACATATACAAAATAAACATTTTAAAGCAACTGAGATTAATGGGCAAGAGACTAAAAAAGCAAGGTGAAATTATGCTATGTGGCCAGAAGAGGGCACTGCTACTAGCCAATCGTCCTTAGTTACACAAGTAGATCAACTACTATTCTCATTCTACCCTTCTCCCCCTGACTTAGTAAATCACACAAAGAATAGCTGCTAAAAACAAGGAAGGTTGTTTTAAAGGAGAACTAAAGTCCCCAGGCAACATTGTCCCAATAGACAGAGCACATTCACAAACACACAACAAGCTGTGTCTCATCTCTCCCTTTGCTGTGGATGCTGGGTGATTTATGAAAATAACCTGTGGGTACTAGGGGTCAGCTCCTATAATTCACTTTATCTGGGAAACACAGCGAAGTGTACGCAGTACACTTCACAGAAATCAGCAGTCTTGCTTGCTCAAAGCTAACAGCCAATCATGTTACAGCTCAGAGATCCCTCCCTCTGACACAGAACTCAGATTTCAGTGTAGTTTTTGTGTAAACACATTACAAATGTCCCTATCCCTAACAATGATAAATTCCTTTGCTTTACATACAAAAAGAAAAGTAATCTTTGCAGTGTATATCTTTGCTAGCATGGAACAGAACATTTAACATTTCAGCAAAAATTAAAGTAAGTTTGGGGAATCGGACCAGCAACGTTCTATACTGTGTCTTTCTAAAAGGAAAGCTTTCTACCTCTATGCCACAAGGGCTTATAAGTAAATATCTAGTAGAGTCTTTATCTTTTGCTAGACACATAATAAAAACAAAAAATGGGGTGCATGGAAAAATGTGCCCCAATAGTCTGTTTTTTTCCTAGCACTTTAGCAGAGCGCGCCACCAGTGAACTTGTGATAGATAGACGTACATTTCAGTAAATGTCAGTAAAATCAGTTCACTATTTTGTATTGCTACTGGAAGACTGTCAGCAACCAAGGGCCATATTTATTAAGCCACGGTATCGATCAGAGATTAATGATCGGTTTAACAATCGTAAATTTACGATAACAAAATCATAGATTTACAATCCCCACAGAATACCATTGCGGTAGTTTACTACCACACAGTATTCTATGATCGAATGTTCATTAATTAACGAATGTTCGGCCGTAAATTTACGATCACAATCGTACATTTACGACCGCGATCATAAATTAACTAACCCGTGGTATAGATGAAAAGTGATACCGCGGGTTTATAAATATGGCCCCAATTCATGCTGATTGGTAAATAAATAACACAGCTGCTATATATAAAGTTTGTACATATTAAGTTTGTACATGTTAAGTGCATCTGAAATGGAAAAAGATTTGGGGGTTCTGGTAGATAACAGACTTAGCTGTAGCAAACAATGCCAGGTAGCAACAGCTAGAGCTAGCAAGATATTGTCTTGTATAAAGAGGGGAATGGAATCAAGAGAGAAAAATATTATTCTCCCTCTTTACAAGGCACTGGTAAGGCCACATTTGGAATATGCGGTGCAGTTTTGGAATCCCATATACAAAAGGGACATCTTGGAAATTGAGGCAGTTCAGAGAAGGGCAACTAAATTAATAAGGGGAATGGAGGGGCTTGAATATGCAGGCAGATTAGACAAGTTAGGGCTGTTTACATTGGAGAAGCGGCGGTTGCGTGGGGACATGATAACCTTATACAAATATATTAATGGCCCATACAGTGAACTCTCTGGTGCATTGTTCACTAATAGGTCATATCAGAGGACTCGTGGACATCCTTTAAGGTTGGAAGAAAAGAAGTTTCATCTTCAGGTTAGGAGAGGTTTCTTTACAGTGAGAACGGTGAAACTGTGGAACTGTCTTCCAGCAGAGGTGGTAATGGCAAGTTCATTGAATAACTTTAAAAAAGGCCTGGATAAGTTTCTAAAACTAAAAAATATTGAGAATTACTGGTATTAATGCATATAGATCTGGTTGATCCAGGGATACTTTCCGATTGCCGTTTGGAGTCAGGAAGGAATTTTTTCCCCCCTTTTTTAGCTGGGGTTTTTTGCCTTCCTCTGGATCAACTGTTAGGTAGGGTTAAAAAAAAAAAAAAAAAAGGGAATAGGTTGGACTTGATGGACGAATGTCTTTATTCAACCTTAATTACTATGTTACTATGTTACTATGTTACTATGTTACATATGTAGAAACTTTAGAAACATGGAAACAAACAAACATAAAAAGTAATAAACTGAGGCAGTAAACTATGTTACATTGTAAATTAGGGGATTAGAACTTGTGACTTCTTGGTCTGTTTGTTCCTAAAAACACAGCATTTACATGGTGCGCCATCAGCAACTCAACTGTGATATAGAAACTTTATCTTTCGCTACAAACAGAAGCTAGAAACTTGCACATAGAGACAGTGAATACTGGGGTCAGGGGGCGTGGCACTTTGAAGCCAACAAGGGCTGTGAGTTATACTGGTAACAACATGGAAGCCTCCTTTGTTACAGAATCTATTACTCATATCTACTAAATGCAAATTACTAGAGAAGAATCTTTCAATGTATAGGTGTTCTGGGGAGAAAAGCTTTCACATTAGGATTTTAAAAAATTAAGTTTAGTTCTCCATTAATGTGTGTTGTCTATATCCTTATAACTTACACTTAATCTCACTATCTCTTTATATATATATATATATATATATATATATATATATATAGTGATAGATAGACGTACATTTCAGTAAATGTCAGTAAAATCAGTTCATTATTTTGTATTGCTACTGGAAGACTGTGAGCAACCAAGGGCCATATTTATTAAGCCACGGTATTGATCAGAGATTAATGATCGGTTTAACAATCGTAAATTTATAATACCGATCGTAAATCTACGATAACAAAATCATAGATTTACAATCCCCACAGAATACCATTGCGGTAATTTACTACCGCACAGTATTCTATGATCGAATGTTCATTAATTAACGAATGTTCGGCCGTAAATGTACGATCACAATACCATAAATTAACTAACCCGTGGTATAGATGAAAAGCGATACCGCGGGTTTATAAATATGGCCCCAATTCATGCTGGTTGGTAAATAAATAACAGAGCTGCTATATATAAAGTTTGTACATATGTAGAAACTTTAGAAACATGGAAACAAACAAACATAAAAAGTAATAAACTGAGGCAGTAGACTATGTTATATTGTAAATTAGGGGATTAGAACTTGTGACTTCTTGGTCTGTTTGTTCATAAAAACACAGCATTTACATGGTGCGCCACCAGCAACTCAACTGTGATATAGAAACTTTATCTTTCCCTACAAACAGAAGCTAGAAACTTTGCGCATAGAGACAGTGAATACTGGGGTCGGGGGCATGGCACTTTGAAGCCAACAAGGGCTGTGAGTTATACTGGTAACAACATGGAAGCCTCCTTTGTTACAGAATCTATTACTTATATCTACTAATTGCAAATTACTAGAGAAGAATCTTTCAATGTATAGGTAATCTGGGGAGAAGAGCTTTCACATTAGGATTTTAAAAAATTAAGTTTAGTTCTCCATTAATGTGTGTCTATATCCTTATAACTTACACTTAATCTCACTATCTCTTTATATATATATATATATATATATATATATATAGATTAGTAACTTGGTGTGTGGAAGCAAGCACTGGTGCTATATTTAGTCACAACTGCCAGGGGTGTCTTCATTCTTATAGATATGTAGGTAACACAGTGAATGGAGCACTCCTGGGTCTTATATCCAAACAATGCTTTATTGTGACAAAAGGTCAACGCTTTTCGGCATGTGTTCGGCCGTTCTCAAGACAATGTGAGAAGTGGAGAGGGGGAGGGAGGTGGGTGTTTACTTCCGTTAGTGCCACATATCACGTTGTTATTGAACGTTACACATTAGTCTGAGAACGGCCGAAACACAACGCCGAAACGCGTGACCTGTTGCACAAAATAAAGCATTGTGGTATTAAAACACCAGGAGTGCTCCATTCACACGTGTTACCTTAACGTATTATAAATATATAATGATATATATTATATATATATATATATATATAATAAAATTTAATAAGAGTTCTTTGAGTTATAATATCATATATAATATATATATATATTAATAATTTACGAGTTCTTGAGTTAACTAACTAAAGTTACAAAGTTTGTCCAGAAGAGGGCAGTTATGGTCTTTAGCTACATTTTTAGAGCTGCTGCTTTATTCTTCCATTCTCCCCCCTTGTTAAGTGAATCACCCCCCATCTTATACGGGTGCCAAAGAAAGCTGCTGTTTGAAGTAAATCCAGGAGATATTTTTTGACAATTATACAATTTTAACCTTTTTTATGTGTAATTTATAAAATTAAACTATGGACTCATGGGATTATAAAAGGAATCATATTTACTGATTTCTCTAAGGAGGATTTAAGATATGGACATCAAAAGTCACCAAAGGCTTGGAAATGGCAAGTAGTATCTTTATATTTTCTATTTAGTGGGCTGGGTTCTGGCAGCTTACGCTTCATTGCTATTCTAGTGTGAAGAGTCAGAACCAGGATCGTTGTAGCAATGTAGCTCAGGATTTGGGAATAAACATGGAAGATATAATAACCGAAGGCTCATTTAGGATCTGAAGAAAGCAAGAGGGCCATTTTGCTGTTTTTGTAAAACCAGGAAAACTGGATCTCTCACTGTCAATGAAAGGATAGACAGAGAAATCCTTTGTGGGTCCATCTCTATCTGTATTTTACATTTGGTTACTGTGGTTGTTATGAAGGATCCCCGTGGTCACTGACTAAATAAACCAGCTGCTGCTCTGTGCTGTCAGTTCATGAAAAGTCCGAATGTTTCTGATTTCTCCAGTACTTTCAGAGATTTTGAATAATGGTGACATCAGTTTCTTTATCAAGACTAAATTGTACACCAGCATTGTACCCGAATCTAAATCCACTGCAGAAACTTTTGTGACTAGATACCCAACAGATGCAGATTGTGAACCTTCTCACTTGAATGTCACTGATAAGTTCTCTTGATGGTGAGGATACAGGACTGGGGTATTTATCATTTGTATCCAATACAAATACGTACAGTTATATCAGAAAATAATCTGGAAGCCAGCATCTTCTACCTTACAGTAATTTGAAAAAAGGGATTCTGTTCATAGTCAAAGCACGCTGGCTTATGCTACCACACTTTTGGGGTTAATATAACAAAATGAGGAAACAGAAGAGCCATCAATCTTACTTTCAATTAAAGAATAATTAATTCTGCATTAACGCCTTCATCTAAATCAAATGCAGATACTGCACATAGTAAACTCCTGGCTCGTTATTTCTTTTATAGAAGCTTCATAATATTCCAATAGAAAATGTGGTGGGTTATCATTAATATCTGAAACATTAAATGTAACTTTAGTTTGTGTTTGCAATGCAGGAGAGCCCAAATCAGTAGCAATCAGTTGAACAGTATACTGGGAGATCTTTTCTCTATCCAGCAATCCATCTGTGACCAAAGAATAATGATTATTAAAAAGTTTAATTTTGAATGGCAAATAATTTGAAACATCTATTTTAACCTCTCCATTTTTTCCAGAATCTTTGTCTTTCACTGTAAAAAAAGCCACACAGTCTCTAAAGGTGCATTCTCAGGAACATGAGTTGAAACAGATGTCAAAATAATTTCAGGTGAATTATCATTTACATCTTCTTCTCTATTGTACCAAGCAGTGTCCTTCTAATTCAGGAATTCCTTTATCCTTTGCCCGAATTGACAATTCATGAAATGTTGACTCTTCATAATCCATATTCCTTTATATAAACCCCCAGTTTGTGAATTTAAACTAAATATTTCCAGAGCAGAATCTAATTTATGGTCATCAAAAATATTCTATTTCACCATTTGGTCCTTCATCCAGATCTGTAGCATTAAGGGTAATTAAGATAGTGTCTAATTTTGAATTTTCTAATAATGTTATTTTGTAGATTGGTTTAAAAAATATTGGTGCATTGTCATTGAAATCTAAAACGATCACAGTGATTTGACAAGATCCAGATCTTGCTGGTTCACCACCATCAACAGCAGTGAGAATAAGTCTATGTTCTTTCTTTCTTCCCTATAAGGCCCCTTTCCAATTTAGCTCAGGGATAAGAGTTCCATCTTTGCGATTCTTTACATAATGAAAAATATGAGTTTTTATCTATTTTATACTGCTTAATACTGTTAACACCCACATCTGGATCCTTTGCAATCTCTAATGGAAATCGAACCCCAGGTTTTGCATGAAGCTCTGTAATTGATATTATGCGATCAGCTTGAGAAGGTTGGGATTATCATTATATCTAAAATTTCAATTCACACTGATAACCTCAAAAGGATTTTCAGCAACAATCTCAATAGATAAAATACGGTAGAGATGGAGCCACAAGGCTTTCTCTGTCTATCCTTTCATATCCAGTTAGAGCTCCAGTTTTCTGATTTACACAAAATGTCTCTTGCTTCTCTTCAGAACCTAAATGTAGTTGTCGTTTATATATATCTGCCAAGTTAATTCCCAATCATTAGCAATATTGCCAACAACTGACCCTGGTTCTGACTCTTCAGCAATAGAATAGCGAGCTGCCCAAAGACCCGCCCCAGTTACAAATAAACAAGGAATATACTACTTGCCATTTCCAAGCCTTCTGAGAGCTATGATGTCCATATCTTAATCCTCCCTTGAAAGATCAATTAATTTGTATCCTATTAAAATCCCATGAGTCTTTAATGTGGATTTCACTCCAAGAAATGTTATAAATCTGTTAACGGCCAAAAATATCCATTGGATTTTCATCAGACCAAAGCTATTCTTTATTCGTCGAAAGATGGGAGGTTGATTCACCGAGATAAAGGGGAGGAGAATGAAATAATTATAGGAGTAGCTTACTGTGTTGCCAGAAGCATGATTGGATGACAGGATGGCCCTCTTCTGGCCATAATGTGTACTTCACTTGGTTAGGAAAATGTGAATTAATAGATGCCTATTTGTAAATATACACCTACTAAATAATTACATACTATATATACAGTATATATAAATTAATATGGAGAGATAGCTATTAAGTATAACATCTATGTTGTGATTTATATTTGGATGGAGACATCTATTAAAATAAAATGTTGCGTGTTTGTATTTTTACATATGTAGTCCTGTTGGCATTTATCGATTTCCCTTAATTACATGATCAGAAATCAAAAATTAAACTGGTCTTAACTATAAAACATTTGATTGACATTGTAATTTAAAGGAAACTGGAGTTGGTATGTGCACTGGAGGGAATTGAACCCCATAGCAATAATAATACAGTTTTCTGTAAGCATATATACAATTCTTTTATTACAGCATTGTAATGTCAATCACTACATTGTGTCTCATTTTCAGTTGCCCCACTATTTTGTGTGTAGTATAATTCATTTTATTCAATACACTATATCTGTCAAAACTACAAAACATTTTAACAAACACTTTTTGTAATGATAATCATCGGCAGACAGTTAAAGAATATAAGTGTAGATAATTAGAAACTCTGTACAAAAACAATTTCGCTATATTTATTAGACATTGTGATGCTTTCACGGCTGAAAGTTATTAAAGGAAAATAAAAGTAATAATATAACTTTTAGAGAGTGTAAGAATAAATCTAGTATCCCAATTTGCTGTATCTTTCTTTCTTAAAATGCAGTCATTGAGCTGCCACATGGTGAGATGGTCTGTGCAAAAGAACCTAAACTGCAGCTATCACTTCCTGATTGCCAATAAGAAACTTCCCAATTAACTTTTAGAAAGTTATCAAAAATTGAATTGCTGCCTTTCCTTCTCCCAAAATTAATAAGCAATAGTCATTGAGCATACATTTTTTAAGAAGAATGTTAAATAGATAGATTAAATGATTAATGGTTTTTTAAGGTTTTGGTGGCCCCTTATGTAGTCAGGCCCTCAGCTGTTATATTTTAACTTTAAAAAGTTTTAAAAATTATGTGACTGTTTGGGACTCCCTGAGGAAGGAGGGTAATCCTCCCGAATGTGTTGGATTCCTTTGGGCTAAACTATAGGGGTTCTCCTCTTTTGTCACCTGCTTATCTGAGTGGCATTCTGGTTCCTATTTCTGTTCCATTTGGGACTACTATTCATCTTCTCCCAAGGGTCTAGCTGCTGGTAACACTATCCACCAGAAAATCTTATCTGGCACCATCCTCTTAAATTTTTATCAATTCGAGGAGCATGGGGAAGAGGACAAAATGTTATGTTTATTTATTTTACATTTAAATAAAGTATAGCTTATTTCCTCTTTACCTGGCAAATGAGCAGATCTTAATTCATTGTTATACTGCAGTTACAGACAAAATATTGCATTGTTTTTACTTTACATGGTAGTTTTTCTTCTTCAATTATTTACTAGCAATACCCACCATACCCAAATTTAATATATCTTAAGGTGGGTACACACAGATTCTGTCTGTCATCTTTGACAATGGAAATACACATAGTCACAATTGTTTCTCCCTACATAAAATATATATAATATAGTGAGAATGTGTCTTGTGACCTACGATCGCAGAAGACTCCCTGTTCTTATTACAGGGGGGCCGACAGTGACTGGGATGAATTTCTGGTCAGAATGACCTTTTTCGATGCTAAACATTCATCGCATTGGAAACTGTTGTTGCGGCCATACACATTAGTGATATAGGGCCAGTCCCTATATCTCTAATGTGTACCCAGCTTTAGGGGGACAAAGGTTACTCTTTTATGCTAATTTTTTTGCTCAAATAGGAGGAGACAATCACGCGCAATTCAACTGCAAAACATTTTTTATTGCAACATATTTCGGATCCTGTCTGTCCTTTCTCAAGACTTTCTGTTTTTAAAAAAAACTTACCTAACATTACCTGCAAAAGTGGGAGCAGGAGAGTGAGACCAGGAAAACAAACTGGTCCAGATGTGCCATTACAGAAATTGATTTACTCTTTTATGCTCTTTCAAACTACCATTTGTCACTTTGTATTTTAGAAATGTTTTGATAAAAAAAATGGGACAGAGTCAAATGTATAACAAAATGTAATCAACAATCACCAAGTCATCCTTGTGAGCTTGCCTGGAAAATGTGCTTTTATCGTTTAAACACATCAAACTTGCTAATCATCTCAATGTTTTGGGGCTAACTTTAACTCATCGCTGTTTGTCTTATTGCATGATATTGTTATTTCTCTGCCCCTGTCTTCAGGACATGGATGAGCTTAAACAAATAAATAGTTGTAATGTAATATAGTTTTAAATAATGGTGAAATATGTTTATTGCTATTAAAAACACACAGCAAACTTACATACAGTACAACATACTCACGAGCTGGTTACATCAGTGATTTAGGGGTGAGCTTTGATTTAACTTTCTACAGCACATAACACAGTAACCGGGAAGATTTTTGAGGATATCTGATATGTAAGATTCTTCTTTAGTAAGCATTCCTATTACATAAAGTAAAAGATTTCATAACTAAGAAGGCTTCCATGTTGCCAGTACAACTCACAGCCTATCAAGTCTTCAAGAGTCACACCCCCGTATCCCAGGATTCACTGTCCCTATGCAAAGAGTTTCTAGCTTCTGTTTTAGTAGAAGATAAACAGTTATTCAATAAAAGTTCTAATTGTTTAAATGGTGCTAATTTTGCCCCAACCAATCAGATATTAGCTTTCAAATGTTAAATAGATCTGATTGGTTGGGGCAATATTAGCACCATTTTAAAAATAAGAACTTTTATTGAATCTCCCTGAAATTTTCTAAATGTACCTGTATGCATTGATTTGCCTCTGCTCGCGCAATATATAAAAGCCATGTTTTTAGAATTACCGGACAATTTTTACTTTATTGTTCCAGATAACTTTTATGTTTGATCCTGCAGCCCTTTTACTTTACTTTACTTTACTTTAATAACTCCTGGTTGACCTATTTGTTTATATTTCTTTTGGCTTTCCCTTAACGTGAGACAGTGTGATTTAGTTTGTGATTGTTATTTGTTTACCTATTGTGGTGATACTTTATGTACCACCATTTCTAGGCTTTTTACCTGAGTAGGGGACCCAAGTGCTACACCTATTTTTATTTATTCCATGTTTTTAGAAATACACAGTCACAGTTTCAAATCTCCTGGTTTATTTATAAAAATATAAAATATTCTACTGCCTGAGTTTATAGCTTTTTTTGTCTTCTTACATTTAAAATAAATTATTTTAAAATATTGTACGAAAAAAGTTCAAACTTTGTATAAAGCGGCTCTGTTTTTTTTATTTACTGACCAACATGATTTGCTGACAGCCTTCCTGGAGTAATACAAAATAGTAAACTAATTTTACTGACATTTTTTCCTATCAAAGATAAAGATTTAAATGTACCTACACATCTGCATGTGCAGTGGTGGCTCTCTGCTAAAGTGCAGGTTTTAGAAACACATAGACCATTGTCACAGATTCACATTTCCAAGCTTATTTTTTATTCCCCCAAGCTTTTTTTATTTACATATGTTACTAGCAAAAGAGAAAAGCTAACATGTATTACATTCTACACCTAAGCTCTTTTGGGAAGTGGTAGATAGCTTTCTTTTTAGCGAGACACGTTACATGAGTTTGCAAGTTCAGTTCCCAGACTTACTTTTTTTTTTACTACAAATGTGAATATTATCAGGAAGATTCAATAAAGTTTCTTATCATTAAAAAGGTGCTAATTTTATCCCAACCAATCAAATCTTATTTAACATTTGAAAGCTAAACACTGATTGGTGGGGGCAAACTTTGCAACTCTTTTTATTGAATCTCCCTGAATGTTTTACATCTATACTAGCTAAGAAATAAACTTCAAAGTTTATTTTTTCTTTTGTATGAAAAACAAAGTAATTTATCATTGTTAGGGACAGGAGCATTTGTAATATGTTCACACATATACTGCACTGAAATCTATGTTCTGTGTCAGAGGGAGGGATGATCTCTGAGCTGTAACATTGGCTGTCAAATTCCAAGAAGCAAAGCTGCAGCTTCCTGTGAAGGTGTACGGCATACCTTAGCTGATCCCTAGTACTACGGGTTAATTAAAAAAATTAACAAGCATGAGACACAGCATTTGGTATTTTTGTGAATGTGCTCTTTCTATTGGGGGAATGTTCTCAGGAGTCTTTAGTTTTCCTTTCACTTTACTTTCACACTGCAATAAGGTAATGTAGATTATAGTGTAGGGATTAAATACCAAAAAGAACGGTAATGTGCAATTGTTATGTAAGTTTGTAAGCCAACAGTTTCAGAAATGTCCAATACAGCAAGTTTTATAAAGGGCGTTAACATACATATACATCTTATTTTACAATGCCTGTAAAGATGTGTTATCACAAATGTGATCCTTGCAGGGTATCTTCCCATTGGCTCTGCTGAGGGTTGAGCTAGATAGCATTTTGAACCTGTCTTTGACAACCCTATAAGTAGCGCTTAAGGCAAACTCAGGACCTAGCAGTTTAAGTTCTTACCCGGGTACATTGGGGGAGGAGTGGTTTGGGGCATCAGGTGACAATGTAGTTCTCCTATAACTTTCATTCCCCTTTTACTATTGAAATCGAGCGCACTCACTGGACCAGCTTTCAGAATCTAGTTTCCGTTTCATAGATCAATAGAATTATATTATTTACAATCACAGAGCTTAGTTTCACTTCGATTTATTAGATGATGCTAATTTAACCTTATAGCTTGTCAAATAGCTTATAGGAAACACACAAATAAACCCCTATGGTAATAGACAGAACAGTAACAATCCATTTCAAATTGTCAAGTTAGTTTGCAAGATAGCCATAGCTTAGCTCATTATCTTCTACAAAATAAAAGATACTGAACCGATCAACTGTCACTGCAGAAGTGTAGATTATACAAAACCTTCACTCACTAAAAACAATGGAAAAAGCCACTCTTCTATCTATCTATCTATCTGTATCATTCCATAGTTAAGGCATTTTTGTGAACTCAAACAGCAGATGTTTTTTACATTTATTGCATAACGGCACTGAATCTAGTAATAAATTACTGTACTTATGTCATTGCTTTTAAATGAAGAAATAAAGTTATGCAATTTTGGACACTCTTTGCTATATAAAAACAACAAAAAAACACCATTGTGCCCATGTACTTTCTCCTTCATGAAAGTTGCTATCAACACACACATGTTTTATTGACACATTTCACTTAATCACAAAGTAAATAAGTAAAACTTACTCATTCATAAACTAATTACTTCTCACCTGGTTTAGCTCTTTAGCCAGTTTGTTTCTGAAGATGTCTCATTCTCATTAACAATGCTGTTTGTGGAGGGAATTCAGAGGCTTTGAAATATTTAGATCATTTTTCCTGCTGTTTGTGGGAGCAGGCTTGTAACATTGTGTCTGAGACTCTGGTGGGACCATCGAACTTCCATATACTTTAGAGTCCCTCTGTGTTTAAATATAATGTTGGTGGTACTGTCACATACGCTTGGATGATGTTCTGCTTTACATACTTACTGCTTGTAAACGCTTCTACTACTACTGTCATTTTCTTTTTTACACATTTACTAACAAAATATAAAAGAACAAGTGAAACTACACTGATGCTACCAGAGAAATAATAATACAATGTCAGATCTTGTTTAGGGTTTGAATGGATTTTAAAATCATTTGATTTTGAGCTTTCTTGTAGAACATTGTCCACTATGTTTATAACTATGGTGACTGTGGTTGTTAAGGAAGGATCCCCGTGGTCACTGACTAAAATAACCAGCTGCTGCTCTGTGCTGTCCTTCTGAAAAGTCCGAATGGTTCTGATTTTCTCCAGTACTTCAGATTTTGAATAATGTGACATCAGTTTCTTTATCAAGACTAATTGTAACCAAGCATTGTGACCCGAATCTATCCACTGCTGATACTTTTGTACATATACCCAACAGATGCGATTGTGGATTTCTCACTTAGAATGTCACTGATAATTTGTTTCAATGGTGAGGATACAGGACGTGGGGTAGTTATCATTTGTATCCAATACAAATACAGATACAGTTATATCAGAAAATAATCTGGGAAAGCCAGCATCTTCTACTCTTACAGTATTTGAAAAAAGGGATTCTGTTCATAGTCAAAGGCACGCTGGGCATAGATGCTACCACTTTTGTCGTTAATATCACAATGAGGAAACAGAAGAGCCATCATTCTACTTTCAATTAAAAGAATAAGTTAATTCTGCATTAACGCCTTCATCTAAATCAAATGCAGATACTGCACATAGAAAACTCCCTGGCTCTTATTTTTTCTTTATAGAAGCTTCATAATATTCCATAGAAAATGTGGGGGTTATCATTAATATCTGAACACATTAAATCTAACTTAGTTTGTGTTTGCAATGCAGGAGACCCAAATCAGTAGCAATCAGTTGAAACAGCATACTGGGAGATCTTTCTCTCTATCCAGCAATCCATTTGTGACCATGATTATTGATGTTAAATATTTAATGTAAATGCAAATTTGTGAAATATCTATTTACCTCTCCATTTTTTTCCCAGAATCTTTGTCTTTACAGTAAAAACCCCAAGCAGTCCTCTAAAGGTGCATTCTCCGGCACATATGTTATGCAGATGTCAAAATAATTTCAGGTGAATTATCATTTACATCTTCTATCTCTATTTGTACCAAGCAGCGTCCTTCAATCAGGATTCCTTTATCCTTTGCTCGATTGATAATTCATAAAATCAACTTACTTCATAATCCACTATTCCTTTATATAAACTTCTCCAGTTGTGAATTTAAACTAAATATTTCCAGAGCAGAATCTAAATTATGGTTATCAAAATAATATTCTCTTCCACTGTTTGGTCCTTCATCCAGATCTGTAGCATTAAGGGTAATTATATGTATCTAATTTTGAATTTTCTAATAATTTGTTTTTGTAGATGGGTTAAATATGGTGCATTGTCATTGAAATCTAAAAACGATCACAGTGATTTACAAGATCCAGATCTTCTGGTTCACCACCATCAACAGCAGTGAAATAGTCTATGTTCTTTTTTTTCTTCTCATCAAGGACCCTTTCCAATATTAGCTCAGGGATAGAGTTCCATCTTTTCTAATTTTACAGATAATGAAAAATATGGGTTCTATCTATTTTATAATTTTTAATACTGTTAATTCCCACAATGGATCCTTTGCCATCTCTAATGAAACTGAATACCAGGGTTTTGCATGAAGCTCTGTATTGATATAGTTAATGCATTTGAGAAGGTTGGGGAATTATCTTTATATCAAAATGTCAATGTCCACACTTATAACCTCTAAAGGATTTTCAGCAACATTTTAAACAAAAATACAGATAGAGATGGACCCACAAAGGATTTCCTCTGTCTATCCTTTCATTGCGTGAGAATCCAGTTTTTCGGTTTACAGCAAAATGTCTCTTGCTTTCTTCAGATCCTAAATGTAGCCTTCGGTTATATATATCTTCCATGTTTATTCCCAAATCCTGAGCTACATTGCCCACAACTGATCCTGGTTCTGACTCTTCAACAATAGAATAGCGAAGCTGCCCAGAGACCCAGCCCCAGCTAAATAGAAAATATAAAGAACTACTTGCCATTTCCAAGCCTTTGGTGAGCTTTTGATGTTCCATACTTAAATCCTCCCTTAGAGAATCATAAATATGATTCCTTTTTATAATCCCATGAGTCCATAGTTTAGATTTTAACACATAAAAAAGGTTAAAATTGTATAATTGTCAAAAAATATCTCCTGGATTTACTTCAGAACAGCAGCTATTCTTTGTGCACCCGTATAAAGATGGAGGGTGATTCACTTAAACAAGGGGAGGAGAATGGAAGAATAAAAGCAGCAGCTCTAAAAATGTAGCTAAACCCGACTGCCCTCTTCTGGACAAACTTTGTACTTTTAGTTACTCAAGAACTCGTAAAATTATTATATATATATATATATAGATATATATACTATAAACACTCAGAACTCTATTAAATATATTAATATATATATATTATATAATATATATATATATATATATATAAATATAGGTAACACGGTGAATGGAGTCAACTCCTGGGTTTTATTATCATAACAATGCCTTATTTTGTGAATAAAAGGTCACGCGTTGTGCGGTTGTTCGTCGGCCGTTCTCAAGCATGTGTAACGTTACATATACACTGATAT
Organism: Hymenochirus boettgeri; assembly: GCA_019447015.1. Lineage (NCBI taxonomy): Eukaryota > Metazoa > Chordata > Amphibia > Anura > Pipidae > Hymenochirus > Hymenochirus boettgeri. The sequence continues at coordinate 42,116,544 of CM033471.1, forward strand.
GTGGAACTAACGGATCACCCCTCCCTCCTACTTCTCACAGGTTGGATACGGCCGACACATTGCCGAAAAGCGTGATGTTGATCACAAAGGAATAAAGCCATTGTTTTGGATATAAAGCCCAGGGTTCTACCATTCACAATGTGTTACCCTACATATCTATAATAAGAAACACCCCGTCATTGTGACTAATATAGCAGATGGTGAATGGCTCCACCTTACTTATAATATATTTTGATATATAGGTGTAATATAAATGATAAACGAGATGTAATTAAGTGTAATTCAATCAGATATAGTAAACACATTATTGAAATAAACAAACTTATTTTTTAAAATCCTAATGTGAAAGCTCTAAAATCCCCCAGTTCCTATACATTAAAGTTCTCTCTAGATAATTTAATTACATATTAGATGTAAAATAATAACTCGGTAACAAAAAGAGGCTTCCGTTGGTACCAGTATCAATCCACAGCCCTTTGTAAAGCTTCAAAGTGCCATGATGCCAAACCCCAACCCCAGTATTCACTGCTCTATGCGCAAAGTTTCAGCTTTTCTGTTTGTAGGGAAATAGTTCTAATCACATTGAAAAAAAATTGCTTGGCACCTGTAAATAGCTTGTGTTTTTATGAAAACCGGACCAAAAGTCTCACAAGTTCCTAATCCCCTAATTTACAATAGTGACATGCTCTGCCTCCAGTTTCTTACTTTTTATGTTTGGTTTGTTTTCCATGTTTCTCAAATTTCTACATTATGTACAAACTTATATATAGCGCTCTGTTATTTATTCCCAACAGCATGAATTGGGAGCATATTTATTAAACCTCGCGTATCGCATTTTCATCTATACCACGGGTTAGTTAATTTATGAGTAATTGTGATCGTAACATTTACGGCCGAACATTCGTTAATTAATGAACATTCGATCATAGAATACTGTGTCGTAGTAAATTACCGCAATGGTATCTGTGGGGATTGTACATCTATGATTTTTTTCGTATTACATCGTTATAAATTACGATTGTTAACCGATCATTAATCTCTGATCATACCGTGGCTTATAAATATGGCCCTTGGTTGCTCACGTCTTCCAGTAGCAATACAAAAAATGAACTGATTTTACTGACATTTACTGAAATGTACGTCTCTCTATCACAAGTTCACTGGTGGCGCGCTCTGCTAAAGTGTCTAGGAAAAAACAGACTATTGGGCACTTTTCTCCATGCACCCCATTTTTTGTTTTTATATGTGTCTAGCAAAGATAAAGATCTACTAATATTACTTATAGCCCTTGTGGCATAGTAGTAAGAAGCTTTCCTTTAGAAAGACACAGTATAGAACGTTGCTGGTCCGATTCCCCAAACTTAACTTTAATTTTTGCTGAAATGTTAAATGTTCTGTTCCCTGCCAAAGACAAACACTGCAAAGATTACTTTTTCTTTTTTGTATGTAAAGCAAGAATTTATCATTGTTAGGATGGGACATTTGTAATGTGTTTACACAAAAAACTCACTGAAAATCTGAGTTCTGTGTCAGAGGGGGGATCTCTGAGCTGTAACTGATTGGCTGTTAGCTTTGAGCAAGCAAGACTGCTGATTTCTGTGAAGTGTACTGCGTACACTTCGCTGTTTTCCCAGATAAGTGAATTATGGAGCTGACCCCTAGTACCCACAGGTTATTTTCATAAATCACCCATCCACAGCAAAGGGAGAGAGAGACACAGCTTGTTGTGTGTTTTGTGGTGCTCTGTCTATTGGGACAATGTTTGTCTGGGACTTTAGTTCTCCTTTAAAACAACCCCCTTGTTTTTAGCAGCTATTCTTGTGTGATTTACTAAAGTCAGGGGGAGAAGGGTGAATAGAATAGAAGTTTGATCTACTTGTGTAACTAAGGCGATGGCTAGCAGTGCCCTCTTCTGGCCACATCCATAATTTCACCTTGCTTTTTAGTCCTTGCCCATTAATCTCAGTTGCTTTAACAATGTTTATTTTGTATATTTGTATACTGGAGAAATGTTTAGATATTCAGTTTTTAATCAAGTCAAAGTTTCTCTTTTGTGAGGATTTATTAACCTGCTTTATATAAAAAATACCTGAACCATGTTACTAATATGAATATATATAAATTAAAGTCAGTTTTGCAAACGTATTAAGAATTACAATTTTAAAATTGCACTAATGTTGGCTATGAAAATAATTACCTTTACTATATAAGTATATAGTTATAATCTTAAAGACATAACATTATGAAACATTTGCCACTTTTCAATAGAAATATCCAGCTTGTTCTTAAGTAAAATCATGGGAATATTAAACTAGGCCAATCTCTCCCTGACAAACACAACTGCCTGATGTTACTTACCTTCTGCACTGCTCCTCCTTTCTTGTGATGTAGATTCACTTATCTTCGTTACGATCACGAAAGGCAGGCAAGGATCGTCTTTTTTAAGGCATAGGTTTCACGCTACTTAGTAATAAATAGCGCAAAAACAAACATTTTCTTTTTTACATTGTGTGCTGTTTAAAGTCATGTCCATATTTTAAACAAAAAACAGGTCAATGTCTGTTACCTGCCCCCAACCCAAACTGATTTATTCTGGCACTTTATTACTTGCCATTACTAGCAGATATTTAGTTATAATTATCGTCCTCATTATGCAGAGTAGGCTGGCCAATAACTGACTGTTGTTTCACCTCTGCCTGCTCTGCATATGCCAAGCCTATAAAAACCTATTGAACAGAGGGAGGGGCCAATACCTTTGCCATGAAGGAATATTCTTATCATTAAATATTTAGTTACAAATATATGTAATAATTGGGGAAAACTGGAATTGACAGGTATATAACTACAATTCACCATTTTTTGGTTTTAATGGTGGATCTTCCGATACCTTAGAGTAAAATGCGAAGGCCCTGGAAAAATTAAACATTAACCTGAATGACATCAGGAATCGTTTTTAACTGCATTTTTACCCAATTTTCAGATATTACATCTCCCTATAAGTTTTATTGTTTCTTGCATTTTGCCACTTGTGTTAGTAAATAATATTTAGTCATTTGTGTAATATTAAAAAAAATACTACAATGCTTATGCTTTTGGAACTTTCAAAGATGAAAATGGTATTTCTAGTTTTTAAAAATATTTACAAAATACAGTCCACTTATTTTCCCTTACATAAAACAACCCTGGTCAGTGTGCCTACTTTCTACTTTAATTGCTGCAAACAGATGATTTTGCACAATGACCATCTAATACTAACAAGCAATTTAAAAAAAAAAAAAACAACATTTTCATATGTTGGCACAAAATTTACCCAGAAGACGAAACCGGTGCATTTATGCTGCTATGACATCCTGTATTTATAACAAGCAAGACAAACACCATGTTGACCCAGCCACCAGTCAATTGGTCGTCCAGGCTGAAAACCTGTCAATGTGTACCACCATTAGTTGCTGGTAACTGTAAAAAACAGCCTGGGTTTAAGGAGTAAATATATAGCTAATTAAAATGATTATTCTAATACACCTTGTTTAAAAGATAAACACAGAACAATCAATTTTTTTAACATTAGTATTTTCATTAAACAGTTTTCTAACTGCATTTCTCCCCAAAATGAGTGAAAATACTGAACGCCACAGATCAACCAGCATCTTTTAAGCAATGATCAAGCATATCATTGAGAATGTTAATATGTATAAGTAATTTTATAAAGTAATATATATGTTTAACATTAGTCGTCTCTCATATGTCCTTTCTGCGATTTACATACTATAATTTTTAATGTCCGGGCACTTACTGGACTTATTGAAACGTGATGACCCATTCTACACTTTTCGCCCATCTTGGAGTCGTCATCAAAACATCCTATACATATAGATTATATGTGTGTTTATTAAAATTGGAATTGATAATAAAGATTTCTGAGCACTCAAACGTACAAAATTTCTTTTATTTATTTATTTCTAAAAACTATTTCTTGAAGCACCTGAAGAAATAGGAACACGTGAGTGCAGATAGGAAATATAAATAGATGTAAAATTGGAGCTGCAAAAGTTTCACCTCTAAAACTTTCCTGCTTGGTAAATATACTTGTTTAATAATGTTATATCTTCAGCTTGGAGAGGGGGCCTCTTGCTGTGAATCTCAATCACTTTTATTCAATCACACACACACAACGTTTCAGGGACCACACAATGTCCCTTCATCACCTGATGAAAGGGACATTGTGGTCCCTGAAACGTTGTGTTGATGTGATTGAATAAAAGTTTTTGAATTCACACAAGAGTGCCCCTCTCATGAACTTTTTTGCGTGTTGCTATAGCAGTTGGTCCATGTAGAGGACCTGAAAGGAGCACCTTAGAAGACATTGGCTAGTTAGCCACAAAGGAGTGCCTAGGCCCGAAACCCAGTTTGCAATATCTTCAGCTTGACCTGAAAATTTACTTTTGTATCCCATTAACTCTCTTAAAGAAACTGTAAAAATATCAGTAGCAAATTAGCAGGGGCTAATATTTCACATAATGCAAAAATTCCCTGTTGGGTGGGGGGAATTTTGGAACTTCGGTCACGTAGAACATTGTCCACTATGTTTATAACTATGGTGACTGTGGTTGTTAAGGAAGGATCCCCGTGGTCACTGACTAAAATAACCAGCTGCTGCTCTGTGCTGTCCAGTTCGTGAAAATTCCGAATGGTTCTGATTTCTCCAGTACTCTCAGAGATTTTGAATAATGTGACATCAGTTTCTTTATCAAGACTAAATTGTAACCAAGCATTGTGACCCGAATCTAAATCCACTGCTGATACTTTTGTGACCAGATACCCAACAGATGCAGATTGTGGTATTTTCTCACTTAGAATGTCACTGATAAGTTGTTTCAAATGGGGAGGATACAGGACAGTGGGGTAGTTATCATTTGTATCCAATACAAATACAGATACAGTTATATCAGAAAATAATCTGGGAAAGCCAGCATCTTCTACTCTTACAGTAATTTGAAAAAAGGGATTCTGTTCATAGTCAAAGGCACGCTGGGCATAGATGCTACCACTTTTGGGGTTAATATACACAAATGAGGAAACAGAAGAGCCATCAATCTTACTTTCAATTAAAGAATAAGTTAATTCTGCATTAACGCCTTCATCTAAATCAAATGCAGATACTGCACATAGAAAACTTCCTGGCTCATTATTTTCTTTTATAGAAGCTTCATAATATTCCAATAGAAAATGTGGCGGGTTATCATTAATATCTGACACATTAAATCTAACTGTAGTTTGTGTTTGCAATGCAGGAGAGCCCAAATCAGTAGCAATCAGTTGAACAGCATACTGGGAGATTTTCTCTCTATCCAGCAATCCATTTGTGACCAGTGAGTACTGACTGTTAAAATATTTAATTGTAAATGGCAAATTGTGTGAAATATCTAATTTCACCTCTCCATTTTTCCCAGAATCTTTGTCTTTCACAGTAAAAAAAGCCACAGCAGTCTCTAAAGGTGCATTCTCAGGCACATATGTTGATGCAGATGTCAAAATAATTTCAGGTGAATTATCATTTACATCTTCTATCTCTATTTGTACCAAGCAGCGTCCTTCTAATACTGGAATTCCTTTATCCTTTGCTCGAATTGATAATTCATAAAAAGTCAACACTTCATAATCCACTATTCCTTTGATATAAACTTCTCCAGTTTGTGAATTTAAACTAAATATTTCCAGAGCAGAATCTAAATTATGGTTATCAAAATAATATTCTATTTCACTGTTTGGTCCTTCATCCAGATCTGTAGCATTAAGGGTAATTAATATAGTATCTAATTTTGAATTTTCTAATAATATTGTTTTGTAGATGGGCTTGAAAAATACTGGTGCATTGTCATTGAAATCTAAAACGATCACAGTGATTTGACAATGTCCAGATCTTACTGGTTCACCACCATCAACAGCAGTGAGAATAAGTCTATGTTCTTTTTTTTCTTCTCTATCAAGGACCCTTTCCAATATTAGCTCAGGGATTAGAGTTCCATCTTTTCTAATTTTAACAGATAATGAAAAATATGGGTTCTTATCTATTTTATAATTTTTAATACCATTTATTCCCACATCTGGATCCTTTGCCATCTCTAATGGAAACTGAATACCAGGGTTTGCATGAAGCTCTGTAGTTGATATAGTATGAATGGCATTTGAGAAGGTTGGGGAATTATCATTTCGGCCGCCGAACACACGCGCGAAACGCTGTTGACCTGTTGTCACAAAATAAAGCATTGTTGGGATATAAAACCCAGGCGTGCTCCATTCACCGTGTTACCTCTATATATATATATATATATATATATATATATAATATTATAATATATATATATAATAAATTTAATAAGAGTTCTTGAGTTTATATATCTAATATATTATATATATATATAATAATTTACGAGTTCTTGAGTAACTAACTAAAGTACAAAGTTTGTCCAGAAGAGGGCAGTCATGTCTTTAGCTACATTTTAGAGCTGCTGCTTTTATTCTTCCATTCTCCCCCTTGTTAAGTGAATCACCCTCCATCTTATACGGGTGCACAAAGAAGAGCTGCTGTTATGAAGTAAATTCCAGAGATATTTTTTGACAATTATACAATTTTAACCTTTTTTATGTGTTAAAATCTAAACTATGGACTCATGGGATTATAAAAGGAATCATATTTACTGATTTCTCTAAGGGAGGATTTAAGATATGGACATCAAAAGCTCACCAAAGGCTTGGAAATGGCAAGTAGTATCTTTATATTTTCTATTTAGCTGGGGCTGGGTCTCTGGGCAGCTTCGCTATTCTATTGTTGAAGAGTCAGAACCAGGATCAGTTGTAGCAATGTAGCTCAGGATTTGGGAATAAACATGGAAGATATATATAACCGAAGGCTACATTTAGGATCTGAAGAAAGCAAGAGACATTTTGCTGTAAACCAGAAAACTGGATCTCTCACTGTCAATGAAAGGATAGACAGAGAAATCCTTTGTGGGTCCATCTCTATCTGTATTTTTTCTGTTAAAATTGTTGCTGAAAATCCTTTAGAGGTTATAAGTGTGGACATTGACATTTGGTATTTCTGTTAAAATTGTTGCTGAAAATCCTTTAGAGGTTATAAGTGTGGACATTGACATTTTGGATATAAATGATAATTCCCCAACCTTCTCAAATGCCATTCATACTATATCAATAGCAGAGGTTCATGCAAATCCTGGTATTCAGTTTCCATTAGAGATGGCAAAGGATCCAGATGTGGGAATAAACAGTATTAAAAATTATAAAATAGATAAGAACCCATATTTTTCATTATCTGTTAAAATTAGAAAAGATGGAACTCTTATCCCTGAGCTAATATTGGAAAGGGTCCTTGATAGAGAAGAAAAAAAATCCCTGAGCTAATATTGGAAAGGGTCCTTGATAGAGAAGAAAAAAAAGAACATAGACTTATTCTCACTGCTGTTGATGGTGGTGAACCAGTAAGATCTGGATCTTGTCAAATCACTGTGATCGTTTTAGATGTCAATGACAATGCACCAGTATTTTTCAAGCCCATCTACAAAATAACATTATTAGAAAATTCAAAATTAGATACTATATTAATTACCCTTAATGCTACAGATCTGGATGAAGGACCAAACAGTGAAATAGAATATTATTTTGATAACCATAATTTAGATTCTGCTCTGGAAATATTTAGTTTAAATTCACAAACTGGAGAAGTTTATATCAAAGGAATAGTGGATTATGAAGTGTTGACTTTTTATGAATTATCAATTCGAGCAAAGGATAAAGGAATTCCGTCACAAATGGATTGCTGGATAGAGAGAAAATCTCCCAGTATGCTGTTCAACTGATTGCTACTGATTTGGGCTCTCCTGCATTGCAAACACAAACTACAGTTAGATTTAATGTGTCAGATATAAATGATAACCCACCACATTTTCTGTTGGAATATTATGAAACTTCTATAAAAGAAAATAATGAGCCAGGACGTGACCGAAGTTTCCAAAATCTCCCCCCACCCAACAAGCGGAATTTTTGCAGTATGGAAATATTAGCCCCTGCTAATTTGTACTGAACTATTTTTAACATTTCTTTAAGAGAGGTTAATGGGATAAAAAGTAATTTTCAGGTCAAGCTGAAGATATTTCCAAACTGGGTTCGGGCAGGCCACTCCTTGTGGCTATAGCCCAATGTCTTCAAGGTGCTCCTTATCAGGTCCCTAACAATGGACAACTGCTATAGCAACAGCAAAAAAGTTCATGAGAGGGGCACGTCTGATGGATTCAAATCGATTTTATTCAATACATCAACACAACGTTTCAAGGGGACACAAAATGTCCCTTCATCAGGTGGATGGAACGGGACATTGTGTGGTCCTGAAACGTGTGTGACGTGCATGTGATTGAATAAAGTGATTTGAGATTACACAGCAAGAGGGCCCCTCTCACAAGCTGAAAGAATAACATTAATTAAACAAGTATATTTACCAAGCAGGTGAAATGGTTTTAGAGGTGAAAACTTTTGCAGCTCCAATTTTACATCTATTTATATTTCTATCTGCACTCACGTGTTCTATTCTTAGGTGTTCAAGAAGATAGTTTTTAGAAAATAAATAAATAAAAGATAGATTTGTACGATTTGAGTGCTCAGAAATTTTATTATCAATCCAATTTTAATAAAACATATAAATCGATATGTAATGAGGTTTTGAGTGACGACTACAAGATGGGCGAAAAGTGAAATGTAGAATCGGGTATCACGTTCAATAAGTCCAGTAAGTGCCCGGGATGCATTAAAAATTAAGTATGTAAATCGCAGAAAGGACATATGAGAGACTGACTAACTGTTAAAGACATATATTTACTTTAGAAAAATTACCTATATGTACATATTAAAAACATTACTCAATGATATGCTGATCATTGCTTAAAAAGAATGCTGGTGATCTGTGCGTTCAGGTATTTCACTCATTTGGGAGAAATGACAGTAGAAAACTGTTAATGTGAAAATACTAATGTTAAAAAAATTGATTGTCTCGTGGTTTATCTTTAAACAAGGTGTATTAGAATAATCATTGTTAATAGCTATATATTACTCCTTAACCCGGCTGTTTTTTGACAGTTACCAGCAACTAATGGATGGTAAACATTGACAGGTTTTGCAGCCGGACGACCAATGACTGGTGTGGCTGGGTCAAACATGGTGTTTGTCTTTGCTTGTTATAAATACAGGGATGTCATAGCAGCATAACATGCACCCGGCTTTCGGTTTCGGGTAAATTTTGTGCCAACATATGAAATGTTGTTTTTGTTTTTTTTTAAATTGCTTGTTAGTATTAGATGTCATGTGCAAAATCATCTGTTGCCAGCAATTAAGTAGAAAGTAGGCAGCATGAACCAGGGTTGTTTTATGTCAAAGGGCAAAATAAGTCTGTGGGACTGTATTTTGTAAAATATTTTTAAAAACTAGAAATACCATTTTCATCTTTGAAAGTTCCAAAGAGCATAGCATGTATTATTTTTTTAATATTACACCAAATGACTAAATATTATTTACTAACACAAGTGGCAAATTGCCAAGAAACAATAAAACTTAAGGGAGATAGTATATCTGAAAATTGGGTCTAAAAATGCAGTTAAAAAACGAATATTTCCTGATGTCATTCGGTTAATGTTTAAGATTTCCAGGGCCTTCGACATTGTTACTCTAAGGTTACGGAAGATCCACCCATTAAAACAAAAAATGGTGACATTGTCAAGTTATATACCTGCAATTTCCAGTTTCCCCAATTATTACATATATTTGTAACTAAATATTTAATGATAAGAATTTCCTTCATGGCAAAGGTATTGGCCCCTCCTTGTTCAATAGGTTTTTTATAGGCTTGAGCATATGCAGAGCAGCAGCAGTGATGAAAACAACAGTCAGTTATTGGCCAAGCCTACTCTGCATAATGAGGCGATAAATATACACTAAATATCTGTCTAGTAATGGCAAGTACATAAAGTGCAGAATAATCAGTTGGGTGGTGGCAGGAAACAGACAATTGACCTGTTTTTTATTTAAAATATGACATGACTTTAAACAGCACACAATGTAAAAAAGAAAACTTTGTTTTTGCGCTATTATTTACTAAGTAGCGTAAAACCTAGTGCCTTAAAAAAAGTACGGATCTTGCCCTGCCCATTCGTGATACAGTAACGAAGAAAGCTGAATACTACATTCACAAGAAAGGAGGAAGAGTGACAGAAGGTAAGTTGAACATCAGGCAGTTGGTTCTGTCAGCGGAGAGATTGAGCTAGTTTAATATTTCCTGCATGATTTTATTAAGAACCGAAGCTGGATATTCTTTGAAAAGCTGGCAAAGTTCATAATGTTATGTCTTTTTGTAAGATTACTAACTATTACTTATAAGTAAGGTCTTAATTATTTCAGTAGCCAACATTAGTGCAATTTTAAAATTGTAATTCTTAATTACGTTTGCAAAATGACTTTTAATTTGTGATATATATTCATATTAGTAACAGGGTTCAGGTATTTTAAATACAAGCAGGTTAATAAATCCTCACAAAAGAGAAACTTGACTTGATTTCAAAAACTGAATATCTAAACCAGTTTCTCCAGTATCACAATATACAAATAAAACATTGTTAAAGCAATGAGATAATGGGCAAGCGACGAAAAGCAAGGTGAAATTATGTGATGTGGCCAGAAGAGGGCACTGTCTAGCCAAATCGTCTTGTTACACAAGTAGATCAAATTCTATTCTATTCGACCCTTCTCCCCTGGAAGTTTAGTAAATCACACAAAGAAGTAGCTGCTAAAAACAGGGTGGTTGTTTTAAAGGAGAACTAAAGTCTCCAGACAATACTGTCCAATAGACCAGAGCACTACACAAACACAACAAGCTGGGCTCTCTCTCCCTTTGACTGTGGATCGGGTGATTTATGAAAATAACCTGTGGTACTGGGGTCAGCTCCAATAATTCACTTATCTGGGAAAAACAGCGCAAGTGATAGCAGACACTTCACAGAAATCACAGTCTTGCTTGCTCAAAGCTAACAGCAAATCACGTACAGCTCAGAGATCCCCCCCCCTTCCCCTCTGACACAGAACTCAGATTTTCAGTGCCAGTTTTTGTGTAACACATACAAATTGTCCTCATCCCTAACAATGAGTAAATTCCTTGTTTAATACAAAAAAGAAAAAGTAATCTTTGCAGTGTTTGTTTTGTAGCATGGGAACAGGAACATTTAACATTTCAGCAAAAATTAAAGTAAGTTTGGGGGAATCGGACCAGCAACGTTCTATTACTGGTCTTTCTAAAAGGAAAGCTTCTATACTCTATGCCACAAGGGCTAATCAGAGTAAATATTAGTAGTCTTTATTTTGCTAGACACATATAAAAACAAAAAATGGGGTGAATGGAGAAAAGTCCCAATAGTCTGTTTTTTCCTAGCAACGTTAAGCACGAGCGCGCCACCAAGTGAACTTGTGATAGGTAGAGCGTACATTTCAGAAATGGTCAGTAAAATCAGTTCATTATTTTGTATGCTACTGGAAGACTGGTGGCAACCAAGGGCCATATTTATTAAGCCACGGTATTTGATCAGAGATTAATGATCGGTGTAACAATCGTAATTTATAAACCGATCGTTAAATCGACGATAAAAAATCATGATTACACTCCCCACAGATACCATTGGCGGTAATTTACTACCGCACACGTATGTCTTGATCGAATGTTCATTAATTAACGATAATGTTCGGCCCGTAAATGGACGAGTCACAATACACATAAATTAAATAACCCGTGGTATAGATGAAAGCGATACAGCGGGGTTTATAAATATGCCCCAATTCATGCTGGTGTGAATAAATAACAAGAGTGCTATATATAAGTTGTACATATGTAGAACACTTTAGAAACATGGAAACAAACCAAACATAAAAAGTAAGAAATGGAGGCAATAGACTATGTACTATTGTAAATTAGGGGATTAGAACTTGTGACTTCTTGGTCTGGTTGTTCATAAATAACACAGCTTATGTTACATGGTGCTTGCCACCAGCAACTTTTTCAACTGTGATATAGAAACTTATTTTCCCTACAAACCAGAAAAGCTAGACACTTTGCGCATAGAGACAGTGAATACTGGGGTCGGGGTGGCATCATGGCCACTTTGAAGCCTTACAAAGGCTGTGATTGATCACTGGAACACAACGGAAGCCTCTTTTGTTACAGACATTATATCTTCTACTCTAATTGTAAATTAAATTACTAGAGAGAATCTTTCCATGTATAGTTTGGTTGTTTTAATCTGGGGAGATTAGAGCTTCACATTAGGATGTTTAAAAAATGAAGTTGTTGTTCTCACAGTTAATGTGTTTCTATATCCTTATTAACTTACACTTAATATCACATCTCGTTTATCATTTATATATAGATCTATATATATATAATATGATATATAGAGTAACCTGGTGGAGCCCACGCACATGTGCTATATTAGTCACAACTGACGGGGTGTTTCTTCATTATAGAATGTAGGGGTAACACATTTGTGAATGGAGACTCCTGGGTCTCTATATCCAAACAATGCTTTATTCCTTTGTGACAACAGGTCAACGCTTTTCAGCCAATGTGTTCGGACCCGTTCCAAGACACTGGAGAAGTGGAGGGGAGGGAGGGGAGGTGTGGACTCCGTTAGGTTCCACATATTCAGTTGTATTGTAAACGTTACACATGTCTTGAGAACGGCCGAAACACACCGCGAAACGCGTTGACCTGTTGTCACAAAATAAAGCATTGTTGGGATATAAAACCCAGGAGTGCCCATTCACCGTGTTACCTATATATATATATATATATATATATTATATATTATATAATATATATATATAATAATTTAATAAGAGTTCTGAGTTATATATAGTATATATAATATATATATATATATAATAATTTACGAGTTCTTGAGTAACTAACTAAGTACAAAGTTTGTCAGAAGAGGGCAGTTCAGTTAGCTACATTTTTAGAGCTGCTGCTTTTATTCTTCCATTCTCCTCCCTTGTTTAAGTGAATCACCCTCCATCTTTATACGGGTGCACAAAGAATAGCTGCTGTTATGAAGTAAATCCAGAGCAGATATTTTTTGACAATTATAACAATTTTAACCTTTTTTATGTGTTAAAAATCTAAACTATGGACTCATGGGATTATAAAAGGAATCATATTTATGATTCTTCTACAAGGAGGATTTAAGTATGGACATCAAAAGTCACCAAAGGCTTGGAAATGGCAAGTAGTTCTTTATATTTTCTATTTAGTGGGGCTGGGTCTCTGGGCAGCTTCGCTATTCTATTGTGAAGAGTCAGAACCAGGATCAGTTTGTAGCAATGTAGCTCAGGATTTGGGAATAAACATGGAAGATATAATAACCGAAGGTACATTAGGATCTGAAGAAAGCAAGAGACATTTTGCTGTAAACCAGGAAAAAACTGGATCTCTCACGTCAATGAAAGGATAGACAGAGAAATCCTTTGTGGGTCCATCTCTATCTGTATTGTTTCTGTTTAAAATGTTGCTGAAAATCCTTTAGAGGTTATAAGTGTGGACATGACATTTTGTATAAATGATAATTCCCCAACCTTCTCAAATCCAATTACTATATCAACTACAGAGCTTCATGCAAACCCTGGTATTCAGTTTACATTAGAGATGGCAAAGGATCCGGATGTGGGAATTAAATGGTATTAAAAATTATAAAATAGATAGAACCCATATTTTCATTATCTGTTAAAATTAGAAAAGATGGAACTCTAATCCCTGAGCTAATATTGGAAAGGGTCCTTGAGAGAAGAAAAAAAAGAACATAGACTATTCTCACTGCTGTTGATGGTGGTGGAACCAGTAAGATCTGGACATGTAAATCACTGTGATCGTTTTGATTTCAATGACAATGCACCAGTATTTCAAGCCCATTTCTATCAAAAACAATATTATTAGAAAATTCAAAATTAGATACATATTAATTACCCTTAATGCTACAGATTCTGGATGAAGGACCAAACAGTGAGAAGAGATATTATTTTTGATAACCATAATTTAGATTCTGCTCTGGAAATATTTAGTTTAAATTCACAACTGGGAAGTTTATATCAAAGGAATAGTGATTATGAAGTGTGTGATTTTTATGAATTATCAATCGAGCAAAGATAAAGGAATCCAGTATTGAAGGACGCTGCTTGGTACAAATAGAGATAGAAGATGTAAATGATAATTCACCTGAAATTATTTTGACATTCTGCATCAACATATGTGCCGAGAATGCACCTTTAGAGACTGCTTGGGTTTTTACTGTAAAGACAAAGATTCTGGGAAAAAAGGAGAGAGGTGAAGATAGATAGTTTCACACAATTTGCCATTTACAGTTAAATATTTAACAGTCAATACATCATGGTCACAAATGGATTACTGGATTAGAGAGAAAATCTCCCAGTATGCTGTTCAACTGATTGCTACTGATTGGGTCTCCTGCATTGCAAACACAAACTACAGAGATTAATGTGTTCAGATATTAATGATAACCCGCCACATTTCTATTGGAATATTATGAAGCTTCTATAAAAGAAAAATAATGAGCCAGGAAGTTTTCTATGTGCAGTATCTGCATTGATTTAGATGAAAGGCGGTTATAATGCAGATTACTTATTCTTTTAAATTGAAGTAAGAATGATGGCTCTTCTGTTTCCTCATTGTGGATATTAACGAACAAAAGTGGTCAAGCATCTATGCCCAGCGGCCTTTGACTATGAACAGAATCCCTTTTTTCAAATGACTGTAAGAGTAGAAGATGCTGGCTTTCCCAGATTATTTTCTGATATAACTGTATCTGTATTGTGTTGGAACAAATGATAACTACCCCACTGTCCTGTATCCTCACCAATTTGAACAACATATAGTGACATTCTAAGTGAGAAAATACACAATCGGCATCTGTTGGGTATTGAGTACAAAGTATCAGCAGTGGTTTGAGATCGGTCACATGGATTGTTACAATTAGTCTGATAAGAAAACTGATGTCACATTATTAAAATTCTGAGAGTACTGGAGAAATCGAACCATCGGATTTCACGAGGACAGCACAGAGCAGCAGCTGGTTATTTTAGTCAGTGACCTGGGGATCCTTCATTAACACACAGTCACCATAGTTATAAACATAGTGGACAATGTTCTACAAGAAAGCGCAAAATCAAATGATTTAAAATCATTCAACCCTAAACAAGTCTGACATTGTACTTATTATTTCTCTGGTAGCATCAGGTAGTTCACTTGTTCTTTTATATTTTGTTTAAATGTTAAAAAAGAAAATGACAGTAGTAGTAGAAGCTGCTTTCACACAGAGACAGAAAGAGGGCAACAGCAGCAGTCAGCAGAGAAGCTCAAAGACAAACAAACCCACAAGAGCAACAGTAAGGGAAGACCCAGAGAACGCACGACACAGCAGTCCAGAAGACCAAAGACAAGCCATAGACCCACAGCAGAACATCATCCGCGTATGTGGACCAAGTACCAGCCAACATTATATTTAAACACAGAGGGACTCTAAAGTATATGGAAGTTCGGATGGTCCCACCAGAGTCTCAGACACAATGTTCAAGCCTGCTCCCACAAACAGAGGAAAAATGATCTAATATTTCAAAGCCTTGAATTCCCTCCACACAAACAGCAGTTGTAATGAGCATGAGACATCTTCAGAAACAAACTGGCTAAATGAGCTAAACCAGGTGAGAAGTAATTAGTTTATGAATGAAGTAGTTTTACTTATCTTACTTTGTGATTAAGTGAAATGTGTTACAATAAAACATGTGCTGTGTTTGATAGCAACTTTCATGAAGGAGAAAGTACATGGGCACAATGGTGTTTTTTTGTTGTTTTTATATAGCAAAAGAGTGTCCAAAATTGCATAACTTGTATTTACTTCATTTAAAAAGCAATGACATAAGTACAGTTAATTTATTTACTAGATTCAGTGCGTTATGCAAATAAATGTAAAAAACATCTGCCGTTTGAGTTCACAAAAATGCCTGTAACTATGTGAACATGATAGATAGATAGATAGATAGAGGGCTTTTCCATTGTTTGTAGTGAGTAAAGGTATTTGTATAATCTACATCTTCTGCAGTGACAGTTGATCGGTTCAGTATCTTTTTTTTGTAGAAGATAATGAGCTAAGCTATGGCTATCTTGCAAACTAACTTGACAATTTGTGAAATGGAATTGTTACGTTCTTGTCTATTACCATAGGGGTTTATTTGTGTGTTCCTATAGCTATTTGACAAGCTATAAGTTAAAATCTAGCACTCATCTAATTAAATTGAAGTGAAACTAGCTCTGTGATTGTAAATAAATATATAATTCTATTGATCTCTGAAAAGGAAATTAGATTCTGATTAAGCTGGTCCAGTGAGATGCAGGGCTCTTGATCAATATCAAAAGGGGAATGAAAGTTATAGGAGAACTACATTGTCACCTGATGCCCCAAACCACTCCCTCCCCAATGTACCCTGGGTAAGAACTTAAACTGCTAGGTCCTGAGTTTGTCCTTAAGCGCTACTTATAGGGTTGCAAAGACAGGTTCAAAATGTAATCTAGCTCAACCCCTCAGCAGAGCCAATGGGAAGATACCCTGCAAGGATCACATTTGTGATAACACATCTTTACAGGCATTGTAAAATAAGATGTATGTAGTTAACGCCCTTTATAAAACTGCTGTATTGGACATTTTGAAACTGTTGGCTTACAAAACTTACATAACAATTGCAAATTACCGTTCTTTTGTGGTATTTATCCCTACACTATAAATATACATTACCTTTATTGCAGTGGAAAGTAAAGGAAAGGAAAACTAAAGACTCCTGAGAACATTCCCCCATAGAAAGAGCACATTCACAAAAATACCAAATACTGTGTCTCATGCTATGTTAATTTTTTTAATTAACCCAGAGTACTAGGGATAGCTAAGTGTATGCCGTACACCTTCACAGGAAGCTGCAAGCTTTGCTTCTTGGAATTTGACAGCCAATGTACAGCTCCAGAGATAATCCTCCTCTGACACAGAACATAGATTTCAGTGCAGTATATGTGTGAACATATTACAAATGCTCCTGTCCTAACAATGATAAATACTTTGTTTTTCATACAAAAGGAAAAAATAAACTTTTGAAGTTTATTTCTTAGCTAGTATAGATGTAAAGAAATTTCAGGGAGATTCAATAAATAGAGTTGCAACCAGTTTGCCCCCACCAATAGGATGTTTAGCTTCAAATGTTAAATAAGATTTTGATTGGTTGGGATAAAATTAGCACCTTTTTAATGATAAGAACTTTATTGAATCTTCCTGATAATATTCACATGGAGTAAAAAAAATAACGTAAGGTCTGGTGAACTGAACTTGCAAACTCATGTAACGTGTCTCGTAAAAAGAAAGCTATCTACCACTTTCCCAAAAGAGCTGATTAGGTAGTATAGAATGTAAATACATTTAGCGTTTTCTCTTTGCTAGTAACATTATGTAAATAAAAAAGCTTGGGGGAATAAAAAATAAGCTTGGAATGTGAATCTGTGACAATGGTCTATGGTTCTAAAACCGCAACTAGAGAGAGCCACCAATGCACAGCAGATGTGTAGGTACATTTAGAATCTTTATCTTTGATAGGAAAACAATGTCAGTAAAAATTAGTTTACTATTTTGTATTACTCCAGGAAGGCTGTCAGCAAATCATGTTGGTCAGTAAATAAAAAAAACAGAGCCGCTTTATACAAAGTTTGAACTTTTTTCGTACAATATTTTAAAATAATTTATTTTTACAATGTAAGAAGACAAAAAAAGCTATAAACTCAGGCAGTAGAATATTTTATATTATTTCATAATAAACCAGGAGATTTGAAACTGTGGACTGTTGTATTCTAAAAACATGGAATAAATAAAAAATAGGTGTAGCACTTGGGCCTCTCAGAAAGCCTAAATGGTGGCATAAGATCCATAGGTCATACAAAAATAAGTGGGCATGGAGCCATTAATAAGAAATGGGTGGCAGTAGGGTAAGAAGTGGGGAAGAAAAAGGAAGGGAGAAGAACAAGGGTCAAATAAAAAAAAAAAGAATGGTGTAAAAAGGAAAAAGATAAAAAAAAGAAGGGGAAAGCCAAAAGAAATATAAAACAAATAGGTCAACCAGGAGTTTATTAAAGTAAAGTAAAGTAAAGTAAAAGGGCCTGCAGGATCAAACATAAAAGTTATCTGGAACAATAAAGTAAAAAATGTCCGGTAATTCTACAAAACATGGCTTTTATATATTGCGCGAGCAGAGGCAAATCAATGCATACAGGTACATTTAGAAAATTTCAGGGAGATTCAATAAAAGTTCTTATTTTTTAAATGGGCTAATATTGCCCCAACAATCAGATCTTATTTAACATTTGAAAGCTAATATCTGATTGGTTGGGCAAAATTAGCACCATTTAAAACAATTAGAACTTTTATTGAATAACTGTTTATCTTCTACTAAAAACAGAAGCTAGAAACTATTTGCATAGGGACAGTGAATCCTGGGATACGGGGGGGTGTGACCTCGTTGAAGACTTGATAGGCTGTGAGTTGTACTGGCAACATGGAAGCCTTCTTAGTTATGAAATCTTTTACTTATATGTAATAAATGGAACTTACTAAAGAAGAATCTTACATATCGATATCCTCAAAAATCTTCCCGGTTTACTGTGTTATGTGACTGATAGAAAGTTAAATCAAAGCTCACCCCTAAATCATGATGTAACCAAGCTCGCGAGTATGTTGTACTGTATGTAAGTTTGCTGTGTGTTTGTTAATAGCACTAAAACTTATTTCACCATTATTTAAAACATATATTACCATTACAACTATTTATTGTTTAAGTCTACACCGTACTGAAGACAGGGGCAGGAAGAAATGAACAATATCTATGCAATAAGACAACAGCGATGTGAGTTAAAGTTAGCCCCAAAACATTGAGATGATTAGCAAGTTTGAGTGTTTAAACGGATTTAAAAGCACATTTTCCAGGCAAGCTCACAAGGATGACTTGGTGATGTTGATTACATTTTGTTATACATTTGACTCTGTCCCATTTTTTTATCAAAACATTTCTAAAATACAAAAGTGACAAATGGTATGAGTTTGAAAGCATAAAAGAGTAAATCAATTTCTGTAATGGCACATCTGGACCAGTTTTGTTTTCCTGGTCTCACTCCCTGCTCCCACTTTTGCAGGTAATGTTAGGTAAGTTTTTTTTAAAAACAGAAAGTCTTGAGAAAGGATCAGACAGGATCCGAAATAGTATGTGCAATTAAAAAAATGTTTTGCAGTGTGAATTGCTGGCGTGATGTTCTCCTCTATTTGAGCAAAAAAATTAGCATAAAAGAGTAACCTTTGTCCCCTAAAGCTGGGTACACATAGAGATATAGGGACTGGCCCTATATCACTAATGTGTATGCCGCAACAACAGTTTCCAATGCCGATGAATGTTTAGCATCGAAAAAGGTCATTCTGACCAGAAATCATCCCAGTCACGTCGGCCCACCCTGTAATAAGAACAGGGAGTCTTCTGCGATCGTAGGTCACAAGACACATTCTCACTATATTTATATATATTTTATGTAGGGAGAAACAATTGTGACTATGTGTATTTCATTGTCAAAGATGACAGACAGAATCTGTGTGTACCCACCTTAAGATATATTAAAATTTGGGTATGTGGGTATGCTAGTAAATAATTGAAGAAGGAAAAAACTACCATGTAAAGTAAAAAACAATGCAATATTTTGTCTGTAACTGCAGTATAACAATGAATTAAGATCGCTCATTGCCAGGTAAAGAGGAAATAAGCTATACTTTATTTAAATGTAAAATAAATAAACATAACATTTTGTCCTCTTCCCCATGCTCCTCTGAATGATATAAAATTTAAGAGGATGGTGCCAGATAAAGATTTCTGTGGATAGTGTTACCAGCAGCCTAGACCCTTGGGGAGAAGAGTGAATAGTAGTCCCAAATGGAACAGAAATAGGAACCGAATGCACTCAGATAAGCAGGTGACAAAAGAGGAGAACCCTATAGTTTAGCCAAAGGAATCCAACAATTCGGGAGGATTACCCTCCCTTCCATCAGGGAAGTCCCAAACAGTCACATAATTTTTAAAACTTTTTAAAGTTTAAAATATAAAGCTGAGGCCCTGACTACATAAGGGGCCACCAAAACCTTAAAAACATATTAATCAATTTAATCATCTATTTAACATTCTTCTTAAAAAAGTTATGCTCAAATGACTATTGCTTATTAATTTTGGGAGAAGAGAAGGAAAGGCAGCAATTCAATTTTTGATAACTTCTAAAAGTTAATTGGGAAGTTTCTTATTGGCAATCAGGAAGTGATAGCTGCAGTTTAGGTTCTTTGCACAGACCATCTCACCATGTGGCTAGCTCAATGACTGCATGTTTATTAAGAAAAGACCTGAAGATACAGCAAATTGGGATACTAGATTTATTTCTTACACTCTCTAAAAGTTAATATTATTACTTTTATTTTCCTTTCATAACTTTCAGCCGTGAAAGCATCACAATGTCTAATAAATATAGCGAATATTGTTTTTGTACAGAAGTTTCTAATATCTACACTTATATTCTTTAACTGTCTGCCGATGATATCATTACAAAAAGGTGTTGTTAAAATGTTGTTGTAGTTTTGACAGATATTAGTGTGTATTGAATAAAATGAAAATTATACTCACACACAAAATAGTGGGGCAACTGAAAATGAGACACAATGTAGTGATGTACATTACAATGCTGTAATAAAAGAATTGATATATGCTTACAGAAAACGTTATTATTATTGCTATATGGCGGTTCAATTCCCTCCAGTGCACATACCAACTCCAGTTCTCTTTAAATTACAAGGTCAATCAAATTTTATAGTTAAGACCTAGTTTAATTTTTGATTTTCTGGATAGTAGTAATTAAGGGAAATCGATAAATGCCACAGGACACATATGTAAAAAATAAAACACGCAACATTTTATTTTAATAGATGTCTCCATCCAAATATAAATCACAACGATAGATGTTATACTTAATAGCTTATCTCTCCATATTTAATTTATATTATACTGTATATATAGTATGTAATATTTAGCGAGGTGTATATTTTACAAATATGGCATCTATTAATTCACATTTTCCTAACCAAGTGAAGTACACATTATGGCGAGAAGAGGGCCATCCGTCATTCCAATCATGACTTCTGGCAACACAGTGAAGCTACTCCATAATTATCATTTCCTCCCCTTATCTCGGGTGTGAATCAACCTCCCATCTTTGCGACGAATAAAAAAGAAGCATGCATTTGGTCTGAGAAAATCCAATGGATATTTTCTGCCGTTATACAGGATTTATAACGATTTCTTGGAGTGAAATCCACATTAAAGACTCATGGGATTTTAATAGGATACAAATTAATTGATCTTTCAAGGGAGGATTTAAGATATGACATATAGCTCTCAGAAGGCTTGGAAATGGCAAGTAGAATCCTTGTTTATTTAACTGGGGCTGGGTCTTTGGGCAGCTCGCTATTCTATTGCTGAAGAGTCAGAACCAGGGTCAGTTGTTGGCCAATATTGCTAATGATTGGGAATTAACTTGGCAGATATATAAACGACAACTACATTTAGGTTCTGAAGGGAGAGCAAGAGACATTTTGTGTAAATCAGAAAACTGGAGCTTCTAAACTGTATATGAAAGGATAGACAGAGAAAGCCTTTGTGGCTCCATCTCTACCTGTATTTTATCTATTGAGATTGTTGTGAAAAATCCTTTTGAGGTTATCAGTGTGGATGATTGAAATTTTAGATAAATGATAATTCCCCAACCTTCTCAAATGCTGATCGCATAATATCCAATTACAGAGGCTTCATGCAAACACCTGGGGTTCGATTTCCATAGAGATTGCAAAGGATCCAGAGTGGTGGGTGTTAACAGTATTAAGCAGTATAAAATAGATTAAAAAACTCATATTTTTCATTATGTAAAAGAATCGCAAAGATGGAACTCTTATCCCTGAGCTAATATTGGAAAGGGGCCTTAATAGGGAAGAAAGAAAGAACATAGATTATTCTCACTGCTGTTGATGGTGGTGAACCAGCAAGATCTGGATCTGTCAAATCACTGTGATCGTTTTAGATTTCAATGACAATGCACCAATATTTTTTAAACCAATCTACAAAATAACATATTAGAAAAATTCAAAATTAGAACTATCTTAATTACCCTTAATGCTACAGATCTGGATGAAGGACCAATGGTTGAAATAAGAATATTTTTGATGACATAATTAGATTTGCTCGGAAATATTAGTTTAAATCACAAACTGGTGAGGTTTATATAAAAGGAATGGATTATGAAGAGTCAACATTTCATGAATTGTCAATTCGGGCAAAGGATAAAGGAATTCCTGAATTAGGAAGGACACTGCTTGGTACACATAGAGATAGAAGATGTAAATGATAATTCACCTGAAATTATTTGACATCTGTTTCAATCATGTTCCTGAGAATGCACCTTTAGAGGACTGCTGTGGCTTTTTTTACATGTGAAAGACAAAGATTCTGGAAAAAATGGAGAGGTTAAAATAGATGTTTCACATTATTTGCCATTCAAAATTAAACTTTTTAATAATCATTATTCTTTGGTCACAGATGGATTGCTGGATAGAGAAAAGATCTCCCAGTATACTGTCAACTGATTGCTACTGATTGGGCTCTCTGCATTGCAAACAACAAACTAAAGTTAATTTAATGTTTCAGATATTAATGAAACCCACCACATTTCTATTGGAATATTATGAAGCTTCTATAAAAGAAATAACGAGCCAGGGAGTTTCTATGTGCAGTATCTGCATTGATTTAGATGAAGGCGTTAATGCAGAATTAACTTATTCTTTAATTGAAAGTAAGATGAGGCCTTCTGTTCCTCATTTTGTTATATTAACCCAAAAGTGGTAGATGTAGCTATGGCCAGCGTGCCTTTGACTATGAACAGATATCCCTTTTTCAAATTACTGTAAGAGTAGAAGATGCTGGCTTTCCCAGATTATTTTCGTGATATAACTGTATCTGTATTTGTATGGATACAAATGATAACTACCCCACCGTCCTGTATCCTCACCATTCAAGAGAACTTATCAGTGACATTCTAAGTGAGAAGGTTCCAACAATCTGCATCTGTTGGGGTATCTAGTCACAAAGGTTTCTGCAGTGGATTTAGATTTCGGGTCACAATGCTTGGTGTACAATTTAGTCTTGATAAAGAAACTGATGTACAGTATTCAAAATCTCTGAAAGTACTGGAGAAATCAGAACCATTCGGACTTTTCATGAACTGGACAGCACAGAGCAGCAGCTGGTTATTTTAGTCAGTGACCACGGGGATCCTTCATTAACAACCACAGTCACCATAATTTTAAACATAGTGGACAATGTTCTACAAGAAAGCTCAAAATTAAATGATTTTAAAATCCATTCAAACCCTAAACAAGATCTGACATTGTATCTTATTATTTCTCTGGTAGCTATCAGTGTAGTTTCACTTGTTACTTTTATTATTTTGTTAGTTAAATGTTTAAAAAAAGAAAATGACAGTAGTAGTAGAAGTTGCTGCTTTACAAGCAGAACATCATCCAAGCAGTATGTGGACCAGTACCAACCAACATTATATTTAAACACAGATGGGACTCTAAAGTATATGGAAGTTCGGATGGTCCCACCAGAGTCTCAGACACAATGTTATCAAGCCTGCTTCCCACAAACAGCAGGAAAATATGATCTAAATATTTCAAAGCCTCTTGAATTCCCTCCACCAAACAGCATTGTTAATGAGAATGAGACATCTTCAGAAACAAACTGGCTAAATGAGCTAAACCAGGTGAGAAGTAATTAGTTTATGAATGAAGTTTTACTTATTTTAGTTTGCTGATTAAGTGAAATGTGTTTACAATAAAATATGTGCTGTGTTTGATAGTAACTCTTCATGAAGGAGAAAGTACATGGGCACAATGGTGTTTTTTTGTTTGTTTTTTATATAGCAAAAGAGTGTCCAAAATTGCAATTAACTTAATATTCCCTTCATTTAAAAGCAATGACATAAGTACAGTAATTTATTACTAGATTCCAGTGCCGTTATGCAAATAAATGTAAAAACATCTGCTGTTTGAGTTCACAAAAATGCATATAACTATTGTAATAGATAGATAGATAGATAGATAGATAGATAGATAGATAGACAGATAGATGGCTTTTTCCATTGTTTTTTAGTGAGTGTAAAGGTATTTGTATAATCTACAACTTCTGCAGTGACAGTTGATCGGTTCAGTATCTTTTATTTTTGTAGAAGATAATGAGCTAAGCTATGGCTATCTTGCAAACTAACTTTGACAATTTTGAAATGGATTTGTTACTGTTTCTTTTGTAATATTACCATAGGGGTTTTATTTGTGTGCTACTATAGCTATTTGACAAGCTATAAGGTTTAAATCTAGCATTCATCTAATTAAATCGAAGTGAAACTAAGCTCTGTGATTGTAAATCAATATATAATTCTATTGATCTCTGAAACGGAAACTAGATTCTGAGCAAGCTGGTCCAGTGACCAGTTTCAGTTTGAGTGTACGAAAGGGGAATGAAAGTTATAGGAGAACTACATTGTCACCTGATGCCCCAAACCACTCCCTCCCCCAATAGTACTCTGGGTAAGAACTTAAACTGCTAGGTCCTGAGTTTGCCTTAAGCGCTACTTATAGGGTTGTCAAAGACAGGTTCAAAATGCTAGTCTAGCTCAACCCCCTCAGCAGAGCCAATGGGAAGATACCCTGCAAGGATCACATTTGTGATAACACATCTTTACAGGCATTGTAAAATAAGATGTATATGTATGTTAACGCCCTTTATAAACTTGCTGTATTGGACATTTCTGAAACTGTTGGCTTACAAACTTGACCTTACATAACAATTGCACATTACCATTCTTTATGTGTATTATATCCCTACACTATATTTCTACATTACCTTTATTGCAGTGAAAGGAAAGTGAAAGGAAAACTAAAGACTCCTGAGAACATTCCCCCAATAGAAAGAGCACATTCACAAAAATACCAAATGCTGTGTCTCATGCTGTGTTAATTTTTTTAATTAACCCGTGAGTACTAGGGATCAGCTAAGTGTATGCCATACACTTTACAGGAAGCTGCAGCTTTGCTTCTTGGAATTTGACAGCCAATGTTACAGCTCAGAGATCATCCCTCCCTCTGACACAGAACATAGATTTCAGTGCAGTATATGTGTGAACATATTACAAATGCTCCTGTCCCTAACAATGATAAATTACTTTGTTTTTCATACAAAAAAAGAAAAATAAACTTTGAAGTTTATTTCTTAGCTAGTATAGATGTAAGAAACATTCAGGGAGATTCAATAAAACAGAGTTGCAAAGTTTGCCCCCACCAATCAGGTGTTAGCTTTCAAAATAAGATTTAATTGGTTGGGATAAAATTAGCACTATTTTTAACGATAAGAACTTTTATTGAATCTTCCTGATAATATTCACATTTTAGTAAAAAAATAAAAGTAAGTCTGGGGAACTGAACTTGCAAACTCATGTAACGTGTCTCGCTAAAAAGAAAGCTTTCTACCACTATCCCAAAAGAGCTTTTAGGTGGAATGTAAATACATGTAGCATCTTTCTCTTTTGCTAGTAACATTATGTAAATAAAAAAAACTTGGGGGAATAAAAATAAGCTTGGAGATTTGAATCTGTGACAATGGTCTATGTGTTTCTAAAACCTGCACTTTAGCAGAGAGCCACCACTGCACATGCAGATGATGTAGGTACATTTAAAATCTTTATCTTTTGATAGGAAAAAATGTCAGTAAAATTAGTTTACTATTTTGTATTACTCCAGGAAGGCTGTCAGCAAATCATGTTGGTCAGTAAATAAAAAAACAAAGTTTTTTTTATACAAAGTTTGAACTTTTTTCGTACAATATTTTAAAATAATTTTATTTTTAAAATGTAAGAAGACAAAAAAAAGCAATAAACTCAGGCAGTAGAATATTTTATATTGTTTTATAAATAAACCAGGAGATTTGAACCTGTGACTGTGTATTTCTAAAAACATGGAATAAATAAAAATAGGTGTAGCACTTGGGTCCCCTACTCAGGTAAAAAGCCTAGAAATGGTGGTACATAAAGTATCACCACAATAGGTAAACAAATACAAAAACAATGCACACTGTGTGTGGGAAAGCCAAAAGAAATATAAAACAAATAGGTCAACCAAGAGTTTATTAAAGTAAAGTAAAGTAAAGTAAAAGGGCTGCAGGATCAAACATAAAAGTTACTTATGCCAGATATCTGGAACAATAAAGTAAAAATTGTCCGGTAATTCTAAAAACATGGCTTTTATATATTGCGCCAGCAGAGGCAAATCAATGCATACAGGTACATTTAGAAACTTTCAGGGAGATTCAATAAAAGTTCTTATCTTTTAAAATGGTGCTAATTTTGCCCCAACCAATCAGATCTTATTTAACATTTGAAAGCTAATATCTGATTGGTTGGGGCAAAATTAGCACCATTTTAAACAATTAGAACTTTTATTGAATAACTGTTTATCTTCTACTAAAAACAGAAGCTAGAAACTCTTTGCATAGGGACAGTGAATCCTGGGATACGGGGGTGTGACTCTTTGAAGACTTGATAGGCTGTGAGTTGTACTGGCAACATGGAAGCCTTCTTAGTTATGAAATCTTTTACTTATATGTAATAAATGGAACTTACTAAAGAAGAATCTTACAATCAGATATTCCTCAAAAATCTTCCCGGTTACTGTGTTATGTGCCTGTAGAAAGTTAAATCAAAGCTCACCCCTAAATCACTGATGTAACCAAGCTCTGCAGTATGTTGTACTGTATGTAAGTTTGCTGTGTGTTTTTTAATAGCACTAAACATATTTCACCATTATTTAAAACTATTATACCATTTACAACTATTTTATTTGTTTAAGTCATACCATGTCCTGAAGACAGGGGCAGGAAAATAACAATATCTATGCAATAAGACAAACAGCGATGAGTTAAAGTTAGCCCCAAAACATTGAGATGATTTAGCAAGTTTGATGTGTTTAAACGATAAAAGCACATTTTCCAGGCAAGCTCACAAGGATGACTTGGTGATTGTTGATTACATTTTGTTAATACATTTGACTCTGTCCCATTTCTTTTTATCAAAAACATTTCTAAAATACAAAGTGACAAATGGTTAGTTTGAAAGCATAAAAGAGTAAATCAATTTCTGTAATGGCACATCTGGACCAGTTTGTTTTCCTGGTCTCACTCACCTGCTCCCACTTTTGCAGGTAATGTTAGGTAAGTTTTTTTTAAAAACAGAAAGTCTTGAGAAAGGATCAGACAGGATCCGAAATATGTTGCAATAAAAAATGTTTTGCAGTTGAATTGCTGCGTGATTGTCTCCTCCTATTTGAGCAAAAACTTAGCATAAAAGAGTAACCTTTGTTCCCCCTAAAGCTGGGTACACATTAGAGATATAGGGACTGGCCCTATATCACTAATGTATGTATGGCCGCAACAACAGTTTCCAATGCCGATGAATGTTTAGCATCGAAAAAGGTCATTCTGACCAGAAATTCATCCCAGTCACTGTCGGCCCCCCTGTACTAAAGAACAGGGAGTCTTCTGCGATCGTAGGTCACAAGACACATTCTCACTATACTTTATATATATTTTATGTAGGGAGAACAATTGTGACTATGTGTATTTCCATCTGTCAAAGATGACAGACAGAATCTGTGTGTACCCACCTTAAGATATATTAAATTTGGGTATGGTGGGTATTGCTAGTAAATAATTGAAGAAGAAAAACTACCATGTAAAGTAAAAACAATGCAATATTTTGTCTGTAACTGCAGTATAACAATGAATTAAGATCTGCTCATTTGCCAGGAAATAAGCTATACTTTATTTAAATGTAAAATAAATAAACATAACATTTTGTCCTCTTCCCCATGCTCCTCTGAATTGATACAAATTTAAGAGGATGGTGCCAGATAAAGATTTTTCTGGTGGATAGTGTTACCAGCAGCCTAGACCCTTGGGAGAAGATGAATAGTAGTCCCAAATGGAACAGAAATAGGAACCAGAATGCCACTCAGATAAGCAGGTGACAAAAGAAGAGAACCCCTATAGTTTAGCCCAAAGGAATCCAACATTTCGGGAGGATGTACCCTCCCTTCCTCAGGGAGTCCCAAACAGTCACATAATTTTTAAAACTTTTTAAAGTTTAAAATATAACAGCTGAGGCCCTGGCTACATAAGGGGCCACCAAAACCTTAAAAACCATTTAATCATTTAATCATCTATTTAATCATTCTTCTTAAAAAAATGTATGCTCAATGACTATTGCTTATTAATTTTGGGAGAAGGAAAGGCAGCAATTCAATATTTTTGATAACTTTCTAAAAGTTAATTGGGAAGTTTCTTATTGGCAATCAGGAAGTGATAGCTGCAGTTTAGGTTCTTTTGCACAGACCATCTCACCATGTGGCTAGCTCAATGACTGCATTTTTATTAAGAAAAGATACAGCAAATTGGGATACTAGATTAATTTCTTACACTCTCTAAAAGTTAATATTTTTACTTATTTCCTTTAATAACTTTCAGCCGTGAAAGCATCACAATGTCTAATAAATATAGCGAATATTGTTTTTGTACAAGTTTCTAATTATCTACACTTATATTCTTTAACTGTCTGCCGATGATTATCATTACAAAAAGTGTTTGTTAAAATGTTGTTAGTTTTTGACAAATATTTAGTTGTATTGAATAAAATGAATTAATACTCACACAAAATAGTGGGGCAACTGAAAATGAGACACAGTGTAGTGATTGCTACATTACAATGCTGTAATAAAAGAATTGTATATATGCTTACAGAAAACTGTTATTATTATTGCTATTGGAGGTTCAATTCCCTCCAGTGCACATACCAACTCCAGTTCTCCTTTAAATTACAATGTCAATCAAATGTTTTATAGTTAATGACCCAGTTTAATTTTTGATTTTCTGATCATAGTAATTAAGGGAAATCGATAAATGCCAACAGGACTACATATGTAAAAATACAAACACGCAACATTTTATTTTAATAGATGTCTCCATCCAAATATAAATCACAACAATAGATGTTATACTTAATAGCTATCTCTCCATATTTAATTTATATATACTGTATATATAGTATGTAATTATTTAGTCAGGTGTATATTTTACAAATATGGCATCTATTAATTCACATTTTCCTAACCAAGTGAAGTTACACATTATGGCCAGAAGAGGGCAATCCTGTCATCCAATCATGCTTCTAGCAACGCAAGTCAAGCTACTCCTATAATTATTTCATTCTCCTCCCCTTTATCTCGGTGAATCACCCTCCCATCTTTCGACGAATAGACAAAGAATAGCTTTTGGTCTGATACAAATCCAATGGATATTTTCTGGCCGTTATACAGGATTTATACTTATTTCTTGGAGTGAAATCCACATTAAAGACTCATGAGATTTTAATAGGATACAAATTAATTGATCTTTCAAGGGAGGATTTAAGATATGGACATCATAAGCTCTCAGAAGGCTTGGAAATGGCAAGTAGTATATTCCTTGTTTATTTGTAACTGGGGCTGGGTCTTTGGGCAGCTTCGCTATTCTATTGCTGAAGAGTCAGAACCAGGGTCAGTTGTTGGCAATATTGCTAAGGATTTGGGAATTAACTTGGCAGATATATATAAACGACAACTACATTTAGGTTCTGAAGGAAGCAAGAGACATTTTGCTGTAAATCAGAAAACTGGAGCTCTAACTGTATATGAAAGGATAGACAGAGAAAGCCTTTGTGGCTCCATCTCTACCTGTATTTTATCTATTGAGATTGTTGCTGAAAATCCTTTTGAGGTTATCAGTGTAGACATTGAAATTTTAGATATAAATGATAATTCCCCAACCTTTTCAAATGCTGATCGCATAATATCAATTACAGAGGTTCATGCAAACCCTGGGGTTCGATTTCCATTAGAGATTGCAAAGGATCCAGATGTGGGTGTTAACAGTATTAAGCAGTATAAAATAGATAAAAACTCATATTTTTCATTATCTGTAAAGAATCGCAAAGATGGAACTCTTATCCCTGAGCTAATATTGGAAAGCGGCCTTGATAGGGAAGAAAAGAAAGAACATAGACTTATTCTCACTGCTGTTGATGGTGGTGAACCAGCAAGATCCGGATCTTGTCAAATCACTGTGATCGTTTTAGATTTCAATGACAATGCACCAGTATTTTTTAAACCAATCTACAAAATAGCATTACTAGAAAATTCTAAATTAGACACTATCTTAATTACCCTTAATGCTACAGATCTGGATGAAGGACCAAATGGTGAAATAGAATATTATTTTGATGACCATAATTTAGATTCTGCTCTGGAAATATTTAGTTTAAATTCACAAACTGGTGAGGTTTATATAAAAGGAATAGTGGATTATGAAGAGTCAACATTTCATGAATTGTCAATTCGGGCAAAGGATAAAGGAATTCCTGAATTAGAAGGACACTGCTTGGTACAAATAGAGATAGAAGATGTAAATGATAATTCACCTGAAATTATTTTGACATCTGTTTCAACTCATGTTCCTGAGAATGCACCTTTAGAGACTGCTGTGGCTTTTTTTACAGTGAAAGACAAAGATTCTGGAAAAAATGGAGAGGTTAAAATAGATGTTTCACATTATTTGCCATTCAAAATTAAACTTTTTAATAATCATTATTCTTTGGTCACAGATGGATTGCTGGATAGAGAAAAGATCTCCCAGTATACTGTACAACTGATTGCTACTGATTTGGGCTCTCCTGCATTGCAAACACAAACTAAAGTTACATTTAATGTTTCAGATATTAATGATAACCCACCACATTTTCTATTGGAATATTATGAAGCTTCTATAAAAGAAAATAACGAGCCAGGGAGTTTACTATGTGCAGTATCTGCATTTGATTTAGATGAAGGTACAAGAAGCTCAAAATAAATGATTTTAAAATCCATTCAACCCTAAACAAGATCTGACATTGTTATTATTATTTCTCTGGTAGCTATCAGTGTAGTTTCACTTGTTACTTTATTATTTGTTAGTAAATGTTTAAAAAAAGAAAATGACAGTAGTAGTAGAAGTTGTGCTTTACAAGCCGAAACATCATCAAGCAGTATGTGGACCAGTACCAACCAACATTATATTTAAAACAGATGGGACTCTAAAGTATATGGAAGTTCGGATGGTCCCACCAGAGTCTCAGACACAATGTTATCAAGCCTGCTTCCCACAAACAGCAGGAAAATATGATCTAAATATTTCAAAGCCTCTTGAATTCCCTCACCAAACAGCATTGTTAATGAGAATGAGACATCTTCAGAAACAAACTGGCTAAATGAGCTAACCAGGTGAGAAGTAATTAGTTTATGAATGAAGTTTTACTTATTTTAGTTTGCTGATTAAGTGAAATGGTGTTACAATAAAAATGTGCTGTGTTTGATAGTAACTCTTCATGAAGGAGAAAGTACATGGGCACAATGGTGTTTTTTGTTTGTTTTTATGCAAAAGAGTGTCCAAAATTGCAATTAACTTAATATTCCCTTCATTAAAAGCAATGACATAAGTACAGTAATTTATTGCTAGATTCAGTGCCGTTATGCAAATAAATGTAAAAACATCGCTGTTTGAGTTCACAAAAATGCATATAACTATTGTAATAGATGATAGATAGATAAGATAGTAGATAGATAGACAGATAGATGGCTTTTTCCATTGTTTTTTGTGAGTGTAAAGGTATTTGTATAATCTACAACTTCTGCAGTGACAGTTGATCGGTTCAGTATCTTTTATTTTGTAGAAGATAATGAGCTATGGCTACTTGCAAACTAACTTTGACAATTTTGAATGGATATGTTACTGTTTCTTTTGTAATATTACCATAGGGGTTTATTTGTGTGATGATAGCTATGTGACAAGCTATAAGGTTTAAATTTAGCATTCATCTAATTAAATCGAAGTGAAACTAAGCTCTGTGATTGTAAATCAATATATAATTCTATTGATCCTGAAAAGGAACTAGATTCTGAGCAAGCTGGTCCAGTGACCAGTTCAGTTTGAAGGTACGAAAGGGGAATGAAAGTTATAGGAGAACTACATTGTCACCTGATGCCCAAACCACTCCCTCCCCCAATAGTATCCTGGGTAGAACTTAAACTGCTAGGTCCTGAGTTTGCCTAAGCGCTACTTATAGGGTTGCCAAAGACAGGTTCAAAATGCTATAAACATAGTGGACAATGTTCTACAAGAAAGCTCAAAATCAAATGATTTTAAAATCCATTCAAACCCTAAACAAGATCTGACATTGTATCTTATTATTTCTCTGGTAGCTATCAGTGTAGTTTCACTTGTTACTTTTATTATTTTGTTAGTTAAATGTTTAAAAAAAGAAAATGACAGTAGTAGTAGAAGTTGCTGCTTTACAAGCAGAACATCATCCAAGCAGTATGTGGACCAGTACCAACCAACATTATATTTAAACACAGATGGGACTCTAAAGTATATGGAAGTTCGGATGGTCCCACCAGAGTCTCAGACACAATGTTATCAAGCCTGCTTCCCACAAACAGCAGGAAAATATGATCTAAATATTTCAAAGCCTCTTGAATTCCCTCCACCAAACAGCATTGTTAATGAGAATGAGACATCTTCAGAAACAAACTGGCTAAATGAGCTAAACCAGGTGAGAAGTAATTAGTTTATGAATAATGTTTTACTTATTTTAGTTTGCTGATTAAGTGAAATGTGTTTACAATAAAACATGTGCTGTGTTTGATAGCAACTCTTCATGAAGGAGAAAGTACATGGGCACAATGGTGTTTTTTTGTTTGTTTTTTATATAGCAAAAGAGTGTCCAAAATTGCAATTAACTTTATATTCCCTTCATTTAAAAGCAATGACATAAGTACAGTAATTTATTACTAGATTCCAGTGCCGTTATGCAAATAAATGTAAAAACATCTGCAGTTTGAGTTCACAAAAATGCATATAACTATTGTAATAGATAGATAGATAGATAGATAGATAGACAGATAGATGGCTTTTTCCATTGTTTTTTAGTGAGTGTAAAGGTATTTGTATAATCTACAACTTCTGCAGTGACAGTTGATCGGTTCAGTATCTTTTATTTTTGTAGAAGATAATGAGCTATGGCTATCTTGCAAACTAACTTTGACAATTTTGAAATGGATATGTTACTGTTTCTTTTGTAATATTACCATAGGGGTTTTATTTGTGTGCTACTATAGCTATGTGACAAGCTATAAGGTTTAAATTTAGCATTCATCTAATTAAATCGAAGTGAAACTAAGCTCTGTGATTGTAAATCAATATATAATTCTATTGATCTCTGAAACGGAAACTAGATTCTGAGCAAGCTGGTCCAGTGACCAGTTTCAGTTTGAGGGTACGAAAGGGGAATGAAAGTTATAGGAGAACTACATTGTCACCTGATGCCCCAAACCACTCCCTCCCCCAATAGTATCCTGGGTAAGAACTTAAACTGCTAGGTCCTGAGTTTGCCTTAAGCGCTACTTATAGGGTTGCCAAAGACAGGTTCAAAATTCTAGTCTAGCTCAACCCCCTCAGCAGAGCCAATGGCAAGATACCCTGCAAGGATCACATTTGTGATAACACATCTTTACAGGCATTGTAAAATAAGATGTATATGTATGTTAACGCCCTTTATAAACTTGCTGTATTGGACATTTCTGAAACTGTTGGCTTACAAACTTGACCTTACATAACAATTGTACATTACTGTTCTTTATGTGTATTATATCCCTACACTATATCTCTACATTACCTTTATTGCAGTGAAAGTAAAGTGAAAGGAAAACTAAAGACTCCTGAGAACATTCCCCCAACAGAAAGAGCACATTCACAAAAATACCAAATGCTGTGTCTCATGCTGTGTTAATTTTTTTAATTAACCCGTGAGTACTAGGGATCAGCTAAGTGTATGCCGTACACTTCACAGGAAGCTGCAGCTTTGCTTCTTGGAATTTGACAGCCAATGTTACAGCTCAGAGATCATCCCTCCCTCTGACACAGAACATAGATTTCAGTGCAGTATATGTGTGAACATATTACAAATGCTCCTGTCCCTAACAATGATAAATTACTTTGTTTTTCATACAAAAAGGAAAAATAAACTTTGAAGTTTATTTCTTAGCTAGTATAGATGTAAGAAACATTCAGGGAGATTCAATAAAATAGAGTTGCAACGTTTGCCCCCACCAATCAGGTGTTAGCTTTCAAATGTTAAATAAGATTTGATTGGTTGGGATAAAATTAGCACCATTTTTAATGATAAGAACTTTTATTGAATCTTCCTGATAATATTCACATTTGAGTAAAAAAATAAACGTAAGTCTGGTGAACTGAACTTGCAAACTCATGTAACGTGTCTCGCTAAAAAGAAAGCTATCTACCACTTTCCCAAAAGAGCTATTAGGTAGAATGTAAATACATGTAGCGTCTTTCTCTTTTGCTAGTAACATTATGTAAATAAAAAAAGCTTGGGGGAATAAAAATAAGCTTGGAGATTTGAATCTGTGACAATGGTCTATGTGTTTCTAAAACCAGCACTTTAGCAGAGAGCCACCACTGCACATGCAGATGATGTAGGTACATTTAGAATCTTTATCTTTTGATAGGAAAAAATGTCAGTAAAATTAGTTTACTATTTTGTATTACTCCAGGAAGGCTGTCAGCAAATCATGTTGGTCAGTAAATAAAAAAACAGAGCCGCTTTATACAAAGTTTGAACTTTTTTCGTACAATATTTTAAAATAATTTTATTTTTAAAATGTAAGAAGACAAAAAAAGCAATAAACTCAGGCAGTAGAATATTTTATATTGTTTTATAAATAAACCAGGAGATTTGAACCTGTGACTGTGTATTTCTAAAAACATGGAATAAATAAAAATAGGTGTAGCACTTGGGTCCCCTACTCAGGTAAAAAGCCTAGAAATGGTGGCAGTTAAAGTATCACCACAATAGGTAAACAAATACAAAAACAATGCACACTGTGTGTGGGAAAGCCAAAAGAAATATAAAACAAATAGGTCAACCAGGAGTTTATTAAAGTAAAGTAAAGTAAAGTAAAAGGGCTGCAGGATCAAACATAAAAGTTACTTATGCCAGATATCTGGAACAATAAAGTAAAAATTGTCCGGTAATTCTAAAAACATGGCTTTTATATATTGCGCGAGCAGAGGCAAATCAATGCATACAGGTACATTTAGAAACTTTCAGGGAGATTCAATAAAAGTTCTTATCTTTTAAAATGGTGCTAATATTGCCCCAACCAATCAGATCTTATTTAACATTTGAAAGCTAATATCTGATTGGTTGGGGCAAAATTAGCACCATTTTAAACAATTAGAACTTTTATTGAATAACTGTTTATCTTCTACTAAAAACAGAAGCTAGAAACTCTTTGCATAGGGACAGTGAATCCTGGGATACGGGGGTGTGACTCTTTGAAGACTTGATAGGCTGTGAGTTGTACTGGCAACATGGAAGCCTTCTTAGTTATGAAATCTTTTACTTATATGTAATAAATGGAACTTACTAAAGAAGAATCTTACAATCAGATATTCCTCAAAAATCTTCCCGGTTACTGTGTTATGTGCCTGTAGAAAGTTAAATCAAAGCTCACCCCTAAATCACTGATGTAACCAAGCTCTGCAGTATGTTGTACTGTATGTAAGTTTGCTGTGTGTTTTTTAATAGCACTAAACATATTTCACCATTATTTAAAACTATTATACCATTTACAACTATTTTATTTGTTTAAGTCATACCATGTCCTGAAGACAGGGGCAGGAAAATAACAATATCTATGCAATAAGACAAACAGCGATGAGTTAAAGTTAGCCCCAAAACATTGAGATGATTTAGCAAGTTTGATGTGTTTAAACGATAAAAGCACATTTTCCAGGCAAGCTCACAAGGATGACTTGGTGATTGTTGATTACATTTTGTTAATACATTTGACTCTGTCCCATTTCTTTTTATCAAAAACATTTCTAAAATACAAAGTGACAAATGGTTAGTTTGAAAGCATAAAAGAGTAAATCAATTTCTGTAATGGCACATCTGGACCAGTTTGTTTTCCTGGTCTCACTCTCCTGCTCCCACTTTTGCAGGTAATGTTAGGTAAGTTTTTCATAAAAACAGAAAGTCTTGAGAAAGGATCAGACAGGATCTGAAATATGTTGCAATAAAAAATGTTTTTCAGTTGAATTGCTGCGTGATTGTATCCTCCTATTTGAGCAAAAACTTAGCATAAAAGAGTAACCTTTGTTCCCCCTAAAGCTGGGTACACATTAGAGATATAGGGACTGGCCCTATATCACTAATGTATGTATGGCCGCAACAACAGTTTCCAATGCCGATGAATGTTTGGCATCGAAAAAGGTCATTCTGACAAGAAATTCATCCCAGTCACTGTCGGCCCCCCTGTACTAAAGAACAGGGAGTCTTCTGCGATCGTAGGGAGTATGGCGGTCACAAGACACATTCTCACTATACTTTATATATATTTTATGTAGGGAGAACAACGGTTACTGTGTGTATTTCCATCTGTCAAAGATGACAGACAGAATCTGTGTGTACCCACCTTAAGATATATTAAATTTGGGTATGGTGGGTATTGCTAGTAAATAATTGAAGAAGAAAAACTACCATGTAAAGTAAAAACAATGCAATATTTTGTCTGTAACTGCAGTATAACAATGAATTAAGATCTGCTCATTTGCCAGGTAATAAGCTATACTTTATTTAAATGTAAAATAAATAAACATAACATTTTGTCCTTTTCCCCATGCTCCTCTGAATTGATACAAATTTAAGAGGATGGTGCCAGATAAAGATTTTTCTGGTGGATAGTGTTACCAGCAGTCTAGACCCTTGGGAGAAGATGAATTGTAGTCCCAAATGGAACAGAAAGAGGAACCAGAATGCCACTCAGAATGCCACAAAAGAGGAAAACCCCTATAGTTTAGCCCAAAGGAATCCAACATTTCGGGAGGATGTACCCTCCCTTCCTCAGGGAGTCCCAAACAGTCACATAATTTTTAAAACTTTTTAAAGTTTAAAATATAACAGCTGAGGCCCTGGCTACATAAGGGGCCACCAAAACCTTAAAAACCATTTAATCATTTAATCATCTATTTAATCATTCTTCTTAAAAAATGTATGCTCAATGACTATTGCTTATTAATTTCTGGAGACGGCAAGGCAGCAATTCAATATTTTTGATAACTTTCTAAAAGTTAATTGGGAAGTTTCTTATTGGCAATCAGGAAGTGATAGCTGCAGTTTAGGTTCTTTTGCACAGACCATCTCACCATGTGGCTAGCTCAATGACTGCATGTTTATTAAGAAAAGATACAGCAAATTGGGATACTAGATTAATTTCTTACACTCTCTAAAAGTTAATATTTTTACTTATTTCCTTTAATAACTTTCAGCCGTGAAAGCATCACAATGTCTAATAAATATAGCGAATATTGTTTTTGTACAAGTTTCTAATTATCTACACTTATATTCTTTAACTGTCTGCCGATGATTATCATTACAAAAAGTGTTTGTTAAAATGTTGTTAGTTTTTGACAAATATTTAGTTGTATTGAATAAAATGAATTAATACTCACACAAAATAGTGGGGCAACTGAAAATGAGACACAGTGTAGTGATTGCTACATTACAATGCTGTAATAAAAGAATTGTATATATGCTTACAGAAAACTGTTATTATTATTGCTATTGGAGGTTCAATTCCCTCCAGTGCACATACCAACTCCAGTTCTCCTTTAAATTACAATGTCAATCAAATGTTTTATAGTTAATGACCCAGTTTAATTTTTGATTTTCTGATCATAGTAATTAAGGGAAATCGATAAATGCCAACAGGACTACATATGTAAAAATACAAACACGCAACATTTTATTTTAATAGATGTCTCCATCCAAATATAAATCACAACAATAGATGTTATACTTAATAGCTATCTCTCCATATTTAATTTATATATACTGTATATATAGTATGTAATTATTTAGTCAGGTGTATATTTTACAAATATGGCATCTATTAATTCACATTTTCCTAACCAAGTGAAGTTACACATTATGGCCAGAAGAGGGCAATCCTGTCATCCAATCATGCTTCTAGCAACGCAAGTCAAGCTACTCCTATAATTATTTCATTCTCCTCCCCTTTATCTCGGTGAATCACCCTCCCATCTTTCGACGAATAGACAAAGAATAGCTTTTGGTCTGATACAAATCCAATGGATATTTTCTGGCCGTTATACAGGATTTATACTTATTTCTTGGAGTGAAATCCACATTAAAGACTCATGAGATTTTAATAGGATACAAATTAATTGATCTTTCAAGGGAGGATTTAAGATATGGACATCATAAGCTCTCAGAAGGCTTGGAAATGGCAAGTAGTATATTCCTTGTTTATTTGTAACTGGGGCTGGGTCTTTGGGCAGCTTCGCTATTCTATTGCTGAAGAGTCAGAACCAGGGTCAGTTGTTGGCAATATTGCTAAGGATTTGGGAATTAACTTGGCAGATATATATAAACGACAACTACATTTAGGTTCTGAAGGAAGCAAGAGACATTTTGCTGTAAATCAGAAAACTGGAGCTCTAACTGTATATGAAAGGATAGACAGAGAAAGCCTTTGTGGCTCCATCTCTACCTGTATTTTATCTATTGAGATTGTTGCTGAAAATCCTTTTGAGGTTATCAGTGTAGACATTGAAATTTTAGATATAAATGATAATTCCCCAACCTTTTCAAATGCTGATCGCATAATATCAATTACAGAGGTTCATGCAAACCCTGGGGTTCGATTTCCATTAGAGATTGCAAAGGATCCAGATGTGGGTGTTAACAGTATTAAGCAGTATAAAATAGATAAAAACTCATATTTTTCATTATCTGTAAAGAATCGCAAAGATGGAACTCTTATCCCTGAGCTAATATTGGAAAGCGGCCTTGATAGGGAAGAAAAGAAAGAACATAGACTTATTCTCACTGCTGTTGATGGTGGTGAACCAGCAAGATCCGGATCTTGTCAAATCACTGTGATCGTTTTAGATTTCAATGACAATGCACCAGTATTTTTTAAACCAATCTACAAAATAGCATTACTAGAAAATTCTAAATTAGACACTATCTTAATTACCCTTAATGCTACAGATCTGGATGAAGGACCAAATGGTGAAATAGAATATTATTTTGATGACCATAATTTAGATACTGCTCTGGAAATATTTAGTTTAAATTCACAAACTGGTGAGGTTTATATAAAAGGAAAAGTGGATTTTGAAGAGTCAACATTTCATGAATTGTCAATTCGGGCAAAGGATAAAGGAATTCCTGAATTAGAAGGACACTGCTTGGTACAAATAGAGATAGAAGATGTAAATGATAATTCACCTGAAATTATTTTGACATCTGTTTCAACTCATGTTCCTGAGAATGCACCTTTAGAGACTGCTGTGGCTTTTTTTACAGTTAAAGACAAAGATTCTGGAAAAAATGGAGAGGTTAAAATAGATGTTTCACATTATTTGCCATTCAAAATTAAACTTTTTAATAATCATTATTCTTTGGTCACAGATGGATTGCTGGATAGAGAAAAGATCTCCCAGTATACTGTACAACTGATTGCTACTGATTTGGGCTCTCCTGCATTGCAAACACAAACTAAAGTTACATTTAATGTTTCAGATATTAATGATAACCCACCACATTTTCTATTGGAATATTATGAAGCTTCTATAAAAGAAAATAACGAGCCAGGGAGTTTACTATGTGCAGTATCTGCATTTGATTTAGATGAAGGTGTTAATGCAGAATTAACTTATTCTTTAATTGAAAGTATGATTGACAGATCTTCTGTTTCCTCATTTGTTTATATTAACCCCCAGAGTGGTAATATCTATGCTCAGCGTGGCTTTGACTGTGAACAGAATCAGTTTTTACAAATTACTGTAAGAGTAGAAGATGCTGGCTTTCCCAGATTATTTTCTGATATAAATGTATCTGTGTTTGTGTTGGATACAAATGATAACTACCCCACTGTGTTGTATCCAGACAATTCTAAGGAAGTTATTAGTGAAATAATAAGTGAGAAGATTTCAAAATCTGCATCTGTTGGGTATCTAGTCACAAAGGTTTCTGCAGTGGATTTAGATTCGGTCACAATGCTTGGTTACAATTTAGTCTTGATAAAGAAACTGATGTCACTTTATTTAGAATCTCTGAGATTACTGGAGAAATCAGAACTATTCGGACTTTTCACGAACTGGACAGCACAGAGCAACAGCTGGTTATTTTGGTCAGTGACCATGGGGATCCTTCATTAACAACCACAGTCACCATAGTTATAAACATAGTGGACAACGTTCTACACGAAAGCTCAAACAAATGATTTTAATCCATCAAACCCTAAACGATCTAACACATTATATCTTATTATTTCTCTGGTAGCTATCAGTGTAGTTTCACTTGTTACCTTTTAATTATTAGTTAAATGTTTGAAAAAAGAATGACAGTATAGTAGAAGTTGCTGCTTTCTAAGTAGAACATCATCCAAGCAGTATGTGGACCAGTACCAACCAACATTATATTTAACACAGATGGGACTCTAAGTATTGGAAGTTCGGATGGTTCCACCAGAATCTCAGCACAATGTTATCAAGCCTGCTTCCCACAAACAACAGGGAAATATGATCTTAATATTTCAAAGCCTCTTGATTTTCCTCCATTAAAAACCACTGTCAATAAGAATGAGACTTCCTCAGAAACAAGCTGGCTAAATGAGCCAAACCAGGTGAGAGAGGATTTATTTACAAATAATTTATTCTTCTGATCCTGTGCAATATATTAACAACTAAATGTGCTGTATTATATATATTCATGTTGGAGGGTGACAGAACACAGGCTCCATGAAATTGTATTGAGTCATTCTTTATTAAAGTGCAACTATATATCAAACATTTTTAAAAATTATTTGTTGTATGTAGTATTCTAGTTTAATCATTTGCATTTATCATAAAATGGAATTATAGTGACTAATAACTGTGATAATAGTGCTTTGTTATTGTTATTTTATCTTTGCATATGTTTCAAGCCTGGTCCTCTGTTAGTGCTAGAAAAGCATACTAAATTGATCCTATTCCAATTCTTAAACTTGTTGTTTTTTTTTCTTTAAAGATTCTTTGAACAAAAAAACTACAATTTGATTCATTTTCTTTCCTCCATTAACTACCTTAGTTATTTGCCACAATAGTTTTCTTAGACAGCAGAGGTACAAATTTGTTCCTGTGTCTAAAGCTGGGTACACACAGTAACGATAAAGCCCCGATACCATTGGATCCGACGGTATCGGGGCTTTATCGTTATGTGTGTACGTTCGTTTC
Organism: Hymenochirus boettgeri; assembly: GCA_019447015.1. Taxonomy (NCBI): domain Eukaryota; kingdom Metazoa; phylum Chordata; class Amphibia; order Anura; family Pipidae; genus Hymenochirus; species Hymenochirus boettgeri. The sequence goes on from CM033471.1 coordinate 42,158,316, forward strand.
CCGAACGAGCGCGCAGCCGCGGAACGATCTGGTCGGCCGAACGCTCGTTCGGGAAAGGCCGAAAATTTCCATTGGCCGCGCTAGACTCCCTATAGAGGAGTCTAGCGCGCCCGATGGAAACACACAGTCCCGAGCATTCTCCTTATGAAGTTCATAGGGAGATCCTGTCTGTCATCTTTCAGAAATTTGTACTGTGTGTACCTAGCTTTAATCTGCAGCAACCAATTAGATTTTATCAATTGTTTTCTAACTACAATAGACCAGTAAACTGGTGTCGTTAGATTGGTTGAGGCAAATTATCTGTACAGGCAAAAATTTACACTTGTTATTGAATAAGCCTGATACAGGCTCATTCTCCCAGTACTTGCTTTCTTCTAGAACTCTGTTTTTTCCCATAACCATAAAGACATACGAATAGGTTGTGTTGTATGAGTGATTAGATTGTAAGCTCTTTGGGCAGGGGCAGATGTGAATGGATTAAATCATTTTAAGCACTGTGTAACATGTATAGCTTTATAAGAAGTATAAAACATAGATACCCTCTCCTATCTGTATTATAGTTCCTTATAAACATATACGTAGGTATAGGTGTGTACGTATAAACATACACACCTTCTGTACTGTTCTGGTCCTGACCCTTTAACAGGGCTGGAAAAGCTTAGCCTGCACTATCTATGGGGAAGTTTGCTATTAATGCTTTGTGTCATTACAATATCTTGGCCCACCAAGTGACTAAGTGGGGCTTACTAGAGCAGAACTTTGGAAGTAGGCTTTCTCAATATCACCGCCTTTAAAGCTCTGCAAAACTTTACAACTTACTACTCACATTTTTACAATGTATCAATGGTCGCAAAGTGGTAAATACATTGTGCAGTTGTGATAGGGAAATTTATTGCATCTTTATTGCATCTCCCCCTATGTCTCTATTAAATAATAACAGTAATAATACCCATGTTTAGTGAAATTTGTTCAATGTGTAGCATGGAAATGAAGTCACATTTCCAAAAAGGTAAATGTGTATTTCTTGGCACAATTTGAACATTACAGAAGTAAACTCTTCTAGAAGAATCACCGTTTATGAATGGGATTTGACAACAGTAATTAAATGCAAAGATACAGTTTAAACAAGTTGAAAATGTTTCATTGCAACAAAACATTTTACTGAAAATATTCTTATTAATAACTACCATAAACAATCTTAGGATTTAAATAAACTTTATCTTTATTTCAGTATATCAATATTATGAATATGCTTACAGTTGCCCATTGAATTATGAAACCCAAACTTATTTTGCATTTCTTTTATCAAAGCATAATTTAATTTTCAATGAATTCCTACTGTGCCTACTGTATGTAAAAAGTATAATCTTTAAAATTCCTCTTGAGCTTTACCAGCTTTAAAGGGCATCAGCAGATTTTAAACTGCAATGGGATCAATTAGAACTTATAAATGTTTTTTAGAGAACAAGGATCACTTTTCAGGCAATTAATGTTTGGTGAAACTTCAATGATTTGTGTCTGACAATTTCTCCCTTTTATCAACCAAACATGGTGAATATAGACAGATTTAGAATAAGATAAATTATGAATAAATTACCAAAAGAAATTACAATGTGCTGTGTGACTCTGTTCCTATAGAGCACCACTGTGTTTCTGAACTTCAGTAATAGTTCAGTAATAGTTCGGAAATTAACCCATTAAAGTCAATGGGAGGAAATTGTTCAAAAAGTTGGAATAAATTACAGTTGAAATAACAATGGTAACTTACTTAAATGGCTGTGGCACTTGAGAGATTGTCTGGAGAACAGGTTCATATCACCAAAACTCTTTAAACACTTCTTTCCCCCACGATCAGGCAATTCTCGGGTTTCTGCATGCTAAGTTTCAGTGGTTATGGCCAATTTGAGGGTTACCCAACAATACATTTGAGAGTTACCGAAATCAACAGCTACATTTGAGGGTTACCAAAATCGCCAACTACATTTGAGGGTTACCAAACAATACATTTCAGGGTTACCAAAATTGAAGGCTACATTCGAGGGTTACCAAAATTGAATGTTACATTTGAGGGTTACCGATTCGAGGAATCCAATAATTAACAAACTTTTCAATAATTATTGAAAATAAGTCCGCAACTTCGGAAAACCCGAACTAGCATGGATAGAGTTCAGATAATTCGAGGTCATTTGAACTCTTTAAGTCCGGCCTGAACTCGGGGTAGAATTCGGGTCCATCACTAATCACTTGCAAAAAGCAATATTAATGAATATAATAATAATACAAAAATGTAATTTAATAGATATAGACGGGTATTAGTAATGTAAATTAAAAAAAGGAAGATCTCCAATATTATACAGAAACCCGAAGTACAGCCTCTAAATTACATACATATATATGCGGTGCATATCAATGCAAATAATCTCTGATTGAATAAAAACTCATTTAGAAAAATAAGTACTGGTAAAATGTGATGTCCATACAAGTGTCCCATTACCATGTCAATACATCTATCAGATTGTCAAATATTGGTCCGTGATGTCATAAAAAGCAGGCACAGACATACCAATTTAGTTTAAATTAGCTATTAATATCACCTATGACCATTATGTTATTTCATATGTAATATGTTTTACCATACATTTAATAGGAATGTGTGCCTATGACAATTGTTTCAAAGTAAAAAAAAACAATGCAGTTTAAAGAACTATACATTTCATAAATTACTCTTGTATATCTGATATATTTTGTCTACAATGCTTTATAGCACAGGTATCTTAAAGACTGTGTTTAACAAACTGCAGAAGAGAAATATTTACTACCGGTGTACAAATGTAAAACATGATCTTACTCTATGGACCACATATATGCTTTAATTTTATGCTATTAGTATATTGTTTTATACTTTATTGTGTCACATAGCTATTTATTAATTGATAATGTGTATTATAAACTGGAGATTTCCTTATTGAGACTTATTGAAGTTATGCAGTAAGGCCAGTAGAGGGCAGTCTTGTTATCCAATCTTGTCTTTAGTTTACACCATTAGATCTACTCCTATTTTTATTCCATTCTCCTCCCATCTTTCCACGGATGAACAAAGAATAGCTGTTGTTCTGAGAAAAATCCAATGGATATTTTTGATTTAGGGTTTTTACTTTTTCTGGGTCTGAAATATTAACTACAAACTCATGGGATTATAAAAGAAAACATAGAAGTTGATTTCTCCAAGGGAGGATTTAAGATATGGACATCCTTTGCTCATCAAAGGCTTGGAAATGGCAAGTAGTATATTTATATTTTCTTTGTAGCTGGGGCTGGGTCTCTGGGCAGCTTCATTATTCAATAGCTGAAGAGTCAGAACCAGGGTCACTTGTGGGGAATGTAGCTCAGGATTTGGGACTACATATAGCAGATATATATAGACGAAGACTGTATTTAGGATCTGAGGGAAGCAAAAGACATTTTGCTGTGAACCAGAAAACTGGAGTTCTGACTGTCAATGAAAGGATAGACAGAGAAATCCTATGTGGCTCCATCTCTACATGTATTTTGCCTGTTGAAATTTCAGCTGAAAATCCTTTTGAAGTTATCAGCTTGGAAATTGAAATTTTGGATATAAATGACAATTCCCCAACCTTCTCAAATGCTAATCATACTATATCAATTACAGAGCTTCATGCAAACCCTGGTGTACGATTTCCATTAGAGATGGCAAAGGATCCAGATGTGGGTATTAACGGTATTAAGCAGTATAAAATAAATAAAACCCCATATTTTTCATTATCTGTAAAGAATCGCAAAGATGGAACTCTTATCCCTGAGCTAACATTAGAAAGAGCCCTTGATAGAGAAGAAAAGAAAGAACATAGACTTATTCTCACTGCTGTTGATGGTGGTGAACCAGCAAGATCCGGATCTTGTAAAATCACTGTGATCGTTTTAGATTTCAATGACAATGCACCAGTATTTTTCAAACCAATCTACAAAATAACATTATTAGAAAATACAAAGTTAAACACAATATGTATTACCCTTAATGCAACAGATCTGGATGAAGGACCTAACAGTGAAATAGAATATTATTTTGATAACCATAATTTAGATTCTGCATTGGAAATATTCAGTTTAAATTCACAAACTGGTGAGGTTTCTATCAAAGGAATAGTGGATTATGAAGAGACAAAGTTTCATGAATTATCAATTCGGGCAAAGGATAAAGGAATTCTTGAATTAGAAGGACACTGCTTGGTACAAATAGAGATAGAAGATGTAAATGATAATTCACCTGAAATTATTTTGACATCTGTTTCAACTTATTTGCCAGAAAACTCACCCTTAGAGACTCCTGTGGCCTTTTTCACAGTGAAAGACAAAGATTCTGGAAAGAACGGGGAAGTGAAATTAGAGGTATCACATAATTTGCCATTTATAATCAAACCTTTTAACAGCCAGTACTCATTGGTCACAGATGGAGTGCTGGACAGGGAGAAGATCTCTCAATTTACCATTCAACTGGTTGCTACTGATTTAGGCTCCCCTGCCATGCAAACACAAGCTGTAGTGAAATTAAATGTTTCAGATATAAATGATAATCCACCAGTGTTTCTACAGGAATATTATGAAGCTTTCATAAAAGAAAATAATGAGCCAGGGCATTTATTATGTGTATTATCTGCATTTGATTTAGATGAAGGTGTTAATGCAGAATTAACATATTCTTTAGTTGAAAGTAAGATTGATGGATCTTCTGTTTCCTCATTTGTTTACATTAACCCCCAGAGTGGTAACATTTATGCCCAGCGTGCTATTGACTATGAACAGAACCCATTTTTACAAATTACTGTAAGAGTAGAAGATGCTGGCTTTCCCAGATTATTTTCTGATATAACTGTATCTGTGTTTGTGTTGGATGCAAATGATAACTACCCCACTGTGTTGTATCCCCAATATTCAAGAGAACCCATCAATGAAATAATGAGTGAGAATGTTCCAAAATCTGCATCTGTTGGGTATCTAGTCACAAAAGTATCTGCAGTTGATTTAGATTCAGGTCACAATGCTTGGTTACATTTTAGTCTTGATGAAAAAACTGATGTTGCATTATTCAAGATCTCTGAAAGTACTGGAGAAATCAGAACCTTTGGGACTTTTTATGAGCAGGACAAGACAGAGCAACAGCTGGTTATTTTGGTCAGTGACCATGGGGAGCCTTCATTAACTACCACAGTCACCATAATTATAAACATAGTAGACAATGAAATACAAGAAAGTTTAAAATCCCGTGATTTTCTTATGAACTCAAGCCCTAAACAAGATTTGACACTATATCTTATAATTTCTCTGGTGGCTATTAGTTTAGTTTCACTTGTTACCTTTATTATTTTGTTAGTTAAATGTTTGAAAAAAGAAGACTATAACAATAGTAAAAGTTGCTGCTTTTTAAGCAGAACATCATCCAAGCAGTATGTGGACCAGTACCAGCCAACATTATATTTAAACACAGATGGGACTCTAAAGTATATGGAAGTTCGGATGGTTCCACCAGAATCTCAGGCACAATGTTATCAAGCCTGCTTCCCACAAACAGCAGGGAAATATGATCTTAACATTTCAAAGCCTCTTGATTTTCCTCCATTAAAAACCATTATCAATGAGAATGAGACTTCCTCAGAAACAAGCTGCCTAAATGATCCAAACCAGGTGAGAGGCAATTTAATTGTTAGTTTCAAAGTTTTTCCTTTTACTATACAACTAAAATGCAATAAATTAGCAATGAAATGTGTAATATAAGATAGCAACCATGTAGCTACTACAGTACAAAGTATTTAATTTTCCATCAAAGTTCAATGTGTTTTTTTATACTTGTTAAGGATTGGTATTTTGTGATATGTAAGTAATGTTTTTGAAAACATTTTCTTTTCTTATTTTTATTTTTTGCTGCCTTTGTATCATAGGGAAGTGTGTAGGAAGCCCACACAAAGATGGCATCTTCATTTTTAGGCAAGCTTATTTTGTTGATTAATGAATTCTAAGCAAGTTTACCTTGCTCTTTGGAGATTACTTTGTACTTTGGCTTATTGATGAACTAATTTTAGTTTTTGATTGCTTGAGCTTTTTATTCTGAAATCCAGTTGTAATGGTTTTGTTAAAGTTTGAGTCATTTTTTGGTGAACTACTTTAGCAAAGGACGCTAAAAAATTTACCCGTGGGAGGTACCTCCCAATATTTTTTTTTTCTTTAGGAGAACCAGCACAGTCTTCATCCTGTATTGAAGATTGTGCTGAAGCACTGAGGAAGCTTGGCAGAAGCTGTTTTCATCTAGCTGTTGCTTTAGGATGTGTGGTTTTAACTCCTTTTTAGTTGATAGCAGCCACAATTGCATATCCCCGTTTAACTTTTAATTTTGTGACTTTTGCTTCAAGTTAAATTCTTGATAGAGTTAAAAACCTATTTCCCCTTACTGTCCCTGGTACTGTATTCTCAAGTCTTCATCAATAAGTTTAAAACCATAAATCTTTGTTTTATTTATTATATTTTATTTAGTTAGCCTGCAATAAATATCTTGTAATAATATCTTGTTATAAAGTTCCTACATTTAGAAGTTTTCCCATGTTTTCAAACTTTTCATATAAGTGAATAATAAAGTCTCTTATTTGTCTGATGACCTGATTCCACATTGTATACCTTCAATCCTATTTTAGTGTAAGTATTTCTCTATTCCAGTGGTTCTCAAACTTTTTAAGAACGTGGCACACTTGGCAATACACACTTGTGTAATTAATGTTGTACTTTTGTTAAATTGTTGTTATTAATGGACAACTATTGTGCGTATAATTTTTTTTCAAAAACAGTTAAAGGGCATCTATAGTGGGAAAAATGAACTTTTTTTCCTTTATTTCCATGTGTTCTATAATTCCCCACAACCCCTAGAGTGTCTTCACTTTTTTCAGATTCCCTCTCTGTACTGAGATACACCAGTTAGAAGAATACATGCTTGCATTCCTCTACTCCTACTTGGACTGTCAATCAAATCCCTGTGACTGATCCCCCCTCCCTGCTCTGTAATAAACATAGAGATAACAGCATTAGCAGGGGGAGAGAGGTAGCCTTGATGATAGATATAAGGCTGCACTTGACTCCCCTTTTAATAGCTTTCACTGATTGATGATGGGTCACAAAGTGAGAGATCGTAAACTGTACTGTTCTCCTTCTTCCATGTCTCCAGGACAGCTTGCTTTCTATTGGTCACTGTGTGTGGGTGTGTTTTTCAGGATGTTAAACATTTAACTCCTACTGCACATGAGAAGCTTGTCGGTTAGCCGAAGTTGAGACATGGAGGAGGTAACAGAGGGGAGGGGGAAGGGGGGAGTGCTGCATAGAGATCTGACACCATGGTTAAACAGAGTCAGTGACAGATATAGGATTAAGGCAGCACAGAGTACATGAATTTAACTTTGCAAAGGGGCAATGTGTTTTTTTCACTATAGATGCCCTTTAAAATAAAAACCTACTTGGGGCAGGGAGGTAGGATTGGTACTTTCAATCTTCCAATATCCTTTCTATAAGGAGTGGCAGCACAAAGAAAACTGCTTCTGCCAGTCTTTCTGAATGCTTCAGCACTATATTTCATACCATAACCTGGCAGATAAAAACTGTATGTGTTGTAGATCTTCAACAAATATACAGTATAGTTGTCCTCTTATTTTATGCACTTTTTAGTGTATATTGTATTTAAATCTATGTAGTGTAACGTTACACTAAATTGACTGTGTTAAAATGTGTTATCATATATATATAGAAAAACAAACGACCATGCACACTCCTGACTTAATTCTCTTTTGTAGTCAAATGCTGGGTGCCACAGTCTGCCGGCAAGCATAGAAACACGAAATGTAGAAACACTGTGCACACCAGTCTTAATGCAAATGGTGTTTATTGGAACATCAAAAAACACCTTATGATGTTTTTTTTTGTTTGTTTTTTTTATGTGTCTGAGGAAGGTGCGGAGGCACCGAAACGTCATAAGGTGTTTTTTGATGTTCCAATAAACACCATTTGCATTAAGACTGGTGTGCACAGTGTTTCTACATATCATATATATATACACACATAGGTACGAGCGGGCACTCGCTATAGCTCCCAATTCAACCACCCGGGTGCATCCTAAAACAGGTACATGTATCGAGGAAGAGAGGAGCACTCCTGGGTTTTTTAAACTTTTTATTAGTGCTATAAAACGTCTACGTGTTTCGGTCTTCTCCGGACTGTTCTCAAGACAAGTGATGCATAACCTTTTACAAACCTAAATAGTGCAACTCACAAAATATCCCCACCCACTATGGGTGTATTCCCCCGCCCACCTTAACTCCTCCTGGTGTGAAAAGAGTAACTTGTAGCTGGCAGGTCGTCAGTTCCAATCATGTTGTTAAACCAAGTCCAGTAGACCGGATCTGTTATATAATAACCTAGTCATTCAGACAAAGTTATAAAATATATCGCTCCCAGTAGGCCTCAAGAAAGTCTTTCATATCAATTAGAAGGAAGAGGTGGATAAAAACCACCCAGAAAGTGCAAATGCTGCTGAATAAAAGTTAAAAGTTAAAAAAGTGCACAATGGTACTAAAAAATCATTTACTGTACATTCAAAATATTTGTGATATGGTAAAATACTTATAAACATCTAAATATAAATAATGGCACAATTAATTAATTAGAACTAAAAGAAAACTAATGAGAAGTCACTCAGTAGTACTCAGATGATTAATTCTATAATAGGAGTGCTTATTCGAATACGGAAAGCTTACTGTGGGGATATTAGAATTAATACTAGTCTCTGATTTAATTGGGACTTAATGGATCGAAACTAGTAATGGAGGCATAGGGGTATGGTATTTATATGTAGCAGGAGAGGGAACAGATTTCATTAAGGCCACTGGGGGATACAGTATCGAGCCTTCTTATCCAGTGGGCTTCAGGATGTAATAGGGCCCGATCTCTGTCGATTCCTTCCACAGGTTTTACAAAATCAATAGCCATCCACCTGAGGTTGGCCAATGAATGGTGGGCCTTTCTGAAGTGCCTTGCTACTGACTGTTCCCCATAGGAAGACTGGATTATATATATATATATATATAAGAATAAAAAAACAGTTATACAGTTATACTGGTGAAATTATTTCCACTACCAAAATTCTGAGGCAAACCTCTGGCTCTCAGAAGTCACACCACCCAGAATACCCTTTGTGAAACTCTGCTCTATTCGATATATTTTGTCATAACCTTACTAGTGTATATAATACTTGATAATGATTGTATAGTGTGTGATTATAGGATAGGTGGACATCAGTTTGCACGGTCAGGTCACTTTGATTTTGAGCATAAATTGATATCTCAGTTTAGAAATGAAATGGTTATCTAGAGTTGTTTGCATGCTTTGTTTTTTCTTCCATTGCTTGCCTTTTTGCCAATGCAATACCATTGATTCAGTTGTGTAACTTTTTTGCAAGTCTAAACAATTTCTCTTTCTGTCACTAAAGGTTCACATGTAGTTGACCTAATAGATTTATTTTATAGATTTTCAATATTTCCTTCACCAGCTGTAAAGCTGTAATCTTATTGAAGATGATATTTCTGTTTAAATTTTAGATGTTTCTTAACTGACAGGGAGACGGTGTCTCTAGAAAATTCTTTATTATTTTATTTCCTTTCCTTATTCTAGTTTTGACAAATGTCCAGTCCACATGTTTTCAGGGCTTCTCTGAGATACTTAATTTTCTTAGCTTTAGCCTTAGCCTCTGTATAGGGTTTTGTAATACAGGGTGCAGATTACTAAAGGGTAGTCTGCACATATAATGCTGTTTTGATACCCTACCTATCCAGTTTATTAGCATCTTCCAGCTACAATGCAATCAACAAGGATGTCCCTGGCATGCTGATTAGGCCACATTCCAGGGTATTTATTGGCAAGTAAAAGTCATTTTGAATTGAGAAAGCCGGTCAGATGAAAAGCAAATTTCAAATTTAAAAATCTGCATTACTGGAAACTTCTGATACAGCAGGTTATCGTAAAAGTATGACTGCAAAGGTAAATCTATGGCCATAGCCGTACATTTTTGTCCATTCTGCCATACAAAACCAAGCGGTAGTAGTCTAGCGCAATGGTATTGTATAGGCAATCATAAATGTACAATTGTGGGAGAAAAAATATTGATGGCTAAAGGTGTAGTATCAAGAAATAGTGATACTGCGCCTTTATAAATATGGCCCTAAACTTCAAGTCCAGTTGATCTAATTGAATGCCACAAATATATCATGAGTTCATGACCTGGATGATTGAGAAACTTCACAAACAAATTGCATTTTATGGATTGCTGTACTTCATAATTTTTTTACATTTGTGGATAATTTTTTGTCAACCTTTTTGTTTTGGCAAAATAATGCAATGAATATTAACTGTAAATGCCCTTTTACTTAGCATAAAGTAGTGGATGAAGTTAACACTATTGACCAGGAGAGGGCAGACCTGCCATCCATATATTTTTCAAGGTTTACCAGTAGGTCTGTTCGTGTTATCCCACTATGCTCCTCCCTCCCACTATGAAAAACACCATCCCATATTATCGCTGTGTAACAAAGGCTAGCTGCTGTCTCGACTAGAACCCCATGGATATTCTAAATACAAAGAAAGGATATTTTTTCATATTACAGGAATAACACTGAAAGGGAGGACGTATTGTTTTATAAAATGATCTAAAATCTGCATTAAAAACATCTGGACCTATGAAATGGACTTCCAGAGCTCAAGAAAGGATTGGAGATGGCAAGTAGTGTATTTCTTTTTCCTTTACAACTGGGGCTGGGTCTCTGGGCAGCTTCGTTATTCTATTGTTGAAGAATCAGAGCCTGGAACACTGGTAGGAAATGTGGCTCAGGATTTGGGGTTAAATTTTGAAGATATTAATAAACGTAAACTAAGTTTAGTATCTGAAGGAAGTGGAAACCATTTTACTATTGATGAGCAGACTGGAGCCTTGACTGTAAAAGAGAGAATTGACAGAGAAATTCTGTGTAAATTTAACTCGTTCTGTTTACTGTATCTGGAGTTAGCCATTGAAAATCCTGATGAGCTGATCAATGCAGAAATAGAAATATTGGACATTAATGATAATTCTCCCATCTTTCCAATAATTTATCAAATTATAAATATTACAGAGGTTTTTACTAACCCAGGTGTTCGGTTTCCTCTAATTGCTGCTCAGGATTCAGATGTTGGTGTAAATGGTATTAGCCAGTACAGGCTGAACCAAAACCCATATTTTTCATTGTCAGTAAAGAATCGGAAAGATGGAACACTCATTGCAGAATTAGTACTGGAGAAAAATTTAGACAGAGAAGAAAAAGCACAACACAAGCTACTGCTGACTGCTATTGATGGGGGAAAACCACCCAGGTCAGGGTCAATTGAAATAACTGTTATTGTCTTAGATATTAATGACAACGCACCAGTATTTAGTCAATCTAGTTATAAAATCCATTTAATGGAAAATCTCCCTATAAAAACTGTTATTGTGAAGCTAAATGCTACAGATCTAGATGAGGGTTTGAACTCTAAAATTGGTTATTTTTTTGATGAACATACATTGGATTTAGCAAAGGAGGTGTTTGATTTAAATCCTATCACAGGAGAAATACTTATTAAAGGAGTTGTGGACTTTGAAACATCTCCTTTTTACGAGATATTTGTTAAAGCAATAGACAAAGGGATTCCCCAACTAGAGGGACGCTGCCTCATTCAGATTGAAGTAGAAGATGTGAATGACAATACCCCAGAAATAATATTTTCTTATAAAATCAAAGAAGTTCCTGAAGATGCTCCTGTAGGAACGGTTGTTGGGTTTATCACTGTGAGAGATAAAGACTCTGGAATGAATGGAGAAGTACACTTGGATTTATCACCAAATCTGCCTTTTAAAATTCAGCCTTTCAAAACCAGATATTCATTGGTCACTAGTGAATATTTAGACAGAGAGAAGATGTCACAATATACTATTCAAATTATTGCTTCTGACTTAGGTTCTCCTGCTTTGTCCAGTCATATTTTAATCACAATTAATACATCTGATGTCAACGATAATTCCCCAACATTTGTTCAGCCTGTATACAACATCCACATCAAGGAAAACAATGAACCTGGCTCTTTATTATGTACTGTATCTGCCGTTGATTTAGATGAAGGATTAAATTCAGTCCTGTCTTATTCTATAGCAGATCATCAAATAGATAGTACATCTGTGTCATCTTTTGTGTACATCAATTCAAACAATGGGAATATTTATGCCCAAGGTTCTTTTGACTATGAACATTTTCAAGTTCTAAAAATAACTGCACAGGTGGAAGACTCTGGATCTCCCAAACTAGTTTCAAATGTGTCAGTATTTTTATTTATTTTAGATGTAAATGATAACTCACCTACTGTATTATATCCAGAAAATTCTAAAGGTTTTATAGCTCAAGAGAAAGTTCCACAGTCTGCTTCTGCTGGCTATTTGGTAACAAAAATATCTGCAGTGGATGTTGACTCTGGACACAATGCTTGGCTTGCATATAGACTTGTTGAGCCCACAAGTTCTACGTTATTTAAAATTTCTCCATATACAGGAGAAATAAGAACAATTCAGACTTTGGAAGATTTGGATAATGCTGAGAAGCCTCTTGTCATTTCAGTCTGTGACCATGGAGAACCACCTTTGTCAACAACAGTTACAGTTATTGTCAATATAGTTTCCAACATTGCAGAAGAATTGCCACAGTCTCAAGATTTTATTACAAATTCTCCAACCTTCCCAAACGTTACTTTGTACTTAATAGTTTCATTGGTGGCCATAAGTTTAGTTTCTCTTATTACATTTGTGATCTTGCTTGTGAAATGCTTTAAAAAGGACAGTTATAACTACAGCTGTGGATTATGTTGTTTTTCAAAGTATCAGACTAAGCCTTATACAGATCAATATAAACCAGCACTTTGCCTAAACACAGATGGGACCTTAAAGTATATGGAAGTGAGAATGGTTCCCCCTGAACCCCAAGGCCAATGCTATCAAGCATGCTTCCCTTCTGCTGATGAAAAATATTTCACCTTTAGAAAGCCGCTGGAGTTTTCCCAAGTGAAAGATATTTTAGGTGAAGCTGAGCCCACCAATGTGACCAATATTAATGTGTTAAGTCAGGTGAGACATAAATGGTTGTTTTTCATTTTATTGAAAATAGTTGCTGTAATCTGTATTTAAGTTAAGGTATTTTCCTACACCGATGTATTTGAGCATTTTGAGTAATAGTGTAAAATCTGTTTTTGGTACTGTTATTGTTAAATGTATTTATACAATATATTATTTCTAACAAAGTCATACATACCATTTATTTCAGTATATTTTTGTTTCAGTCTAAAAATAGTGACGGATTAGCAAGTTTAATTTTAAAAATGCTGCTACTGAAGGGTTTTACCCTACCCAATGTGACTTGAACATACTAGTGGATGTTCACAATTTCTTTTTGCTTTACTGTATTTCCTCAGACTATTTTCTGTATTTTGTTTTAAATTAATATGAGAAAGAAACAGGAGGAAACAAATAAAACACATAAAATATTTATTCTCTGTGCATAAAATTGTGCATCATTTCTTATATATATCAGTGAACCCCTGATTATTTTGTGTACATTTTATGTTACAAAAACTAGATACTGTTTCATAAAAATACTCGTATAGTAAGTTCACAGCTTTTACAAGTTTGTTTTTAACATAAGCATTTGCAAAATTAGCCATTTGACAGTTGGAATTGAAGGTAGCATTTCATTCTGCTTTTGATTTGAGATTAACAAAATTGCAGAGTTTTGTTTCAAATGCGGTTCTGTGGAAACGATTGAAGTTCTGTCTTTAGACTTTCGAGTTTTCATTTTTTTTTATTTTAAAAAGTTTAAAGTTTCAAAAATGTACAAAATTAATTTAGATCCAGACCGATCAATACTTCTTATATCTTGTAGGTCTAATGTAATGTAAACCATTTTCATCTCCTGCCTATGTTATATTTTATCATACTAGCCATTTAAGCCCGTTATAAAAAAAAGGAGCTAGATCTCTCTCTCTCTCTCTATCTCTCTATTTCTCTCTCTCTCATCTGCGGACATAGCCAGAAGATGAAAAAGAAAAACCTGCGCCGATACACAGTTCACTCCACGCACATAGCAAAAGCCCCGCCCACTCGCTTTTCCCCACCTACACGGATTCACGGACGCAGGTTTAGCATTTTATTATATAGGATTATCCTTATTGCAAAATCAAATGGAAGTTGGTGGTTTTTTACCTAAAAAATAGGCCAAATGTAGCATACATAGATGTGTTTGGTATCATCTGGGAGTGATTTTTACTACAAATGAGTAAATGACTAGTGTGTAAATTGTAAATAACTGGATGTTTTTGTTTGAAGGAATAATTTTTTTTCTACAGTTATTTTCTACAAGATAACACATATTACTAACATTGGTTAAATAACATATTAGACATAACTCAGAAATTAATACTGATGATGTAATGTGACTACTAATTTTCCACTTGAAAAATGTGACATTTAAAGGGCATGTTCAATGATTAAACTTAGTACAAAACCCACCACCGCTTGGTCCACGTGTCCTCTTCTGTTGCAACTTGCCCTTTACATTAACAAGCAGCAGCAGTGGAGGCTTGTTTGGTAAAGGCAGCCATTACACATAATATATGAGTTATTTCTAACCAATACATTTTAACATTCATGGAGAAATATTATATCCTCCCTTCATTAATTAACTTACCTCTGTTTTCTTCTGTATCTATGTGTTTTTTTCCCCTCTTTAATTGTATTTCAAAGTGTTGGGGGGGTTTATATTGTGTTTAACTCTATCAGATAAGACCTGAGAGATACTTGCCTTTAAGGTGTGTGGCAATTACTATCGTGTGACCTACACATATGTATATAGATCTCAGAAGGTTCATTCACTTTTCTTTGTATCTCTGATGAAGTGTCAGCACAGGCATGAAACGCATCAGACATGACCTTTTATTGTTGTACCCATGCATGAATAAAATAGTTTGCCATTTCTATGCTTGTGAAGCCAGTGTGTTTATGGATCGCTACAGTCCTCTTCCATATTGTAACTTCAGTTTTCTGTATGTGGACCTTGTGAGGGGTTCAGGGCTGGGAACGGTGAGCTGTTTTTTTAACTTATTATTACGCTTTAAAACTTCTTTGCCATTGCTGCATACTCGAGCGTTTGTGTCCACCTGGCCCACCACATTGTAGTGTGTGAGTATTTGTTTGCAGAGTTCCGCTCTGAATTTTAACTTGTAGTGTGCCATTTAATGCAAAAGTTGATTCTGACATTATCTTAATACATTACCTATTTGTATAATTATAACTGCATATCTCACTGCTCATTTAGGGGCAGTTCTAACACCAAATTGTTTCTATATTTGTTTATTATACTATTGGTAAGGGCAGTTAGCCATGTCTAACGGCTATTACCAGGAGGAAGAATGGAGTACTGCGGTGGATCGTGCATTTGTAAGTAGAGATGGCCGAACTATATAAATTTCGACCCGTTTTTGAACTTTTGAACTTCAGAGAAAGTTCGAATTCGCTATACAAATGTTTGGATTATAATAATACCCTAGTAATATAATAACCATATAATAGCCTATATTATAACCATATAATAACCAAGTAATATAATAACCATATAATGCCCTAGTAATATAATAACAATATAATAACATACAATACTAGGGTATTGTACGGTTATTATATTATTAGGTTATTGGAGAACGGTACATCCGAGGGTTGGATATTGTACTGGTTAAAGACACCGCCTTTGACATGGGAGACCAGGGTTTGAATCCTGGCTAGGGGCAGTTATACAAATGTTCAGATTATTATAATACCCTAGTAATATAATATATTGTTATTATATTACTAGGTTATCATATGGTTATTATATTATTATATTACTAGATTATGGTTATTATATGGTTATTATATGACTAGGGTATTTTATGGCTATTATATTACTAGGTTATTATATGAAAATATAAAAGAGTATATATATAAAAAAATAAAATATAAAAAAATATAAAAAACCAGTTTGGTTATATTTGAAAAACTGTGCCTGGGAATAATAATTTACGTGCACAGCTTTATGGAACTGTGATACCTGGAGGCCCCTGGAACATAGTACCTGGAATGAGTGCAGGAGGTTATTATATGGTTATTATATTACTAGGGTATTATATGGTTATAATATAGGGTATTATATGCTTATTATATTACTAGGTTATTATATGGTTTATAATATTACTAGGGTATTATAATAATCCAAACATTTGCATAGCTGCCCATAGCCAGGATTCAAACCCTCGTCTCCCATGTCAAAGGCAGTGCCTTTAACCAGTACACTATCCAGTACATTCAATAATTATTGAATTTACGATCGAAAATCCGGAAACATTGAAAAGTCAGAGAAATCCGGGTCCGGGATAGTTCGAGAAGTCCGAGTCCGTTCAAACTCATAAAGTTCGGCTCGAACTCAGGCTCGAGTTCGAGTTCTAGTCTGTCCCTATTTGTAAGTATAATTTCTCATGCTGGCAGGACCATTTTGGGGAGTGCCCAATAACATGTTATATTTTATATTAATATAAAATATATTTATATTTTAGTAGAGGGGGTGGACATGCCTTTTAAGAGAAGATGTCCTATTTCAGTTTTAACAATCACATGTACTTAGCATTTGGCTGCTGTTAGCCATTATCACTGTCCACTGATAACAATTGGGTGAACTCAAAACATGCATGGCCCATGTAGTACATTCTAATAGAAAAATATATAAATCTACATTTCTGTTTGAAAGCTAAACATCAAACAATATCAAAGGATTGATAAATTGATGCCCAATAGCATGCCACCCGTATAACTGTATTTTTCTCAAAAAGATAAAGCAGCTCTATTGGTTGTCCCTTTGTCTACCACCCCTCCCTTTCTAATTATGTTTCCATATGTGACTCTATTAGAGATGGCTTTTTAACAGCTTATCACTAGAGATGACTGTACTTCTTGAAGTCAATTCAAGGGTTATGCCCAATTTGAGGGTTACCAAAAATTGACCAATATATTCGAGGGTTACCAAATGATACAATCGAGGGTTATCGCCGAAACAGATCGAAGTTGGGTTTGGTTCTAAGCTAAACTAAAGGTGCGCATACACTAAGATATAAGATTAGACATTTGATTTCAGAGGAATGATTAATCTATCTTGTATCTTAAGTTTATCCATTCTAATTGACTTTCGTGTAAAAATTATCGAAAATAGCTTCGTACATTCGAAAATCTTCAAAAATCTGTACCGAAGTCCCGAAATCCGTAGGATCCGTCCGGATCATTTGGATTTCAGAACCGAGGGGTTCTGTGTCAGATCCAGGTTTGTGTCGGACCCGGATCCCATCTCTACTGTCTACTATTTCCCTGCTAAACATAGTATTAGGGAGATAAAACTTGTCTGGGCTCTATAGTTTTCACATATTTTACATTAACATATTTTACTTTCTTTAGGTATTTTCTTATTATTGCTTCTATGAAAGAATGTGGGAATGTTACCACACTATTTGCAGAAGATTTGGCTAAGGCAGAGTGTTCGGATCCTTCATCCCAACTGGCCGATCGGCACTTGCGACTAGTCGGCCAGGAGAAAGGACCGTGGACAACCAGTCGCAAGCCTCAGCCTACAGTTTTCTGCAAAAGGTGTGTGGTCCATAGAGGGCAGCACGGTCGGCTGCGGTGTTCAGACCCGTCCGATCAACCATTCATACGATTCGGACAAACGTCCAATATTTTGGACCGTTTGAGGGAAGCACTGAAAATTGTGGTCGGTCAGCCCTAAACATTGGATGGTGTGTACCCAGATAGGATAGTAACATAGCAACATAGTAACTGAGGTTTAATAAAGACATACGTACCTTTTAAATCTAATAAGATAAATTTATCAGTTAACTTGATTGTTTTACAATGAATTAAACAGCAAGGTGTGACTTTTCAAAATATACTAGCGACTAATTACTCTGTTCAGATTATTTAGTTTTTCTACCAGCTCTCTGCTGACTGTTGGCCACAGTGACCATTGTATGAAACTACATGTTTAGCTGTCAAATTGTTTAATTCTGTTGGTGATTATTGTACTTGCAACTGTATGTGTGAGACCAGAGTTTATATGATCACTTCATTCAGTGGAAATATTGTAGGTAAATAAGCCCATGTATTGATATAATTTTTATATTATCATTATTCAAAGTGTACTGTAAGTCGCAAGCAATTTGCTGAGCAGTTATCTGCCCACAACCCCAACTGCTATTTTTACCAGTTTATGACATTTGTAGCCAGATATTTAATCATAAGTTCTATTCCTTCTGCAAAAGTTGTCTGCCTCCTCCCTCTGCTTGATGAGCTTTTTATAAGTTTGCATTGTAGTGGAGGCAGAAGGTGAAACAGTGGTTAATCATTGGCTAAGATTGTAGCAGTCATGCCCCTAATTGACTACATGGAGGGAGAGGCCAACTTACTCTCCAGTACTCTCTGCAGGTAATAAAGCGCAAAATATATCAGTTGGGGTTGTGGGCAGATAACTGACAATTTACCATTTTCTTTGTTTTAAGGGTGGACAGTCCCTTTAATATGTCACAAGACTGGCAGAAAATTGTGTATTGTAAGAACTACAAGGCCAAGACCCCTTAAACATTGCCCTTTTGTGTGTGTTTCTTTTATCAATAATGGTAAAATACCCATGGACTTTTATCTCATGTTAGTCATAGAACTATTGTAGAACTTCTAATTTTCTTCTAATTTACAAAATGAGGTTAAATTATTATATCCTTCAACTATCAATTAGACTTGCAATATAAGGGTCTCCTTAATCTAATAATATACATTCATTGCCACAAGGTAGGAATTTAGCATGGATTACAATCAAAATTATCCTAATATATTAGTTATATCCCTTTATTTCATTTGTACTGTAATAAACAAGTTAAACTAAACTATGATAATATTACTAATACGTTTATTTTAAAAAGAATAATGTAGCAATAGCTTTCATTCAATTATGTTTAAATGCCAACAAATGTTAATATATTGTTTATAAAAATGTGTTTAGTATGCTTATTGCAATTTAATATAATTTGTCTTCTATTATATTAGATGCTAGTTTAGGTTCCCCACTTATTTTTATATTATATTTTGAATTTTTAAATACAAGAGTAACCACAGTAAATTAAATGTGATTTGGCCAGAAGTAGTGGGTGAAGTTACCATTATTGGCCACGAGAGGGCGGACCTGTCATCCAATCATTTTTAGTTTCATCAGTAGTTCTGTTCATTTTTATCCCTCACCACTCCTCCCTCAAATAAAACCCTCCCATATTTTCACTGAGTAACAAAGAATAGCTGCTGTCGAATTGAAAATTCCAAGGGCATGTATTTTGCAATGAAAGGGAATATTTTTATATCAAAGGATCAAAATCAAAGGAGAAGATTCATGGCTTTATAAAAGGATTGATAATCTGTTATATTTTTGAAAAGGGATCTAAGATATGGACTTCCTGAGCTCAAGAACAGATTGGAGATGGCAAGTAGTGTATTTATTTTTCCTTTATAGCTGGGGCTGGGTCTCTGGGCAGCTTCGTTATTCTGTTGTTGAGGAGTCAAAGCTTGGAACACTGGTAGGAAATGTGGCTCAGGATCTGGGATTAAACTTACCGGATATTAATAGACGCAGATTAAGTTTAGTATCTGATAGAAATGGAAAATATTTTTTTATTGATGAGCAGAGTGGCGTTTTGACTGTTAAAGAGAGAATTGACAGAGAAAGTCTGTGCAAATCCAGTTCGATCTGTTTATTACATTTGGAAATAGGCATTGAAAATCCTTATGAGCCGATCAATGCAGAAATAGAAATATTGGACATTAATGATAATTCTCCCACCTTTCCAATAATTTATCAAATTATAAATATTACAGAACTTATTACTAACCCAGGTGTTCGGTTTCCTCTAATTGCTGCTCAGGATTCAGATGTTGGTGTAAATGGTATTAGCCAGTACAGGCTGAACCAAAACCCATATTTTTCATTGTCAGTAAAGAATCGGAAAGATGGAACACTCATTGCAGAATTAGTACTGGAGAAAAATTTAGACAGAGAAGAAAAAGCACAACACAAGCTACTGCTGACTGCTATTGATGGGGGAAAACCACCCAGGTCAGGGTCAGCTGAAATAACTGTTATTGTCTTAGATATTAATGACAATGCACCAGTATTTAGTCAATCTAGTTATAAAATCCGTTTAATGGAAAATCTCCCTATAAAAACTGTTATTGTGAAGCTAAATGCTACAGATCTAGATGAGGGTTTGAATTCTAAAATTGGTTATTTTTTTGATGAACATACATTGGATTTAGCAAAGGAGGTGTTTGATTTAAATCCTATCACAGGAGAAATACTTATTAAAGGAGTTGTGGACTTTGAAACATCTCCTTTTTACGAGATATTTGTTAAAGCAATAGACAAAGGGATTCCCCAACTAGAGGGACGCTGCCTCATTCAGATTGAAGTAGAAGATGTAAATGACAATACTCCAGAAATAATTTATTCTTCTAAAACCAAAGAAGTTCCTGAAGATGCTCCTGTAGGAACGGTTGTTGGGTTTATCACTGTGAGAGATAAAGACTCTGGAATGAATGGAGAAGTACACTTGGATTTATCACCAAATCTGCCTTTTAAAATTCAGCCTTTCAAAACCAGATATTCATTGGTCACTAGTGAACATTTAGACAGAGAGAAGATGTCACAATATACTATTCAAATTATTGCTTCTGACTTAGGTTCTCCTGCTTTGTCCAGTCATGTTTTAATCACAATCAATATATCTGATGTCAACGATAATTCTCCAACATTTGTTCAGCCTGTATACAATGTCCACATCAAGGAAAACAACGAACCTGGCTCTTTATTGTGTACTGTATCTGCTGTTGATTCAGATAAAGGATTAAATTCTGCCCTCTCTTATTCTATAGCTGAAAGTGAAATAGATGGTACATCTGTGTCATCTTTTGTGTACATCAATTCAATAAATGGGAATATTTATGCCCAAGGTTCTTTTGACTATGAACATTTTCAAGTTCTAAAAATAACTGCACAGGTGGAAGACTCTGGATCTCCCAAACTAGTTTCAAATGTGTCAGTATTTTTATTTATTTTAGATGTAAATGATAACCCACCTACTGTATTATATCCAGAGAATTCCAAAGGTTTTATAGCACAAGAGAAAGTTCCACAGTCTGCTTCTGCTGGCTATTTGGTAACAAAAATATCTGCAGTGGATGTTGACTCTGGACACAATGCTTGGCTTGCATATAGACTTGTTGAGCCCACAAGTTCTACGTTATTTCAAATTTCTCCATATACAGGAGAAATAAGAACAATTCAGACTTTGAAAGATTTGGATAATGCTGAGAAGCCTCTTGTGATTTCAGTCAGTGACCATGGAGAACCACCTTTGTCAACAACAGTTACAGTTATTGTCAATATAGTTTCCAACATTGCAGAAGAATTGCCACAGTCTCAAGATTTTATTATAAATTCTCAATCTTCACCAAACGTTACTTTGTATTTAATAGTTTCATTGGTGGCTATAAGTTTAGTTTCTCTCATTACATTTGTGATCTTGCTTGTGAAATGCTTTAAAAAGGACAGTTATGACTACAGCTGTGGATTATGTTGTTTATCAAACAAGTATCAGGCTAAGCATTATACAGATCAATATAAACCAACACTATACCTGAACTCAGATGGAACCTTGAAATACATGGAAGTGAGAATGGGTCCCCCTGAACCCCAAGGCCAATGCTATCAAGCATGCTTCCCTTCTGCTGATGAAAACAATTACTATGCCTCCATGAAGCCATTGGATTTTCCCCAGGCAAAGCATGTTTTAAGTGAAGCTGACCCTAGTAATATCAATCAGTTAGATCAGGTGAGACCATTTCCAAAGAGTTATGGAAGAGAATTTCTGCTTTTTAATTTGTATGTTCAAAATTTATACATTCTTTTAGCCATCAAATTTTCCTCATATGCTTAAAACAAAATGTATTAATGGACATATCAATAAATAAATAAATTAGTAGTATAAATAATAATGTATATAATATTTAGATGACAAATTATTTGCTTAATTATGCACCCTGCAATTCTGTATACCTATATAATGTGAAATGTATATTTTTTTCTTTTTATAGTTATATGCATTTCAGGGGGTGAATTTAAAGATACTTAGGCTGTAGAGTTTGAATTGATCTTCTAAGTTTTTTTTTCTCAGTCTTGTCTGGATGATCTGATTATTACCATTATTTTTATATTTTGTTTATGCATTGAAATTGTGTTAACATTATTAATACTTGCATTTTTCCAATCACTGGAATGAAAGAGGAATATAATTATGTAGATAAAATTTAAAAAAAACACCAAAATCACCAAAAATATATAATTTTTATAAATATATATATATATATATTTTAAAACATTGCAGATTAGTAATTTTAGTCATAATATTGTTTCTGTGGGGAGCGCCAGCACAACGAAAAATGTTTCTGCCAGACTTCCTCCTGGCTTCAGCACTATCTTTTATACAGGAAAGTCCAGGACTAACCTGGCAGATAAAAACTATGTGCTGTAGCTCTTCAACAAACAATATCAGGATCTTTTAATTTTTAAAGAGTTATTTTTTAAGCATAGTTATCCTTTTATTAGTATGACAATTTATATGAAGCAAGGCCGCAGAATAAATACAATACTTGTTTGTTTTAGTTTTACTTTTATTTGGACTCAGATATCATCACATATTATATGTTATTTTACTGATTAGCTTGAAGTGCTTGCAGTTTTCATGGTCATTTTGTTTGCTAAATAATTTGTCTCAACTGAAACATTTTTTCATTTACAGCAATAATGTATGGAGGATTATTTTTAACATGGTACTTTATATTGGTCAGTAAATTAAACCTTAAGGGTTTGTTAGTATTACTGTTTTTCAAAAAAGGTAATTGAGCAAGGTTTCAGATGAGAGATGTCTAATCTTTATAACACTGGTATAGTAGAGAGCTAGTGGTATTACTAATAGTATTGGATTTAGGGTAATTTGAAAACATATTTAAATAATAATTATATAGAAATGAGGATACAGAATGTGTATGAATTTGCATCTTAATAAGCCTTATAATAAATAGCACTGGGTGTGATATTTATTCCTAATGCCCCTGTCTATGTAAGCTAACAATTTAATTTAAATTGAGATTGATTGCATCTCAGTGGCATCTTCATATGATTCTATTAATTAAAAAAAGTGGTAACATTTATGCTAAACATAAATGTTTCATTGGCCATAATTATTCTGAATGCAAATAACTATTATTGTATTATAGTCAGACTATTCAAAGTATTGAAAGCCCTAGATGCTATGATCTTGCAAGTGCTGACTCTTCCAGGCTTAACACTGCATCTTATTAATTTATCAGTTGCCATTAATGTAGTTTTACTTTTTCTTTTGTCGTATTGCTTGTGCGTAGAGATGTCCGAACTTCGCAAAATCTGGTCCGTTCGTGGATCCGCTAATTTTCTAAAAAATTCGAAAATTCGAAAACCCGCGAGCGGACCCATTAAAACCCATTAAAATGAAAAAATCCTCGAAAATATGAGAAATCCTCGTAATTTCGATTTCCCGCATTTTTCGAAAATACGTGAAATCCTCGTAATTTCGAAAATTTTCAAAAACGCGGTTCAGAAATGTTCGGTATCAACAAAAATGTACGTGAACACAGATGGGACTTTAAAGGCAACAATATAAAAAATGAACATCACCCCCATTACATGTCCCTCCCTTAGATATCACACAGCAAAGATGCATGCTAAAAGTCCACCTCCTAGCAGGCCCTGGGCCAAGGTTAACACAGCACTTATCATTGGCTGGTGGAAAGGTCTGTTATGGCCTCTCTCCTCCTTCTCTGCCAGTCAAACAAACTTGAAGTTCCTGTAGCTTGGATACAGTCTACATAATCAAGCTAGGTGGGTGGAGGAGTGTTTTTTCGCATGCTAGCTTTGAGTGACAACTAGAGACAAACAGAATTGTTGCACCCCTTTCACAGCTTGACTAATTGAAGGCAGATAGATGCTCAAAATCAGGAAAAAAGTTATGGGGAGGGCTGCATACATTTACTCTTTGTAAAAAATGCATTGAGGCAATAAAATAATCTCTTAAAATATAGGGAATATGGAAGATGCACAGGGTATTCACTACAGCTATGGACAAAAGCGCTTTAACTTTTTTACGTTTTATCAATTCACCTCATTAAATTGAATTTTGAATGTAGAGATAACACCCCCTGACACTCTTTGTTTGAATTATATCATACAAGGGAAGGGAGCAATATTACCTTTTTATCATTTACTGATTTTTTTTTGTTACTTTAGTTATAATTTGAATATAATGTTTAAATCTAAAGATTTAATATTAGATTTCTTTCGATAAAGGTAGAATCGGGTTCTTTTATTTATGTCTTTTATCAGTATGTAATGATTTACTCAATACATATTTTTAGTAATTATGAACAGAGGCAATATTATTTATAGAAACACATTTTAAAGTCATAGTGGATCCACAATTAAGAACTATCCTAATAAAATCAGCAAGAAGGGAGGTTTAGCCAATTTTCATAAATAAATCTTTTACTATTATAATGTTTATTGCTGAGCACAAAGTTTACCATTTTGCAGCATTCTGCAAAATCTATGATGTATTTCTTGATTTCTTGATTTTTGTAACCAACAGATGCCATTTATAGACAGTAATGCCATGCTGTTCAATTTAAATAGTCTAATAATGTCTCTAGCTATGAAACTGGTTGTAAATAGTTCAATAAATCAGTCAATCTATGAAAAATAATACTGGATAAGAGATGCATTAAGATCTGACAAAATTCAAAGCAGCAAATTAATATTAAGAACAGTGCAGGATAAAAGCTGATCATTTACAAATAGGCAGTGGGAAAAGATTGGTGGTCGACATGATAAAGAATGAGAAGCAATTCCCACAAACTTACAACAGATGGGTCTAGAGAAAAAGGGGTTTAACAGTGCATCTTAATCCCAAATAATTTTTATTTTTTTACAAAAGCAAATTTGCTTTTAAAACCTTTAGTAAATACATATTGATACAGACATACTGTATTAAAGAAAATGTTTCCCATCTCTTAAATTGGAAGTTCATTGGACCATATTTGCTATTATTAAATTATTTTGCACCACTATTTGCATCAGCCCCTGTATGTTTTTACATTACTATACAGTAGTGCTAAGTAAGCTAAGCTTAGGAGTAAAAATAATGCTTAGAATTACTTTACATTATGTAATTCGACCAGCAGAGGGCAGACATCACAATCAATGCTCACTGTAGATCACAGAGACTAGGTGAACTGATCTATCAAACATTTTGCTTTAAATCTTTCTCTGTGTATTTTTTGTTTTAATTAAAATTAGGTTAATATCATCATCATATCAATGTCCCTTACAGAGAATTTAAAATTGTCATACTACAAAAAAGAGACAAAACCTATAGATATGTTATATATGAATGAATTTACATTACTTAAGCAATGTCCCTATTGTATTGCAAACACTAAATGGGTAATTTTGTCATGATATTAATTAAAAATGTATATTTGAATTGTAGGTTAAACAAGGAAGAACATACAAATCCCATACAAATTGCATATAGGGCAGAGCTAAAACAATTGCCAATGCTGACCACTAAGCCATGATCCTGTTTAAAATGTATTAAGATTCCTAGTATATAAACCCAATATAAAGAAATGTACAAATAATTAATGACCTTAAAATATAGTGAGCCAAGAGACTGAATATATTTATCTAATATATCATAAATATTGTATAAGATAAAACTACATGAGTCTTTCATTGCCATGGTCAGAATGGGACGATAGCATGGTCTGCTGGATGTTGGCTGACACAATATATATGTCTATGAAGTACTGAGCTTGGAAGGCCTCTACAAAACTAGCAGGCTATGTATTAGTATAATGGAAACCTACAGTTAATTCTTTTTACTCTTGTAGTTTTGGGTTTTGGAGGATTATTTGCCTGTATATACTTTTCTGTTTGATGGATAAGCATGCCCTTCAACTATGTATCAACTATGTATAAAGCTAAATATCTAATTAAACAAGAACTTAACTTTGGGATACCATAGTCTAATAGGTTTGTAGAGGCCTACCAAGCTTCATATTTCATGGGCATTCTAAATTTATAAAACTGTTAAATTTGACATTGTGTTTAAAAATGAAACATTTAGAGTATTGGTTAATTTCTAAAATACTAGAACACTTATATGCAACATTATACATGTTATTTATATTAAAAGGGTTTCTGTAATTTGCGATGTTCACATTAAGAGCTTTGTCTTACAAGTAGTTACTGAATTTATATGGATTTTGAAATGGCTTTAATTACTGGCAATGGAAATATACACACAGCTGCTTATCTATCAGACCTCTAGAAGCTTTTAATTAAGATAGAATAACATGTGATAACTTACAAGCAGAACTATACTTAACTGATTAGATTCCGATTTTCAGCAATTATTCCAATTTCGTATGTACAAGACTATAACCATCTACATCATGATTATCTTACGAAAACAGTCTTCAGTAATTAATGATTAAATAGTATAACAGAGATGTATGGGTAAAATCGAATCATAAGCCATATTGTATGCTCTTCGGGGCAGGGCCTGATGTGAATGTATCACTATGTAATTTTAAAGCACTACAGAAGGTTTTGGTGCTATATAAATCCATAATAATAACAATAATAATAATAACATTTTAATTTTCAATTTTTTATTACTTATATTTTAGCATCTGAGTTTTATAATTAGGTATCCTGAAAATAGTTATTACTTACATGCTATTACTAAAATACATACTTTTCAACTTTCTATTTAATGGAAATAATATTAGTGCCCAGGAGAGGGCAGAGCAGTCAACCAGTGAGATTCTTTACCACCGATGTGGAGCTGCTTATGTCACCAAGCTATTCTCCTCCCCATTTCAACAATCGCCTCCCATCTTTTCAGCTCCACAGAAAGAATAGCTGCTGCTCAGATACTCCGTCTGATAGACGCTTTGGATTGTTGCAAATATGTTTTTTTTTGTATTGTTGGCTTTAAATTGGAACAAATTTTTAAATTTCTCATTTGGATAATAACAGGATTTTTTAGCACTTAAAGCTTTAACAAAAGGATTTACGTTATGGACATCCAAAATCCAACCAAGCCTTGGACATGGCAAGTAATTGTTTTTTCTCTTCTATGTACCTTGGGCTGGGTCTCTGGGAAGCTTCGGTATTCTATTGTTGAAGAATCTGAACCAGGGACATTTGTAGCAAACATAGCAAAAGACATTGTATTAAATATTGCAGATATTCATAAACGTAGAATGCGACTAAGCTCAGAGGGAAGTAAAAAATATTTTGCACTTAATCAGGGAAATGGAGACTTAACTGTCAATGAAAAGATGGACAGAGAACATTTGTGTGGATCCAGCACTAGCTGTACATTACCTCTAGAAATAGTAGTGGAAAACCCATTGGAGCTTTTCAGTATGGAAATTGAAATTCTTGATATAAATGACAATGCTCCAGTATTTTCAACAAGCAATCAAATAATACAAATATTAGAAGTGTTGGCAAATCCTGGAACACAATTCCCTTTGGAGAGTGCACATGATCCTGATGTAAGTAGTAACAGTGTTTCACAATATATTATGAGCCCGAATAAATATTTTTCTTTGTCAACAAAATCTACAAAGGGTGGAACCCCCATTCCAGAATTAATTATAGAAAATACTTTAGACAGAGAAGAAATAGAATCTCACACTCTTACAATTATGGCAATTGATGGTGGAAATCCTCGTAGATCAGGAACATCACAGATAACTGTTATTGTTCTAGACAGCAACGACAATGCACCTGTGTTTGATCATTCAACATACAAACTGAACCTACTAGAAAATACACCAATATATACTGTTATTTTGAAACTGAATGCAACTGATGTAGATGAAGGACTCAATGGGGAAATTGAATACTTCTATGGCTACCACACACTGGATTCTGTGAAACAGTTATTTATCCTAAACCAACAAACAGGAGAGATTACAGTTAGTGGTGTTATAGACTTCGAAGAAACAGATTTTTATGAAATATCTATTAGAGCAAAAGACAACGGCATCCCTGGACTAGAAAGTAGATGTATTGTTTTGATAGAAATAGAAGATGTTAATGACAATGTTCCAGAAATAACAATAACCTCTCTGCTAAATGCAATACCAGAAAATGCAGCATTGGGAACTGCAGTTGGTTTTCTAAGTGTGAAAGATAAAGACTCTGGAAAAAATGGTGAGGTTCACTTAGATATATCACCAAACATTCCGTTTAGAGTAAAACATTTAGACAATCATTATTCAATAGTAACTGATAGAATTCTTGATAGAGAGAAGGTGTCCAAATATGTTCTTGACCTGACTGCTACAGACTTAGGTTCTCCACCTTTACACAAACAGATTTCAATTATTTTAAACATCTCTGACATCAATGATAATCCACCAGCATTTTCACAGTCATATCTCAATGCCTTCATAAGAGAGAACAATGAACCAGGGAGTTTTCTTTGTACAGTTTCTGCATCTGATCCAGATGATGGGTTAAATTCAGTCCTGACTTATTCTATAGTTGAGACCAAGACTGATGGATCTTCAGTTCTCTCTTTTGTATATATCAACTCTAACAATGGTAACATCTATGCACAACGTTCTTTTGACTATGAGCAAACCCAAGTTTTACAGATTACAGTAAAGGCTGAAGATACTGGTTCACCAAGACTATCTTCCAATATTACAGTTTTCATTTTTATTTTAGATCAAAATGACAACACTCCTTCACTGCTGCATCCGGAGTATTCCAGAGATATATCTCCCCAACAGAAAATTCCAAAGACCTCTTCAGCAGGCTTTTTTGTTACCAAAGTATCTGCAGTAGATTTAGACTCAGGACATAATGCCTGGCTTCATTATTATATAGTGGAAGGTACAGATCTATCGTTGTTTCAAATAACTGCTTACAATGGGGAAATCAGGACACTCCGTGAATTCCAAGACAGTGACCAGGTTGATCAAAAGATTGTGATCATGGTTAAGGATCACGGGGAGCCACCTTTAACAGCTACAGTTTCCATATGGATAACATTTGAAGATAGCATTTTTGAGAGCAGTCCAAAATCCCAAACATTTATCACCCCTTCTAAAAACAAGCAAGATGTAACCCTGTATTTAATTATTTCTTTGGTAGCTGTGAGTTTGGTTTCACTGGTCACTTTCATCATATTACTTGCTAGATGCTTAAGGAAAGAAACAAGTACCACTGCAAGTCTCTGCTGTCTTGGAAAAACTCAACCAAACTACTATACAGAGCAGTGCCGACCAACTCTTCACCTAAACTCAGATGGTACGTTGAAGTTCATGGAGGTTAGGATGGAGCCCTCAGACCCCCAAGGGCAATGTTACAAAACATGTTTTTCACCAACAGAAAAAAGTGATTTTAAAGAATTTACATATATGAGGCCTCATAATTTCCCACAGTTGAAACCCATGGTCAATCAGTCAGAGGGAATTTCATCTGATATATGTAAGATTAATGGCACACTGCAGGTGAGAAATCAATATAACTAAATAATTAACATCATACCAATCTATGCTAAAACATTTCTGCTTTTTTGTAGTTTTACTGTCATCTATAATATCATACTGTGTTACAATGACTAAAAAGAACATTTATTTGTGCCTGAATACATGTGTGAGAAAATCTATGTTTCTCTACCTTTTTATGCCTTCTACTATTACATTATATTTCAGTCCAGTTGAAGAACATGACATTCTGCTGGCATTTGTTTTATTAGACACATGCATTATGTAAAAATTAATTTTCCATTATGTACGGTAAACAAATAAACTTTGTATTATTAGTGATATAAGATGTCTTGGTCTGTTACAACCAAAAGAGTATGAATGGTTGTTTTTGTGGTTGTGGAGTTAATATGAATATACACTTCCAAGTTGGTAAATATATTGCCTGTTTACAGGAGTATCACATTTGGCCACTGTCAAATAGGTCAATCATTTGGCCCATTTAACCCTGAGGAGTTGTTGACACACCTTAAATTTCAAATCAATTCAAATTAGCAGGGTCAAGTAACTTGGCGACATGGCTTAATCAGAAAGTAATGTTGGTCCAATTAAATAATTAATAAAATCAAGATTGGGTTTGTGTAATTATAGTTATGCACAAATCTTAAGCTCTCTTAGGTCACACAACTGTGACACTGCATTGCACTGAATTTAATAAAATGGTACTTAGCATTGCAGCATGTAGAATTCATATGTGTTTGCTGATAAACAGAAGAGGTGGCAACTGTAAACAAGTATCATAATTAATTTAAATTGATTTGATGATCTAACTGGGAATTATTTTGGGCAAATTAGTTAGTAGGCCTGATTTTTCAGCAAAATTCCAAGGAGAATTAATTCTGAAAAATTATCTGATTTAAACATTGCACCTAAAAACCCATATCTGCCCTCCAACACAAATGCCTTGTAGATTTAGACATTATGCACAAAGTCACTTTAAATAATATATCCAGATTTCTTTTTTGCTTTTTTATAAATTATTACTGAGAGAACTATGATTACTTGTTACTCTTTTATAGTTTATGCATATAAGTCTAAGTAACATCACATTATGAGGGATCCACGCTTGGTTTGTTGGATTTATGGAGTATTGAAGGATGTAGCGGGCTTTCCCACCTGCAGGGGACTAGTATAGTGGATGTGGCATTGAATTTGCAGTGGAACACCTTAGGCCACCTTTGGGTCCTCTGGATCTTGCAGGTTCATATTGTCTTGTGATTATCTGTGTGTATTTGGACATGAGTTTAAATGTGAGTACCATTGCTTTATGAACAACACCATATATTATAGGTGCACTGAATACGACACTGTATCAATATATCTGATCTATGTATAGTAGTAAAAACCACGCATGTGTAGATTTGTTGTTTTTAATTTGTGCTGCCACAAATGCCCAAAACAAAAGTATTTGTCAAAAATAATATAGAGCTGAACGTCACATGTTTTAAATATGCTATAGGTACACATTACCTTAACAAATCCAAGAGATCAGCAAAAATAAATAATTTTTATTGGTAATTAAGAATACTGAAGAACAAAAAAGGAAAAGTAAGTTAAATGGGGTAATTTGGAGATTATAACGTGGTTTAGTCCTAGGGTGTTATAGTCTCTATAGAGTATACTGGGTAAAAAATCTATAGACTTTGAGTACATAAGTGGCCGGTAGTGGTGGGACCAGAATCCAAACCTATAGAGACTATAACACCCTAGGACTGGCACTGATTCAGGTAGCAACAAAAGAAAGAGAGATATATTGGGCAGATCCAGGACCGATGATGGTCTGCTGAACACAAGAGAATGGGGCTTAATGAAGTCACAAGAATGTTATAGGCATGAAAACAACTTTCAATATATTAATGTTTGGGAAATGTAAGAAGAGGAATGGATAGACCACAACTTTATATAGTCTAGAACAAGCTATAAATCAAGATCTTGATGGAAGATCAACATTTTTAAAATTTGTGATTGAAGACATATTACTCTTTAGTTCTTAAGGGCAATGCTTAAACCAAAACAACTAGATCATATTAAAAATAATTGTAACTTACCTTTCTATGTGCTGTGGCTCTGATATTTGTACAATATGTTCATAATGAAAATTCCACTACTTTTCTCTACTAATTACATATTCATAAATGAAAAAAGGCAATAAAAGAAAGATTTATAACAGCCATCTTATGTGATTGGCTGGGAAATAAGTACAACTCAATAAAATGCACTGAATTTTTGGTGTTATTGTGGGCTTGATATTAATATGATTAGCTGCTTAATGAATTTGAATCAACTGAATCAACAATTAAGCAGGAAATGTGGATATTGCTGGATGGGTTGGACTGGATGAACGTATGTCTTTATTCTACCACAAATACTATGCTATACTAAAACTGTACTGTACTAAACTTTACTGTACTATACTATACGATACTAAACTATACTGTACTACACTTTACAAATTCTGTACTAAACTAAAAGGAAAACATACATGTTACATACACATAATATGTGTATATTATGTTATGTGTATTATGTGTATTAAGTGTATTACAGCATTACCATGGTACAATAGGAAGGATGAAATATAGTGGGGATGAAACATAAGGTGAAGCAGATCAGTAGCTGTAACTGGGTCTGAGATGGGTCAGTAAGAGGGATAGAAATGTCCAGGTCCAGATTGTAAGCTTGCCTGAAGAGGTGAGTTTTGAGGTTGCGTTTGAAGATACAAACTGATGGCAAGTGACGTATGAAGTGAAGAAGGGAGTTCCAGAGCAGAGGGGCATCGTGAGAAAAGTCCTGAGTACGGGCAAGGGAAAAGGGGATTAGAGTAGATGAGAGGTAACAACAGATTGTGGTTACGTCTTGGATAGTATCTGTTTATCAGATCAGAGATGTATGGGGGGCTGTATTGGAGAGAGCCTTGTAAGATAAGGTTAGCAGCTTAACTTGGATCCTTTAGGTAATGGGAAGCCAGTGGAGAGATTGACAGAAAGGGGCAGCGTGTGAGAAGTGGGAAGAGAGGTGAATGAGGCTGGCAGCAGAGTTAAGGATTGATTGAAGGGGTGCCAGTCAGTTGCTTGGTAGACCGCACAGGAGGGTGTTACAGTAGTCCAGCTGAGATAACAGAGAGATAATAAGGGCATGAACTAAAATTTTGGTAGCATTCTGTGAAAGGAAGTTTTTGAGCTGTAACCTGCCAAGAGTTAGACAGAGTATTAATGTGGTGTTTAAAGGAAAGTTCTGAGTCAAAGGCTACTTCCAGGTATTGCACGTAAGGTGTTGGGGATATTGGTGTGTCATTAATGTTGATAGTAGTATTAAGTAGGGGGGTAGATTAAGAGGGTGGAAAAATGACAGAAAAATGACAAGTTCAGCCTTTTCCATATTGAGTTTGAGGAAGTGGGAGGACATAAAAGCAGAGATAGCATTTAAGCAGTCAGGGACCAGGGATGTCAGGGAGTAATAAGGTCAGGGGCGGCGATATAAATTTGTGTATCATCAGCATACAGGTGGTATTGGAATCCATAAGAATTAATGAACTGACCAAGTCCAAAGGTGTAAATGGAGAAGAGGGACAAGTACTGAGCCTTGTGGTACCCCCACAGGAAGTGGGAGAGTGGTAGAGTTGGAGCCAGAGTGGGAAACACTGAACATCCTACCTGAGAGGTGAAAGGACAGCCAAGAGAGTGAAGAACCCTGGATACCTAGGGAGGATAACATTTGAAGCAGTAAAGGGTGATCCACTGCATCAAAGGCTAAAGGCAGGTCAAGCAGAATAAGCAGGGAAGAGTGGCCTTTAGATTTAGCATTACGCAGATAGTTAGTAACTTTGGTGAGAGCTGTTTCCATGGAGTGGTTAGAGTGGAAGCCAGACTATAGGTGATCAAAGGTGGAGTTGGCAGAAAAGTGATTAACCAGTACAGTGCAGATATGTCATTCAATCAGTTTAGATGCAAATGGGAGAAGAGAGACATGCCAGTAACTGGATAGGACAGATGGATCAAGAGAAGGTTTCTTGAGAATAGGTGATACAATAGCATGTTGGAATGAGTAAGGGGAACGTACCAGTGGATAGGAACAAGTAAAAAAGAGACTGAAAACATGAGGCATTACATTGCTTTGTCTCAATTTCATATTTAATCAGTGTTTTTTTTTTCTTGAGTGTTTAGGTAAAATGAACAAGTTTTCATATTTCTTTTTATAATACTAAACTGACAAATTATTATTAATTGGCATAATCTTTATGACATCTTAGTTGTAATAAAAAGTGAAAGAAATTTGATAGCTATGTCTACATTGTGGCAAAACCTTACAAATTACAACAGTAAATACATATTAAATGGATCTTGTTTTGTTGTAAAAATGAGATGTTATTTAAAAGTGTTTAAAAAGAAAGCTTACACTGATTTTTAAAATATTTTCTTAAACTTTCAGTTGTTAATCGGTAACAACAATAATAGCCAGAAGAGGGCAGAGTGGTCAACCAGTCAGATTCACTGCAAAAGCAAAGCCTCTGCTCATGTCATTTACTCATTCTCCTCCCAATATAAGTAATCACCTCCCATTTCTCCAGTCACACAGAAGGAATAGCTGTTGTTCCGATGCAAAATCTGGTGGATTCTTTGTATTATTTAATATGTTTTTTTCTTCTATTTGTGCCTATAAACTTACATTATTGGTTCTTGTCTTGTTTGGGCTAAAAGATTTTCACCTCATGCATCTTTAACTGAAGGATTTACGTTATGGACATCCAAAATCCAAATCCAACAAAGCCCTGGAAATGGCAAGTAATCATTTTTTCTCTTGTTTGTAGCTTGGGCTGGGTCAGCGGGCAGCTTCGTTACTCTGTTGTTGAAGAATCAGAACCAGGAACTTTTATAGCAAATTTAGCTAAGGATCTTGGACTGAATATTGCAAGTATTTCTCATCGTAAAATAAAACTGGGGTCAGATGGAAGTGGAAAATATTTTGCACTTAACCAGGAAAATGGAGACTTGACTGTTAATGAAAAGATGGACAGAGAAGGTTTGTGTGTATCTGGCACAAGTTGTACATTACCCATTGAAATAGTATTGGAAAACCCACTGGAGCTTTTCAGTTTAAGGATTGAAATTCTTGATATAAATGACAACGCTCCTAGATTTTTAACATCAGATCAAGTTATTACAATTCCTGAAGCAAAGGCAAATCCAGGTACACGATTTCGTTTAGAGAGTGCACAGGATCCGGACATTGGTGTTAATACTGTCTCACAATACTCATTGAGCCCAAACCCATATTTTTCTTTGTCAATAAAAGCTAGAAAAGACGGAACCCCTATTCCAGAATTAATCATAGAAACTGCTTTAGACAGAGAAAAAACAGAATTGCACAAACTCACTATTACTGCACTCGATGGTGGAAAACCTCCTAGATCAGGAACATCGCAGATAACTGTTATTGTTCTAGACAGCAATGACAATGCTCCTGTGTTTGACCGTTCAACATACAAACTTAATCTACCAGAAAATACACCAAAAAATACTGTTATTTTAAAAGTGAATGCAACTGATGTGGATATAGGACTCAATGGGGAAATTGAATACTTTTTTGATTACCATACTCAGGAAAACGTGAAACAGTTATTTTTACTAGACAAACAAACAGGGGAAATTTTAATAAACGGTGTTATTGATTTTGAAGAAACAGATTTTTATGAAATATCAGTTATAGCAAAAGACAAAGGAAACCCCGAACATGAGAGCCACTGTTTTGTACTGATAGAAATAGAAGATGTTAATGACAATGTTCCAGAAATAACTTTATCTTCACTATTAAATGCAATACCAGAAAATGCAGCACTGGGAACTGCAGTTGGTTTTCTAAGTGTGAAAGATAAAGACTCTGGAAAAAACGGTGAGGTAAATTTAGATATTTCACCAAACATTCCATTTAGAATAAAACATTTAGACAATCATTATTCAATAGTAACTGATAGAATTCTTGATAGAGAGAAAGTATCCCAATATGTTCTTGACCTGACTGCTACAGACTTAGGTTCTCCACCTTTACACAAACAGATTTCCATTATTTTAAATATCTCTGACATCAATGATAATCCACCAGCATTTTCTCAGTTATATCTCAGTGCCTTTATTATGGAGAACAATGACCCTGGGAATTTTCTATGTACAGTGTCTGCATCTGATCCAGATGATGGGTTAAATTCAGTTTTGACCTACTCTATAATTGAGACCAAGACAGATGGATCTTCTGTTCTCTCCTTTGTATACATTAACTCCAATACTGGTGATATCCACGCTCAACGTTCCTTTGACTATGAACAAAATCAAGTTTTACAAATTACAGTAAAGGCTGAAGATTCTGGATCCCCAAGACTATCTTCCAATATTACAGTTTTTATTTTTATTTTAGATCAAAATGATAATGCCCCTACAATGTTTTACCCAGAGTATTCTAGAGATATAACTCCACAACAGAAAATTCCAAAATCTGCTTCAGCAGGCTTTTTTATTACAAAAATATCTGCAGTAGATTTAGACTCAGGATACAATGCGTGGCTATCCTATCATATAATAGACGGTACAGATGCATCGTTGTTTCAAATATCAGCTAATAATGGAGAAATCAGAACAATCCGTGGATTACAAGACAATGATGAGGTGAATCAAAGGATTGTCATCATGGTTAAGGACCATGGGGAACCAACTTTATCAGCTACAGTTACCATATGGATAACATTTGAAGACAGCATTTCTAAGGACAGTCCAAAATCCCAAACATTTATCACCCCTTCTAAAAACAAGCAAGATGTGACCCTTTATTTAATTATTTCTTTGGTAGCCGTGAGTTTGGTTTCTCTGATCACTTTCATCATATTACTTGCTAGATGCTTAAGGAAAGAAACAAGTTCCACTGCAAGTCTGTGCTGTCTTGGGAAAACTCAACCAAACTACTATACAGAGCAGTGCCGACCAACTCTTCACCTAAACACAGATGGTACGTTGAAGTTCATGGAGGTTAGGATGGAGCCCTCAGACCCCCAAGGGCAATGTTACAAAACATGTTTTTCTCCACCAGAAAAAAATGAATTTAATGAATTTACTTTTATGAGACCTCTTAATTTTCCACAGTTAAAACCCATGGTCAATGAGTCACACGGAATCTTATCTAATACATGTGAGGTTAATGGCATGGAGCAGGTGAGAAGGCAATAGGAATAAATTACTATAATCTAAAACATTTCATTTAGAAACATTATTTTTAACATAATTTACATATTTTTTATAATAATTGTTGCAGAAGTTTATAAAATATTTATACAACATGACATGTATCCTATTACCGAGATGGATTAAGATCATATGGGGCCCAAGCCAGTGACATCAATTAGGGCTCCCATTTTTGCTACATATATTGTATAGACTGTTTTTTGTTGTTGCTTCTGAAGCTGGGCCCCCAGAAGTTTCCTGGGCCCTTGGCAGGTGCCTAGGGTTGCCTTGTGGATAATACTTCTCGTATCCCAACTAAATTCTACCATATTGCTAAGGACCCCCAAAACCCAAGACTGCAAAGAGTACCTGTATCCACTGGTGATGGAGATAAATCAGAAGAAACTCCTTTCAGTGACCACTAGGCACAGGTTAGTATTGCCTCTTTGGGCTTTGGGAGGTCCTTAGCAATAGTAGTAGTATTTTTGCTCTGGAATGTAGAATGTCCTTCTAAAGCAGAACTAACTTTTTATTTTTAATTCCTAACATGAGTTTCTTCCCAGATAACCCATACATTGTAAGATTATTCTATGGTAAATGCATTTAGATCATTTGTGGTTCTGTAACTAAGAGGGCTGTTGTCACAGCCCATATAGTCTTTAAAGACTCTATATTAACTGTCTTTATGAGCTATACAGATGTCTTCACACAAATATGGAAGTCCCTGATAAGACTTTATAAGCTGCTTGTTACCTGGCAATACGAACTGCATGCAGCCTTCCTGGGGCAATACAAAATAGTTTTTTTATTCTGTTCCTAGCACCAAAAAAAAGGCTTCCAAATGTTCAGTTATTCTTTGCATCTGCACAGTCCAAAAGGTCAAGAGTTCAAAAAAAAATGAAAAACAAAGGCGTGTATTGTTGTTAGGGGCAGAATCATTTATATACATTTACACTAAAACTGCATTGGAATCCCTGTTCTGTGTCAGCGAAAGGGAGGATTTCTGTGCTGTTATATGAGTGTCTGTCAGCTTCTAGGAAGCAAGGCTGTAGTTTCCTTGTTTTGATCTGTTACACTACACACGAGCAAGTGCATGTGCTGCATACATGTAGCTAGGTATCCCCCAGGTATCACAGGATAATGTAATAAATCACCCAGCAGCAAATGGAGAAGTGAGACACAGCTTGTTGTATGTTTGTGAATGTGCTCTATTTATTGGGACAGTGTTTTTCAGAGACTTAATTCCCCTTTAATGATAGGTGTTTTTTTGTCTACTAACATCAAATGCAAAAATCTCAATAGCTATATACATATTTGTCCTCCCTCGGTTTGCACTTAACAACTGTAGAAGACTATAAAGGCACAAAGGAGCTGTACAATGGCTCATCAACTATTGATAAACAATGGCTATACATTTATTAAGGACTTAATTATAACATATCAGAAGTTAACATTAAAGGGGAACACTTTTAAAAAGAGCACAGTTCAAATTTAAAATGACTCAAGGATCATGCTGACTGCAAACCTACAGCAGTATAAGGGGTGGTGCTTCTTGTTTACACTGTGATATAACCATTGTTCTACTTATGTCCACTGGCTTTAGCATACCCACTTCAATTCTACTGCAGGGACAAAGTTCTTAATAGTTTTTAAAGCTAGCCACATGCCAGAAAAGGATTTTTTTCCTCTTCCTAATGTGTCCATAGGCAATGGAAAGGACATATAATGGCTGCAGGTCTGTAACTAGCTTTATATTTTGGGGGAGGAGGGGCTTTTTACACAGATTATGTGCTTGTCACAGTGACTCACATAGACAGTACAGTCCAGAAAACACTCCAGCACACCGCTGTTTGCTTTATGCCAGACAAGTTGGTAGGTGCAATCCCTCCTGCCCTCTACTTCAAGGGCCAGACAATTCTATAGCACAAGAAAGGATTTCTATAGCACAATTCTATAGCACAAGAAACGTTTTGGGATGTCCTGTCCCTTCCTCCCTTGCTTAGGTAACTGAGCAAGTGGCAGGGCGTCCCGAACATTGTAGTTGTTGTTTCAATAAACACAATTTTGGATTGACCACAGTAGTGTGCTCAGATGGACAGTGCATACCAGAAAGTGTAAGTTTACATGGCTATAACTTCAGATTCACAGCAGCTATAGACATCAAACTTGTTTGAAAGATATGACACAGCTCTTTTCACTATTTTCCTTTTCCATGTATTGAGGGCACTTGTATGGAGTTCCCCATTAAGAATAGTTTAAAGAATATTTCTGAATTCTTTATTTTAGCAAAATGTGTTTTAACCCAACCAATATTTCAATCCTAACAAATTACTGATATGTTTTTTTATATGCATTAGTATTTTTATATTAATGGGAAATTTTACTATGCGAGTGTTGGAAAATAACAAGTAATGCTCAGCTGCTGCATGTGGTTTAATATTGTACTTGCAATGGTTCAGTGTGACACAAGACACAATAGTGCATACTAATTTATATTATGTATTGATAACAATATATCCGAGGGCATTTAAGTTGTAGCGCCTCCCCTCAGGTCTGGGTCAAAAATCTCATTGTGTTTATATTAGGTATTTTTATGTTGTTACAGGAGAACTTAAATCAAAAGCAAAGTCTTTTTCAGGTGATTATCACTATAGGGACCGAAACTATTAAATTACAGTAATACATCTTAAATGCTACCATCCATATAAACGCTGCTCCAATTATTCCATTTCCATGATACTTTGCAGCTACTGTAGGAGTGCCACTCACATTCTAGCCTCAGTTATGGGAAAAGACACACATTATTCTGCTCATTAGAGAAAATAAAGAAGTATTTGCAGCAGGCAGTATTTTAAAATGGATTAATATTGAGGGGTCATGTCACCAGAAAAAAACAAAAAAAACATTAGTTTTGACTTAAGGTGGCAATAGAGGCTACTAAAAAAAAATTCCTTCAGGCAATCCGATCGTACAATCCGCAGAAATATATTTGTTTTTTTTCCAACTGGCATGATACAAAACATTATTGTTCGATTGTCAGACGATCATACATACATGATCCAATGATTGTACGATATCAGGATTAACCTAACTATCAAAAATGCAGTCAGAACTCTTGAAATCTTAATGATCCGCCCAGTTTCAGACAGAACATTCCGATTTCGGAACCGAGGCATTCCGTGTCGTGTCCAAGTCGGATCTGGATCCCACCTCTACTTGATGCCTGTTTTCCTATTCCATACAGCCAATGCATCACAAACTTTAACTCATTCATTAGGTTACCACTATTTTCAAGTAGCTTAATCTAATAGCAGAGGGGACATTAAAGAAGTTGGTCCCATTAAAAAGTATTGCATTATGAAGACCTTTTTTTGATACATGAAAAACATCATAAACACATGCTACCCCTTGTTATATCTTCACAAATAGGTTGCCATGGGTTTAAAACAGTGGTAGAAGAATTAGCCCCACAGCTGTGGTGGGCCAGGTGGTAAAGAGGTTCTAATTGCAGTTAGTGAGGGCGTATGTAGAAGGGGCCTGACCATCTTCTATCCTGGGGGAGGCCCAATCGGTTGTACAGTAGATATGCTTCTGGTTTAAGATGTGTATATAGAAAAGGTTTTGAGTGTTCAAAACGCAAACAATGAAACTTTAATATAGTAATAATATGATGGGTTTTAGCAGTGGCAGCTCATGGTAAAGTGCCTTGTTAGAATTTTTATATTATGATGATGACTTCATTGCAAATCACTGCCATCTTTTAGTATTATGAAACAGTAGACTAAAGACTTTTCTCAAAATAATTTGTTTGTATTTTCTGCTTAAAAAACATTCTGCAGGTTTGGACAGGATAGTTTAAGGATTTAAACTTTACCTCAAACATCCGTACCTCGTGTTTTTTGGTAACAAAATAAAGATTTGTAAGGAGAATTTTTATTGCTTTACTAAAAGTAGCTTCTTATTTGGCCCTTTTGGCAGAGGAAACTTGCATTATGGAAACCAGAGTTACTGTAAAAATCAATGTCTCAAAATGGAACACGAAGCACTATATTATTTTGAATACTATATTTAGTATTATTGTTATTGGAGATGTACAAACCCGCCAGGAACATTATGAGGTTTCTAGGGGGGGGGGGGATTTTAATGGTTGAAACTGAAATTCTGTGTCATAAAAGCTAAAGGGGAGATGCAAGGTGTGGATGCATTCAGAAGGTCCCTAACACCTAATTGGGCCTTTCCAGAGTACGTAATTGCCAACAGATTCTTGTACGAGCCCCGAGATCCTGAGATCCTGGTTAGTTAAGGAGCATGTCTTTTATAGCCTCATTTGAAACATGATTAGTTTCACGCTAAAACACAAACTTCACTTGAGGTGTAAAATTAATCAACAGGGATGTGCTATTTGTTGTGTTAAACAACTGTAAAATCGG
Organism: Hymenochirus boettgeri; assembly: GCA_019447015.1. Classification (NCBI taxonomy): domain Eukaryota; kingdom Metazoa; phylum Chordata; class Amphibia; order Anura; family Pipidae; genus Hymenochirus; species Hymenochirus boettgeri. The sequence continues at coordinate 42,199,880 of CM033471.1, forward strand.
GTTAATGCATCCGAAACTACTGTACATCAGGGAGCATGGATTATGCATTCGTTTGCCCCAAAACAAGCAATATTACATCACCCTGTAAATTTTTTCTCCAATTTTAATTTCTGTAGTTTCATGAGAAACTTTCTTACTGGATTTAGTTATAAAATGCAGAAGATATAAAATTGACCAAAAATGAGTTAAACCCATGCATCCCGAAGTAATATCAGGTCAGCCTGGGTTTAACTCATTATTTGCTAGGCCTGTGCCATTTTCTATTATAACGTCACAGGTGCCTAATGCAATACTTTCCATGCAAAGTGATTACTGCATCGTAAGAACACAGAAGGTAAGTATTACATCTCCCCGTGTATGCTGCCTCTTTATTTTAAATAAAAAAATACTGTGAGAACACAAATTTTGAATTTTAAATTTTAATTTGCTGTTTTTGCCAAAGAAAATTTACGTGTTTTACTTTTCTTTCTGCACTTCGTATTAATCAGTGATCATCCTCACAATGAATCAGTGATCATCCTCACAGATGACAGTGATCATCCTCACAATGAATCAGTGATCATCCTCACAATAAATCAGTGATCATCCTCACAATGAATGCTTGATAATGCAGTGCAGTATTTTAGGATTTATGCCAGGATCTCTGAAGCTGGTATAGAGTACAGGATAACTTATTCTTCCACCTCTGTAAAGTATTTCCCTGGATATTTGTATACAACCTTATGTGCAATAAATGTGCTACTGCATTAACCTCCTTGGCTATATAAAGTATAAACTAGCAGAGAAATTCCTGAACTTTTGTAGCAATGAATAGGGCTATGCAGGGAGAACCATGATCTGCTGTACCAAGGGTTAACGTGGCTTTTAAGAACATTATTTTGTTGAATTTTAGAAAAATTAGAAGAATTAATAATATTGGCCAGTAGAGGGCAGAGCAGTCAACCAGTCAGATACATTGCTACAGTAGTAGATCTGCTCATGTCACCCAGACATTCTCCTCCCCACATCAGCAATCACCTCCCATCTTACCAGCTACACAGAAAGAATAGCTGCTGTTCCGATACACAGTCAGATGCTTTGGATTGTTGTAAATATGTATTTTTGCTTTGAATTGGTGATTTTAAAACCAAACAACTGGTTCAACTCCTCTTTGGATGACAAAAAGATTTTTACTCCTTGAAGCTTTAACAGAAGGATTTACGTTATGGACATCCAAATCTCAACAAAGCCTTGGACATGGCAAGTAATCGGTTTTACATTTCTCTGTAGCTTGGGCTGGGTCTCTGGGCAGCTACGTTATTCAATTGTTGAAGAATCTGAACCAGGGACATTAATAGCAAACATAGCAAAGGACATTGTATTAAATATTGCAGATATTCATAAACGTAGAATGCGGCTGAGTTCAGAGGAAAATAGAAAATATTTTATACTCAATAAGGGAAATGGAGACTTAACTGTTAATGAAAAGATGGACAGAGAACGTTTGTGTGGATCCAGCACTAGCTGTACTTTACCTCTAGAAATAGTCATTGAAAACCCCCTGGAGCTTTTTAGTTTGGAGATTGAAATTCTTGATATAAATGACAATGTTCCTAGTTACCCAAGAGGTGAGCAAATTATACAAATTTCAGAAGCATTAGCCAACCCTGGGACAAGGTTTCCATTGGAAAATGCACAAGATTCAGACATTGGTACTAACAGTGTTTCCCAGTATATAATGAGTCCCAATCCATATTTTTCCTTGTCAACAAAGACTCGAAAAGGTGGAATCCCAGTTCCAGAGCTAATTATAGAGAAGCTTTTAGACAGAGAAGAAATGGAATCTCATATACTGACCGTTACGGCAATGGATGGTGGAAATCCTCGTAGATCAGGGACAATACAAATAACTGTAATTGTCCTAGACAGCAATGACAATGCACCTGTGTTCGATCGTTTAACATACAAACTGAACCTTCCTGAAAGTACACCACAAAACACACTCCTCTTGAAACTGAATGCAACAGATTTGGACGAAGGACCTAATGGGGAAATTGAATACTTCTATGATTACAATACACAGGATGCCGTAAAACAGTTATTTATACTGAACCAACAAACTGGAGAAATTGTATTAAATGGTGTTATAGACTATGAAGGAACAGATTTTTATGAAATATCTATTAGAGCAAAAGACAAAGGAAATCCTCAACATGAGAGTCGTTGCCTTGTTTTGATAGAAATAGAAGATGTTAATGACAATGCTCCAGAAATAACATTAACCTCTTTGCTAAATTCAATACCAGAAAATGCAGTATTGGGGACTGTTGTTGGTTTTCTAAGTGTAAGAGATAAAGACTCTGGAAAAAATGGTGAGGTTCACCTAGATATTTTACCTGACCTTCCATTCAAGATAAAGCCATTTAATAATCGTTATTCAATAGTAACCGATAGAATGCTTGATAGAGAGAGAGTTGCACAATATGTTCTTGATCTTATTGCCACAGACTTAGGATCTCCACCTTTACAGAAACAGATATCCCTTACATTAAACATCTCAGATATTAATGACAATCCACCAGCATTTTCTCAGTCATATCTCAATGCCTTCATAGGAGAGAACAATGACCCGGGAGGTTTTCTATGTACAGTGTCTGCATCTGATCCAGATGATGGGTTAAATTCAGTCCTGACTTATTCTATAACTGAGACCAAGATTGATGGATCTTCAGTTCTCTCTTTTGTATATATCAACTCTAACAATGGTAACATCTATGCACAACGGTCCTTTGACTATGAGCAAACCCAAGTTTTACAGATTACTGTGAAGGCTGAAGATTCTGGATCACCAAGTCTATCTTCCAATATTACAGTTTTTATTTTTATTTTAGACCAAAATGATAATGCCCCCACACTCTTGTACCCAGAGTATTCCAGAGATATAACTCCCCAACAAAAAATCCCAAAGTCTATTTCAGCAGGTTATTTGGTTGCCAAAATATCTGCAGTGGATTTAGACTCAGGACACAATGCCTGGCTTTCATATCATATATTGGAAGGTACAGATTTATCATTGTTTCAAATATCTACTAACACTGGAGAAATCAGGACCATCCGTGGATTACAGGAAAATGATCAGTTTGAACAAAGACTCATCATTTCAGTTAATGACAATGGGAAACCGCCTTTGTCAACTACAGCCAGTATTTACATTATTGTTGAGGATGGTGGTATTGAAGAGAACCCAAAATCCCAACATTTTCTTATTCCTTCCAAAAATAATCCTGAGTTGACCCTGTATTTAATAATTTCTTTGGTGGCTGTAAGTGTGGTGTCACTGGTCACTTTTATCATATTAATTGTTAGATGCTTAAGAAAAGAATCAAGTTCCACTTTGAGTCTGTGCTGTCTCGGGAAAACTCAACCAAACTACTATACAGAGCAGTGCCGACCAACTCTTCACCTAAACTCAGATGGTACGTTAAAGTTCATGGAGGTTAGGATGGAGCCCTCAGAACCCCAAGGGCAATGTTATAAAACATGTTTTTCTCCATTGGATAAAAATGATTTTTCCTTTTTGAAGCCTCTTAATTTTCCAGATTTAAAAACAATGGTGAATGAGTCTGAGGGTTTCTCTTGTGATATTAATGGGTTTACTGGCAATCAACAGGTGAGAATGCAATATGATAGCCACATTTGAATTAATCTTATGTTTATATTTTCTGTTGTTAGTTACATTTTGTGCCTATGTACTTGTTTCAGGACATTTAAAACACTGCACTATGGGAGGGACAGAGCTTGGATGTCTACAGGTGTTTTATTGCTGACATACTACAAGCTTTGGGCACTACTAGGGCTTTCTTATTTGTCCATGTAAAGCCTTTTCAGATTTGTATAACTGGAAGAGAGAGAGTGTCAGACAGTAACAGCTAGAGAACATTACAAACATTCTATTGTGTGTATGAACAATATTTGGTAAAACTAGCAAGGGGTATGGCTGATTAATATCTGGTTATTACAAAAACAACTTTCACTGGTGTCTATATTAATTATTCAGCCACTTGTCCCCATCAGTTACCAGTGCCGTAGCTACAGACTTATGGGCCCTGATGCAAAATTTGGGCATTGGGCACAAAGACCCAGGTTAAATGCTTGGCATGCAGACACTGATAAACTGGTTGAGAAACTGGCACTGCACACAACCAGGCACTGGTTAAATGCTTGGCACATAGACAATGCTAAAATGCTTTGTATACAGACCACTGGTAAAACAGTTGGCACACAGACTGGTAGTATTGGAGCCCTTAGCAGAAAATGGGGCCAAGGGCCCTGGTGCGGTTGGATCCCCTGTACCCCTGGCAAATGGTTAAAATGGAAATTAACAGGTGCCTACTGTAGTTTTAATTTCTATTTTGTTGTTTGTATAAAATTACTGGGTTAATGTATTCATGGTGAGCCTGGCAGGATAGGAAAATGCTATTTTGCCGAGAGTGAAGAGTCCTGACTCTTGCTAGCTTCTTGGAGATTGCATTTGAATTGTGAACAAATCCTCAGAGCACCATTGTTTCTAAAATGTGTAAACGACATACTCACACATACAAGACTCTCAGAGCCAGTAAGTGAGGTGCTGGTCACCTGTGTGTTACTTATCTGTAATCACTGCAGATTACAGGGAATTGTGGGTAGGGGCTTGTGCACATGGGTGGCTTCGATTTTGGCATTTGTAGTCATCCTGACAATGTTTAACTAGCATCCTATATAGATATACTGTACTGTAATACTGCATATAGGGCGATGAGTCATAATGGGCTATTATAAACCATACAGTGCATTGTTTTTGCTTTATCTGGCTTTCTCAAGCAGCACACAGGTGTCTGAATTTATTGGCCTCGGAGTGAGAGATTTGAAGACATATACATATATAAACATGTACAGTACATGTAAAATGTTTTGTGTATATAAATAATCAAGGCCGGTCTGAGTGAATTTCAAAAGGTCATACAACTCCAAGGTGATTTTTCATATATGAAATATTTTGTCTGTTTCGTTAGCTTTGTTGCTTTGGTGTTCACATGATTCTGCTGCATTTGTTTTTATTTTTTTATTTGTATTTTTTTTTTGTACAGGTGTTTCTGCAGTAATCTTTATTGCATACTTGTATGTTTTTATTATATATAATGTAGATGCACGTACGCCCAAACACTTATAGATTATAATGACATTTGTTCTAAAGAAAGGTTTTGGAAATTGTTAATTGTTTAATTTTGTTAAACCATTTACATTTTGGTATTTATTCCTCTTGTTGAGCTAAAACAGGTCATCCTGGTCTTATTTGTTGTCCTTTTATGTCTTTTATGTCTTTATGTCTTCAATGATTTGCCATACGTCTGTTATTTAGGGTTGTTTATTCCTTTCAAAGGTATTACAACTGTTGGCAGCTTGTGGTGTTTCTTTTCCAGCTACCGAGAGACACAGTTTGCTTGAAAATGTTACAATATCTGTCTTTGTATGCTGACAGAATGAGCAGATTTGATCCTATGCAAATGTTAGAGATGTTAGTTTTCATTATTGACTGTTTGGAAATGTGTCAGTGTTCACTTTTCTCAAGGTTGACCACCCCCTAGACCAGAACTCAGTGTGGCTTTAAAATAACGTTATTCCCTCTGATTGGTCCTACAAGGCAGGGTGGGCTGTGGTGAATACCAATATACTGCAGATTCTAAATTCCATTCATTTTAATGGATACAGTGGGTGCATGAGTTAATATCACTCTAGGGGGTTGGCACCTAAAGTGAATGGAGGCAGTAGACCTTACTAGTATGTTGAATTTGTTTGCTCAGTAATACACTATAACTAAAGGAATCCTTAAACACAAGCAGTGCAGCAGGCAAGACCATCCCAAGTTATCTCCTTCCTGTAATACTTTAGCAAGCTTCCTCTCTGCAGACTTGTTTTAGTCTGTTTAGTCTCTTAAAGAGATGTTAATGCTAGTGACAATAATACAGCAATCCAGTTACTGTATGCTCCCTATGATAGCTACTTTATTCATGGAGAATTGCTAGGCAAAAAATCCACAGTGTATATAATGTCAGCCACTAGGGGGCAAAATACTTACTACAAGAGCCACCTAAATATAGACAAAAAATATTTAATATTAAAAAAATATTTAATTAAATTGATAAATATTTTCCCTAAATATTTTAGCGTTAAAAACTTTTTTTTTTGCTACTGCTGCTTTGTTATGCTTTAAGAATAATTGTTTAGTATGATGTATTATATGTATTATAAGGCCCGATGCATAACTTTTCTAGTCAATGTGAATATTCCAAGCAAAACAAATGTAAAGTAGGGAGCACAGTTTTATCACATGATCAGTTATGAAACCATCTCAGTTTACAGCAAAGCCTCATACATATGTGTGTTCGTGTGGGCTGACCGGCGACACACGATGTGTATGCACGTAAGTTTCGGACGACTATTGGTAAGTGTATGGGGTAATTGTTTGGGGTGTATGGGATGACAATCGTATGGGGGATTTGTCAGATGAAATGTCCGCTCGGTCGAGGCTACTTGCCCGATCTGCTGGGCTGATCATCAATGAACCCCAATTGTAACGGATTGTGCCATACATGGCCATACACGGCACAATTGTTGTCCGAAACAGACATGCATACATATCGTGCAACGCGGGTCGGCCCCCACGATGGCATGTGTGTATGGGTCTTTAGACTAACAGATTGATACCACTTCAATGACTACCTTATCTTCTAATCAGACAATAACTTAGCATTAGTACAGTGTATATAAAACCTCCAGTTCGGAATTTATACCAGGTTCGTTTAGAAATCGAGACTCACCATTAAGAATAAAACAAAGTATATAAATCTCTATATAATGAATGTTTAGAACTGTAAAGGGAAAATCTAGTAAATAAACATTCCTTTTCATGTTAATTATTCATTGCAGGGTTTTTTTTTGTGTGAACATTTTGCACAGAAGGGATTCCGGGTCTGAATTATTTATCCTATATGTTTTGAATCATTGACTACACATTGTATCGACATTTAACCTAACCCATACAGAGCATAGGGTCACTGTCACTATGCACAGAAAATACTCTCATATAAAACATCACAGCCCATCTCTGTATAAAAATTTCCAGAGTGTAGGTGTGATATTTGTGTTGAAATACAATGAAGTGTCTGTCTGTGATGAAAACAGGGACGAGAAAGTGATGCAAGAAATTAGGAGCTGTCATATCCTGTGTAAATGTATTACCCTCAGGGACTAATAATCCCATACAGTAAAGGGTGGTACCCACGTGCGATTGCAGGGGTCCAAAATGCACAATGGTCTATCGATTAATGTGGGCAAAACAGCTATTCAGTCGTGCATTGTTAACGATCCACAAGGTCGGATTATCATCAATGCACGACCAAGCACCACTTACCGATTCTCATCCAAAATGGCTGTTTATACACTGTAGTGCTTTGTGGGTCAGGCCCGCGATTTCACGTGTACATGAGGCTTAACAATAGAATTCAGCTGTTAAAATTCAGTTCAAGGTGAAAACAATAAAAAATTATCTCTGTAATAAATAATGAGCTGATTAAAACCGTGGTAAATAATTGCAAAAACAATTCTGGAAAAAAGTCAATTTTACATAAACTACATACTGTATACAGATAGTTCACATTTTCACCCTCCTTATTAACCCTACCCTAAAAAAAAATGGGGGGGGAGGATTCTAGTCCCTGGGTGGGGGTGGGGGTGTGTGTGGGTTCCTCCTGCATTATTTCCCCTCACAATCACAAAGAGATTTTGACAGTTTGTATGTGTGTTAACATTGGTAGATTGTAAGCACTTTTGGACAGGGCCTGATGTGAACTGATATTGTAATATCAGTTCATGTCATATATGTAATATGTTCATTGCTGTGTAACATCCTGTACACACGTGCGATCGCAGGGCCCAACTCATGAGGCACAATATGTATGAACTATCGGTAAGTGTATGGATGAATGGTGGTGCACCGTTTATGATCCTGCACGCGCCAATATACTTACCAATAGTCAGACGAATTAACCGTTTGTACACTTTGTGTATTACGTGTTGGGCCCCACAATCGCGCATGTGTAAGAAGCTTTAGAAAATACAGTACAAATGTACAGTATAATACGTTATGTCCTGTGCGTATACTGAGACATCAGATTATTGGTATCAACTTGATATTACAATTGGATACATTAATACATTCAAACTGATGCTGCGACCACACTACAACACATGGTAACGCGTCTAAAATGCACAAATACAATGTAGCATCTTTCATGTGCATTTCCGTGTGTTTGTGCTACAATTTTGGTAAAAATCCCCAATAATCGTAATCCTTGTGATTCACAAAAGAAAACGGATATTGCATGTGCACCGCAAACAGATCACAGCACAGTGATACATCACATCGTGGTATGCTGGCATGCGATAATCACGTGCTAACGGATCGCAAAACGCGATTGTAAGTGCGTGAGATTGGCCTATCCCTTAATGTGTATTTTTCTAGTAAATAATTATCAGTGAAGCTTATATTACACACACACATACACACACACGTACACATATATATGCATTTTTTAATTTAATTTAGGAATGTGTATATAATATATACTCATTTTGTTCATAGCAGACAATTTTTATAGAATACACATCAATCCCCAGCAGATTTTGTAGCTGAGTTTACAGCTTTGACCAGGAGAGGGCAGAAGTCTCAACCAATCAGGTTTTTTTTCCCCAGCACAACAGCTAGTCTGTTGTCATCCATTCTTTCCCTGCTGATTTCCTGAATCCTCTCTTTAGTACAGAAAGCAGAGCTGCTGCTCGGTGAAAAAAAGCGTGTGGAGAAGTTTAACCTACATAATACAGATGAAAACATTTTGTAACCTGTGGATTTTAGTACAACATACACAGTGGATCCTTCCTTGGGATTATAATAGGATCTCAGCGCCTGGACTGTTTGGAGAAAAGATTTAAGTAATGGTCATCCCAAACTCAGCCAGGACTTGGAGATGGCAAGTACTACATTTCTTGTGCCTTTGTAGCTGGGGCTGGGTCTCTGGGCAGCTTCGCTATTCTGTTGTTGAGGAATCAGAGCCAGGGACATTTGTGGGAAATGTAGCTCAGGGTCTGGGACTGAAAACCACAGAGATTTCTAGACGCAAGCTGAGAATGGGATCAGAGGGAAGCAGGAAATATTTCTCTGTGAACTGGGAAAATGGAGCCTTGAATGTAAATGAAAAGATAGACAGGGAAAGTCTGTGCGGGTCCAGTACAATCTGTTCGCTGCCTGTTGAAGTAGTTATAGAAAGTCCTTTGGAACTGCACCGCCTGATGGTTGAGATTCTGGATATAAATGACAACCCTCCTGTTTTTACCACTGCTGAGCGCACCATTAAAATTGTAGAACTGCTGGCAATTCCTGGCACAAGATTTCCCCTAGAAAGTGCCCATGATCTAGATGTGGGGGCAAATGGCATCAAACAGTACACTATAAACCCAAATCCTTACTTCTCACTCTCGGTAAAAAAGAGAAATGATGGAAATCTTATTCCCGAGCTCCTGCTAGAAAAAACTCTGGACAGGGAAGAAATAAGTGTTCATCATCTTACCCTTACGGCTGTAGATGGAGGTAGCCCACCTAGATCGGGAACATCGCAGATACAGGTTGTAGTTCTGGATGTTAATGATAATGCACCAACATTTGAAAAAAGTTCCTTTAAATGTACATTTCCTGAAAATGTTCCTTTAAATACTGTGTTACTGCATCTGAATGCAACTGATAAGGACGATGGTGTTAATGGGGAAATAGAATATTCCTTTGATGATCATACTTCTTTTTCTATACAAAGATTATTTGCCATTAATCCAAAAACTGGGGTTGTTTCTACGATTGGACCTATAGATTATGAGGAATCAAGCTCTTATGAGATATCAGTTCGAGCACGAGACAAGGGAGTACCAGAGATGGAAGGACACTGTATTATTCATGTGGAAATTGAGGATGTCAATGACAATTCCCCAGAGATCCTTATAACATCCTTAATGAAAGCAGTTCCAGAAGACACAGCAATTGGAACAGCAGTTGGACTTTTCAGTGTTAAAGATCGAGATTCTGGAAAAAATGGGGAAGTTAAATTAGATCTGCCACCTAATTTACCATTTAAATTCAAATCTCTAGATGATCATTACTCACTAATTACAGACAGCCCTTTGGATAGAGAAAAGTCATCTCAGTATATCATTGAGCTAAGCGCAAGTGACATGGGATATCCAACTCTTCGAACACAACATAAAATTATTCTGAATATTTCAGACGTCAATGACAATTGTCCAACTTTTACACATGTGTCTCCTAGTGCCAGTATAAATGAAAACAATGAGCCAGGCCAGTTACTCCTTGAGGTGTCAGCTTTTGATCCTGATGAAGGAGAGAATGGCAACTTGGTTTATTCTATTTTGGAAACCACAGGGGCAGGTTCCCCTATCTCTTCTTATGTATATATTGATTCCAAAACCGGAAAAATATATGCCCAGCGGTCCTTTGACTATGAGCACGTTCAGGTTTTGCAGGTTCCTGTAAAAGTAGAAGATTCTGGATTACCAAAAATGTTTTCCAACACAACAGTTTTTATTTTCATTTTGGATACAAACGATAATCCACCGACCATATTTCACCCGGAATTCTCCAGCGATGCTCCACCCCAACAGAGGATTCCAATGTCTGCTCCACCTGGCTTCTTAGTTACAAAGGTGTCTGCAGTGGATTTAGATTCTGGATATAATTCATGGTTATTTTACAACATTGTGGATACATCAGATCTGTCTTTATTTCATATATCTCCTTACAATGGAGAAATAAGGACAAATCGAGCTTTCCAGGAAACTGATATTGCTGAGCAAAACCTGATTATTTCTGTGAGTGATCATGGAAAGCCTCCATTATCCTCCACAGTAACTTTAGTTGTCCTACTAGATGAAGCCACAATTCAAGACAATGCTAAAATGACAGACTTTTTTCAAAGTTCTGCCAGCAATACAGATTTAACCATGTATTTAATTATCTCTCTGGTGGCTATCAGTTTGGTGTCTTTTATAACTTTTGTCATATTGCTTGTAAAATGTTTAAAAAATGATTCCACTGGCCCTGGATGGTGTTGCAAAAACAATTATGAACCAAAGTATTATACAGAACGATGTCAACCTACACTTCATCTAAACACAGACGGAACCTTGAAATACATGGAAGTAAGGATGGGTCCATCAGATCAACAGGGCCAATGTCACAGGTCATGTTTCTCCACCGTTTCAGATAAAAATGATTTCAGCTTCATGAGACCATTAAATTTTCCCGAGTTGAAAAACATGGTGAATGAAACAGAGGTGTTATTTCCACCTTTGAATCAGACTAGCCAGGTGAGATTAACAGTAACACAGTTCAATGTTCAGGTTTTTTTAATACATTTTATTTCCATAAACCCCAACAGAGATTGTTTACATATATGGCCTCCATCTCTCTTTTGCATGTGTTAGTGCTTATTGGTATATTTTTAGTGCTCCTAAAGTACATTATGCTGTACATTGTTTTGATACATTAGAATGCAGACAAAGGGGATCAGTACAAAATAAATCACATGGGTAATTGCATCATATTACAGAAAGGTGTTTAAGTGTTAGGATATGGGGCAACACAAAAGTTACTGTTCCAAACTTACAATTTTGCACAAGTGAAAATGTACAGAGAAGTATTGAGGGAAAAGGGAAAAAATCGCCCAAGGTTACAATATTAAGAAGGCTAGATAAATTGAATCCCCCCCCATTCAATAATCCTGCAAAACAATATGGCTGGCAATAGTTGGTTGTGGTTGTGAAATCCATTGGTAAGTTGCATACCTAGGGATTCTATTATTTATTTATGATTTCTCATATGAAGCAAGTGTTATTATGGATACATGTCAAGTTGTATTTGACAATCTAAATTTGAGTTAAAAGTAATTGGACTGGACGGGTATTTGTCAGTATTTGCTAGAGAGCAAAGAAGCAATTGATATTGTGGTGTATGCCACAACTTGAGGCTGTGTATATAGTAATGTTTAACAAGCCACTCTAATGTCTTTATGTTATTAGACAGAGTTCACTATGATGTTTGACTCATATACAGTATATAAGATGTGGAGATGTGTGCAGTTACCATTACATTTCTAATAGGGGAAATAAGAACTACATACTGTATGTAGAATAAAATACATATGTGTCTTTACTGATTATACTAGATTGTATTTGGGTGGGTTTTTCATGTTTTTTTTATAATACGCATAAAATAAAGGCCTCTAGTTAGGGGCTGAATCATTGCATTTTAAGTGCACCGATCATTTTTTGATGATATCACCGGTGTAGTTTAATGCTGTGATTTAGTAAAATAATGATTGTTTTTTATTGTTATTTTACGAATAACAATCAAACAATTAAACAAGTTAGCTTCAGTACTGAGTGATTGAAACCAGCCATGGTTCCGGTTCCCATGATAACCAGCCTCAATAATAACAATAGCTAACGATTGTTATTTTCCGAAATCTCCGGCGGTAAACTACACTGGAAGTATTGGTATCAATCCTTATTTTGAGATACTGCTACTTTATAAATGTATGGCATGATCCATTTTGTTTAAAAGCAACAGGGTGAATTCATATTGTTAATGTTGAAATAAGTGTAAAAGCCTCACTACCCAATGTAATATTCAATGATATAATTTCTGAGATGTTTCAATATTTTTTAAGTTAAGTTTTGCATTAACTCATAGCATAAAACTTAACAGGTTGGCATGTACGTAATCATGCAAGAACAAGGTGCTGCTCTTAGCATGTTCCAGTGATGCAGTAAATGCCACACAGTTTATCGTGGTAGCATGTAAGGAGGCCATTCGAACTTGAAATATAAGTGTTCTTTTAAAAAACTCCTACCTTGACTTTATTTATACATGTAAATATTTTGCTGAAAGTTTAGGTTGTTTTGTGAGAAAAACATGGGCAAAAATTAGTTTAACCTACACTTCCAAATGTAATATCGGGTTAGCGAGGGTTTAACGCATACTTTGTGGGGCCTGCACCATTTTCTATTAATGGCCCAGGCACCCGATGCAAAATCCCCTGCACGTTTTCAAAGGAGGCATTACCTCCATGAACCTTAAAGGATAAGTACACTCTAAAAACAAGTAAAGTATAATTGGAAGCAGCAGCTTTAACTAATCATTTCCCCCCTCTTTTTTTCATGGATCTCCTTCTTTTGCAGGTCCAAAAAAGTACCGCTCGTGTGCTCCGGGCACGTGTGACGTTACGGCACATGCGAAGTGACGCATGACCGGAGCACACGGCCAGTGCTTTTTTGGACCTGCAAAAGAAGGAGATCCATGAAATCACGGAGGGCGGAGCTAAGGAGACTTGAATGAAGCACAGGTAGGCTCAGGAGGGAAATGATTAGTTAAAGCTGCTGCTTCCAATTACACCAATTAAACTTGTTTTTAGAGTGTACTTATCCTTTAACTTCTGGGTTCCCGCGATGCAGTCAATCATTGTAAATGAATACTGTATGGCGGGAACCTGGAAGGTGAGAGGAGCGCTTGGATTTATGCTTGGAGATAAATGATTTTATCTCCAGGCATATGAATCATATAATATAGCTAAATCTGGCCACACAATATAGTACAGCCAATAGGTACTACTTGACCCAGAAAATACGATAAACCTTCATCACCTTGTACCATCTATCAGTATAAAATCTACCCAATTTACTGCAGATGCAGATGGGATTGTCAGAAAATTTTTAAAATAATATGACCCCATTTGCCCAATAGACTTCCTAATATCACTGGGCTGTCTGTCGAAATAATGGCCATGCTCGGGTCAATGATTTTAATCAACTTGATCAAACCAATCAAATCGATCAGAAATACCAACTCGTGTATGGTAGCCTTTAGACTGAGCAGTACAATATTTATATTTTGATTCAAAAGATTCACATAAATTCAATTGTATTAACTTATCACTGTTTCTTTAGGTTGCTGTATATATCTGGCAGAAGGAACATTTTATTAGGAAAAACATCTGGCAGATTATTTTCTGCATGGTATAAATCCATGTTAAATTCAAAGCATTGAATTTTCTTCCATGTTGGTCCAATAACCATGCCAGAGTCCATCTGTTTGGGGGGAGATGTAATATCACTAACAGCAGCACCTTACCTTGCTGCAAACTCATCCAGCTTTTTTTTTTAACTATCCAATGAACCTGCCAATGGACCATTCTGTAGTTTTATCGTTCTTACAGGGAAAACCTCCGAACTTGAAGACTAAGCTTTTATTTTTTCTGTCTTAAGGGATGTTTGTGTTTTCTCTGACATGTTTATTGGTGAACAATACCCCGGATAGTGTATTTACGGATCATTAATATATATATATATATATACACAGTAATCATATCCCCACGCAAGTGCCTCTTGCAGTCTGTCCAAAGTAACAGCAGTATAAATGGTGGATTTTCTTGCTAGTACTGTGAGATGCAACATCACCAGCACTGCTCTGCTCCTAAGTCTCAGTCTTGAGCATAAAAACATAGGTAATTATGTATTTATATTATTTATATATTATATTATGTAATATATTCCATATAAAAGAGAAAGTTCTAAGCAAGGGGTGAGAGATGGATAAAATACAATCAAATCTTTCCACACGCCAAAGGGCAAGTTCTGCTTGTTCAGAAGCTGACAGTTCATAAATTCTCTGCTCATGTGTGACTATCCCAATGTTAGATAGGATAGATAGTCATGATTCAATCTCAGGTGCTTAACTGTGAGCTGTCAGCTGTGGCACTGGTAGAACTTAAACAGCTAAAATACAGTTAATAGTTTTTCAACCTCCTTGGGAAATAGACCCAATCTTAAAAGATTTTTAAAGTTAATTTTTGATCATAGTTGCCCTTTAACTACCTGAGTAACAGCATGACATAGACCAGTGTCCCTGATTACAGTTATACCCTCCTATCTGTTTTAGAAAATGGCACATTTATGTTATAATACCTTAGCGGCCTTTTCATTCTTCCTCCTGTCACTTTAGTGTTTGTTAAACACACAATTAGCTTCATTTTATAGTATATCCATACGTGGGCCAAATATCACAATATAACACTTTCACACATACAATATTTGCTTCCAAAAAATCTGAGCAGCGCTTGGCCCAAGGGGGCTGTGTCCTCCAATGTGGTAATTAGGTCAATATTCAACAGATAATTCCAAAGATTTCATTCAACATCACTGCAACATAACACATTATTCTTACATGTCTTTTCTATTGCATTTCTTTAATTTCTATATTAATGCAGCTAAATGGGATGCTCCTTTACCAAATATGTGTCTGAGGCCTTATGCCAGCCAATATTGAGATATTATCAGACAATCGACTGATCGGTACTGGTAATATTGTTGAGATAAAAACATTCAGATATTTCCAATAATAAAAACAGAATTTTGTTGATTTGTTTCTGGGTCAGCCACCAAACTCTAACAGGGGAATTTACCAAGAGCGTAGCATTCTATTTCTTGTCTTAAAGTCATGTTAACCGATTTACCAGCGGCTAGTGCAACTTTACATAGAAGTTGTGACAGGTGTTCAGACAGGGGTTCAGATATCTAATACAGCGGCTGAGGCTGTTTTTAGTGCGAAAAGAGCTGAAAATTTCATCACTGCTATATAGTACCAGGGGCTAAGCGATTGCTGCACTTCCTGTTAGTGATTATTGGAAGATATTGTTATGGAGATTCAATCATTTCTCTGGAGCGCAGGTTACCTTCTGGGTTCACACTTAACATGATTGATTGCAATGTTGGAGCCCGGAAAGAAGCATCCCCATCCTTACACCACCAATTCAAGGTGTTTCTTTCACTTTACATAGTATCCCAGAATGAACGCTAAGGGCGATTGATTCTGGTGCCTGTTGCTTTGTTTTTTCTGCTTTGTTCAGTTGTCACACATGTGACTGATTGGCTTCCCAATGTTTTGGGCTGTACCTGTTTCTGCTGACCTGACATTATTAATCCTCCTTTTATACCTGTCGCTATTTTTTCTGTATCTTGGTTTTAGTTTGAGAATGTAACTAGGTGAGATTCCCTTTCATAAAGAAATTAGCCTGGAAATAATGTTAATAGAGTACAACCCATATTACCATGGATCTTGCAGTGGTTAGCACTGATGCCTTGCAGCAAGTCCTGAGTTCGAATCCACCCTTGGACACATCAGCAAGGAGTTTGTATGTTCTCCCTGTGGTTGGGGGGTTTTCCTCCGGCACTCCGGCTTCCCCCACAATCATAAAGACATACTGATAGGTTGTATGTATCAAATGTGCTTAGATTGTAAGCTCTTCGGGGCAGGGCTTGATGTGAATATATACATGTAATTGTAAAGTGTTGGTGCTATATAAATCCACAATAATAATAATAATAATCTTAGTGCCGGTGCAATAAATCTATACAATATGTAATATTTAATGTGCTTTGAAAATCCCCTCCGGGCGCTGTTATGTTGCAAAATGTGTTTGTTAATGTTTTTGCATAATCCTCATGAGACCGATCTGTTAAATGATGGGTTGCTATGTAGATTTCTATATCTTATACAATAATTCAATGATGTACATTGGAAATAATCCCCCTTTTCCTTTAGCTGTATGGATTTGTTATCTGTATTCGGACTAGCAGTCATTAATGCAGCTAAGGTTAATATCAATAGATTCCATCTTGCACTGTTAAAAGCCGATCACTGGGACCACTGGATTGCGTTTTGTGTATTTGTAGGTCATTGATGGAAAAATACAAATAGTCTGTCTGTATAAATGAACCTAAATATAGCTTGATCTGCACACTAGAGACAATGTTTATTATTCTGTTTGTTTCCCTTACGGATATAGAGGGATATTGCTAAAGTGGGAAAGTTTCATTGTAGCAAATGTCTCTACATATTTCCCCCTGTTCTCGCTATTGCAATGTACAAGTTGTTAGAATTTGGCTGCATGTAAGTTTGTTGCATTTTTTACTGCACATCCTTTAAGCATTTTCCATAGGTTTTACATGGTGAAATTGCTATATTTATAAAGTGGGGGAAATTCATTTGTTGGTCAGGAATGATCAAATGTTTTTTCCTATTTGAGATTTAACGTGGCGCTAATATATTTTTTCCCAGCCTGGAAATAGGTTATTCTACAGTACTTACTGTAATGCTGTCATTACTATTGGTCTATTGGTCTATTAACATAACAACAGATAATTGTCCTGGGGATGTTAGACTATTTTACATAACTATGCTGCATATTTGCCAGAGACATGTTAGACTATTTATCATAACTACAGAAATGTTCCTTGAGTGCTTGACATTTATTTCCCTTCCCCCTTCCTAATTTAAGTAGCAGTCACCCCATAGCGTGTCTAAAGGGCAGCTATGCCAAGGGAGGTAGTGGTCTAACTAGGAATGACTGGGGCCCCCTGCAAAACTATGATCTACCCCTATCCTTGCTTCATCCACAGTGGTTCTCTGGGAGGAAATTGTTCCCCTGGTAGTTACACCCCTGCTACCTGGGTGGTCGCATGTAGGGTGTTGAGCTTGTGCGTTGAGTGACAGCTGACCTCTTTCTTTACTGTGACTGCACCCTGGTGGTGCTGTGAAGAGAGCAGTCAGTCAGTCTACGAATGGTACTTTGATAGGAAGTAATAGGATGTCCTATCTTCTTGGAATAGAGACTTTGTCGAAGCAAAATGTTCTGGATTTGTTGGGGAAGGGGGGTGAAGTTTGTTCTTTCTTTCATTGTCAGAATACATGACTTTTTGTCAATTACCCTACATTTGATGATAAATTCTATCTCATAAATATATGTATTTTTTTGTTGATATCATGAACGAATCAAAACATTTCAGAAAAACAATGCTTCCTCCATAACATTGTTAGCCTTTGAATAAATCAATCTGGGTATGTTCATCAGGCAGAAGGAAAACAATTAAGAGCAGCTGGATGAAATCCATTGCTGGGAATTAGATTGACGTGTGTAGAGATAACAACTGACCTTGTTCACTGTTGAGAAAAATTGACGGATTCATGCAGCCTCAACAAGTTCCTGCACTGCAGTTTTACTCTGCAGGCGATAAGACCTTGATGAATGTTTATTTGATGTATCACCAGGGAAGAAGGTCATATACAGATGTATGTGTCTGTAGATATGTGAGCAGCAGGGCTTGTGAAATCCTTTTGTGATACATTTTACCCTGATGGAATACATAGCAGCTTAGTATTTACATTTACAGCTTTAGTACTTAAGCAAAAAATAAAAACCCGGCCGACAGGTTTGAAGCACTTGAACAATAATTTAAAAAGAAAAATTGAAAGGTAGAGAGACAGAGAGACAAACAAAGCAGTGAAAGTCCTCGTCGCAATGTATCAATGCGGTAGAAACAAAACTCAGTTCTCTTTAAAGTATAAACCCTTCCATTTGTTTCATTACTGGGGAGGACTGGGCCCCTCTTTGCTACACGAGATTGTAAGCTCTATGGGGCAGGGACCTCCTTTCCTCTTGTGGCAAAGCTCTAGCACTTCTATTTATATAATTCATATATTTATGTACTGAACTATCTATGTATTTATCCCCCTTGTATGACTTTATTGTACTTTATTACTGTACAGCGCTGCGTCCCCAAGTGGCAATAAACTATACATACATACATACATACTAACTGGGCCATAGCTGTTGGTGTGATGTCATGCCACATATCCACACAGAATTAGACTGGCCTGTCAATGGCCCTGTCAAATTCAAAGCTTTCTGACTTCTTATTTGCACCTCGCCTTTCAGCAATGTTGTGTACAGTGAGTGTCCATTGGATAGGCCATATTTGCATGCAAGACAGGCCTGTATGTATGCTCATTCTACTGTGAAAGGGCCACTTCAATGTGTTTCCCCCTAGTCCAAAAGTTTCCAGCCCTCCCCTTCTCCTTTACAATTCTTATTTACAGATAGAAAATTATTCTCAAAGCTACATTATAAAAAATAAAACAATACCCAGATAGCAAAGTCCATTTTTACAATGTGGATTAAATATCAAACATTAATACTTGTTGCTACCTGGGTATACACAGAGGTTATATACAGTTTATTAATAATAACCGCCTCCTGCAAAAAAGTTCTACCTAACCACATTCTGAATAAAAACACAATTTTTCAGACTTAAACT
Organism: Hymenochirus boettgeri; assembly: GCA_019447015.1. NCBI lineage: Eukaryota > Metazoa > Chordata > Amphibia > Anura > Pipidae > Hymenochirus > Hymenochirus boettgeri. The sequence continues at coordinate 42,219,167 of CM033471.1, forward strand.
TAGTTTAACCCCTTAAATCAACTGGCTGAAAAATTTGTTATATGGATTTATACAGGAAAGAAAGTAACAGCTTGTAACTAAAGATGGGATCTGGGTCCTACTTGGATCCAGACTCAACAGGGAACCATTCCGAAAAGTGAACGTTCTGTCCGAAACCGGGCGGATTGTTCGGATTTCAGAACTTTGGAACGTATTTTCAGTTAACCCTCAAAAATAACCTTGAACATTCCTCACTCAAAAATATGAACGGAAACTCGTTAATAGTTATTATAAAAAATAAACTGTATATAACCTATTTGTATACCCAGGTATACAAATAAATCCGTATACCTGGGTTCCGTAAATCCGAAAATAGAACGAAATTTCAGAGTTTTGTCCATCTCTACTTATAATAACCAGTGGGTATTATCTGAAGGTTTTGTTGTTATAATTGTCATGGCCTTCTCATTCTTTGATACGTTGTATATAACTTGTTTATTGTAAACACAGGCTCAGCTTGGTAACATAGATAGTTCAATGTGCAGGTGCGCAGCTATAAATATATAGAAGGTTGTTTTAAAACTTTATATTAAATCCCCTGGTGAAAACTACATTGTTAATGTCTATTATTGTAAGCTCATTTAAACACATCAGAATGGTTGGAAATGTTTGTTAACATATTGCAGTATTAACAGTACATGTGTACAGTTAAGCCAGGGCTGGTTTAATATCGGTAGTGGCCCATGGGCAAATTGTGGTTTAACCAGAGCAATATTGGCTCTGGGTAATTCCCCCCCATTTAGTAAATGATAAAGAATGTATTATTATTTATAACAAAAGAGCAAAGGCTGATTGCAAAAGATTTCTATTTAAATTGTAGATAGCAAATTACTGTAAAGAAGCACCATTGATTTCTTGCCCATAAATAAATAAGCGTTTTATGCTTGGGGAGAGTCAAGGTTTTCATACAGCTAAATAAAACATATAGGGGGAGATTTACTGTACCTAGAGCTGCTATCGCTCTGGTTAAATCTCCCATACTCAATTCAATATCGCCTATGTGCCACTAGGTGAATCCAAACAGGCCTAACCCTACTTACTTAGATCTTCTCCTTTTCAGAATGTGTATAGGCTTCTCCCATTAATCTTGAAGCCTTCTCTATACATTGTAAACAAATAGGCCCACTTGGAACCTGTCATATGATTTGTTGTGAATAAAATTACTAGTATATGTGACTTGCAGTGGGGGTTTTGGTAAATGCGACACATTGCAATATTATAAGCTTTTCAGGAGAGTTGCCTTTTTACTTGATTCTTAACGCTTTAAAAGGTATTTCTACTGAAAAATATATTTTTAGGATTCAGTTTTATTGAAGAATGGAAGGTAAAGGAGCTGTGCCCTACCTCCCATTCTTCAATAAAACCTGCAGGAGCCGGGAAAGAAGGTGAGGTACTTATCTGATAGCTCGCTCCTCTGCCAGGACTCACTGACATTCTCCCTCTTTACAAAGCATTGGTAAGGCCTCATTGGGAATATGCAGTGCCATTTTGGAATCCTGTGTAAAAAAAGGATATCTTGGAAATGGAAAGGGTTCAGAGAAGGGCAACTAAATTAATAAAGGGAATGGGGGAGCTTGAATATGAAGACAGATTGGATAAGTTACAATTATGTACACTAGAGAAAAGACTCTTGTGTGGGGATATGATTACTGTGTATAAATACATTAACGGGCCATACAATAAACTATCTGGGGCATTGTTCACCAATAGAGCATGTCAGAAGACACGTGGACATCCCTTAAGACTTAAGGAAAAGAAGTTTAGTTTTCAAGTTCAGAAAGGGTGTTTCATTGTATGAACATTAAAACTATGGAACTGTCTTCCATTTGACATTGTGATGGCAGGTTTATTGGAAAGTTTAAAGAAAAGGCTGGATGAGTTTTTGGAAACAAGGAATGTGGCAGGTTACAGGTATTGAGCTGATCCAGGGATATTTCCAATTGCCAGGAAGAATTTTTTCCCCCTTCATAATTCATAATTTTTTGCCTTCCTCTGGATCAACAGTGGGAAATTCTGGGAATTGCTGAGTAGGTTGGACTGGATGGGCATATTCAACCTCAAATACTATACTATACTTGTGTTTATTATAAATAAAGTTACTCCCCACATTAGAACTATAAGGATGTTAGAAGTCACCTTGAAGTTTCATGACATTACTCAGCCTACAGCCCCATAGTTTTATGTAGTCATGGATCTACTTGGTGTCTTGTAATATTCCTCTAATTTACAATAGGGGATTCACATTCCACCATATATGAAAAAAAGGGCAATAATGATTTGCAATGAAATACATGTCTGTCTCGCATGCTTAGAATGGTGAAAATAAATATCAACACAAATTAACTTGGCAGAATTATGAGAACTGTTTGTTCTTCTACAACCAAACACAGTTCATATCAGAATTTGCCATGCCTTTTTGTGATTGTTCAGTCATTTACACTTACAACAAGTCTGTGGTAAAATGTGATCAATTCTCTAATGAATTTTGATAAGGCTGTTAATAGCTGTTATTATGCAGTTTAGAATGAAAAACATAACCATGCTTATATAACAAGAGGTGCAAACATCTGCATGGGCTGTTCCTATCTTTCACCCGGTCTTCTTCCTCTTAGTATATAAGCCCAATTGTTGTAGCAGATATATTTAAAATGTATTAAACGTGCACATGAATCACAGTGCAATGTGATCAGAGCTTTTCTTTTGCAATAGGTTGGCAAATAATCATTTCCTTATTTTAATTGTGCCGAATAGTGTGAGCTCTGGGATTGGCAGACTTAAGCCTCGTATACATGTCTGATGTCAAGTACAAGGGTGATAGTAGAGTGTGCATACGTGTGGTGAACGGTCGTATACATGCGACTATCGCCCAAAAAGGGCAGTCTCTGCTAGTGTATTACCCCTTTGAGCGTCACCCTTCGTCTATGGCATTAGACATGTGTATGGACCCTAAAGGTGGCCATACACATTAACCATAATTGGTAAATCCAGTTGGGGGCCGTTGGTATTTAACCAGTATTGGCAATGTGTAGGGGCTGAAACTAACCGCAATGGCGGTGAACGACTGTAGTCCGATGTGCAGTCCCCACCTCATTTGTGCCAACAGATAGCCACTGTAGAAGTCTGGGACGCAGTCGAAACGTGCACGGCAATCTTTTAACTTGTTCCCTCTCCTACCTCAGGGCCTGTATCGGTATAGTATATTTTTTGACCCATTCCCCTATTTTTGGTCTGCCACTGATATATTTACAGGACTTATGGAAAGTATGTTAAGGCAAATATTAGGCTAGTCCTGCTACATACTTATATCATTCATATACCTAAGCATAACAATATAGTATTATCCAAATCAGTGTGCATGTGAATAGAGAGAGTAGGGATATCCCAGTACGGTATATCTAATTATTTATATTACTATATTTGTACTTCTTTACTGTATTATATTTGGCCATTTCTAGAAGAGGGATGTGTTTTTAATCTTCTTTCTGCCTACTCACTCATATGTACTTTTTTGCCCTATGGGCTATCCACACATAAGTCAATAAAGGATTTTTTTAATTAATGAAGTTATATGGGTGTGCCCTCATAATTTCACTTTCTGTGTGTCTTTTCCTTTTGATATTATCTATAAGTGGGAGGGGCACCCTTTAATTGTTATTTGGATAAAATTAGTTGCCCGACATTTTGTGTTTTACAAGACAGCAATGTGATCTGTTTGCCCAATGCGAATCGAATACGGCCACTTTTAGGCAACACAAATTTTGATTTAACTAAGCTATATTAACAGTATGGTGATTTGGAATATTGAGGTATTTGTATAAATGCATTGTTTTCTAGTGACCAAAGTGTCAGATGTAAGTAGATCTCATTTTTAGGTTCAGATTACTAGCTTTCACCAGATTTTCTTCTGGGCAAATATAAAATAATTTATGTCACAGATCTGGTGTAATTCTCGGACGAAAGTGAATATAAGTTTAAATGACTCATAAGTCAGCAATAGGTGAACAAGCTACAGGCCATATGTTTAACCACTGTTTCAAATCAAAGGGAGTTTGCAGGTGAAGAGAACTAGTTAAATCTCAGATCTCTGGCAACCTCAGATCTGTGGCTGAACATTGCTTTAGGACACAACTGATTTTCTATAATTTGGACAGGCTGTTTGTTGTTAAACAGTATGAAGGAGGTTTATTGGGTGATGTGGAGTTATAGAGATTTCCTATTGCAACTGAGAAAAACGTAGCTCTGATGTTGTTTTACCAGCTATTCTATAATTTTATATAACAGAAGTCATTCAACATGGCAGTCATTCCTTTTACTATCAATATTACTGCAATGCCATCTGAAAAATTTGTTGCAAATAAAACATGGATTAAAGTATCTCCTACAAAAGGCAGGCCCTTCATTCTGTTTGTCTGTAGATTTTTTTGTAGTTTAAGGAGAACTAAACTTATATAAAAACTTTTCTCCCCAGAACACTTATACATTGTAAGATTCTTTTCCTAGTAAGTTGCATTTATGTACATGTGAGAAATATATTCTATAACTAAGAAGGCTTCCATGTTGTTGGCAGTACAATTCACAGCCCATGTAGTCTTCAAAGAGCCTTGTGAGCATGCGCGCCTATTGCCATAATCCTGACCCCAGTATTCACTATCTCTTTGCACAGAGTATTTTCTATACAGATGTCTGTACAACAATATGGAAGTATCTGATTAGACTTTGAAAGTTGATTGTTACCCTGCAGTTTATTTACCAGCCAGTGGGAAATGCATACAGCCTTTCTGGGGCATACTTACTTTACTTTTCTTTTGCTTCTGTTTCTTGCAAAAGATTAAGTTTTTAAATGTACCTGTTATTTTTGTGAATGCCCTGGGGGCTCAAAATTAAAGTATTGTGTTTTTAGAAACAGGCAAACCATGAGGTCACAGGTTCAAATACCCTGGCTTACGTAGGAAACTATACAAATAGTCAACTAAGTTTATTGATTTTTTTTTTTTTTCTGTTTCTAGGAAAATATAAAGTCTCTATATGAACCAGCTTTTTATATAGCAGATCTATTGGGATAGTGGTGTAATACTTTGCTTTTAGCAAGACAGAGTGAATGAGGTTGCAGGTTCAATTTTATAGATTTCCTTTTATTTCTTACTGAAATTGTTATATTCCGTTTCTTACATCCATGCTAGCTAAGAAATAAACTGCAAAGATTACTTTTCTTTTTGTATTAAAAGCAAAGGAATACATCATTGTTAGGCACATGGGCATTTAAATCTCTGAGCTGTAACATGATTGGCTGTCAGCTTCTATTTTCGGTCGGTCGGCCAAAAACATCAGCTGGTGTGTACCCAGCCTAAGACATCTTTGAGAATATGCTATGTCTAGTGAAACAATGTTATCTGGAGCTGTACATTTTAGTTCCCCTTTAATGATTTTATTCAGCCCAGGTAGATCTGCAGCATATCTTTCTTCATAATACAACTTAATATACTGTAATACTTTTCAACTTCAGATAACAAACTAATTGCTGTAACGTTCACAAACGCTAAATATAAAATGTGAGTTGTGAAAAAGGGATCTCCCTTGTGATAAAATAGTTTAAAATAGAATGTTTTTTAGGCTTTGCCAGTAAAATTTAATAACACTTTTACATTGTATGAAAAGATTCTATAAATCCACATGATGCATTGTGACACCTTGATATCTGTCTATAGCATGTGCTCCTGCATTTTTTAAAATAGAAAGTCCATCATACAATGAGATGCTACTTTTTTGTTATACTTTTATTTCTTCTTTTTATGACTATAGAAAGCATTTGTTATCCATTAAAGTCACTTAGCTCATTTCCTTTCATAGCAGATGCTTTCTGGCATCCGTACAACAGTCTCTCTCATTATTCTGCAAAATATGGTAAGATAGGAGAGGTCAAAACGTCCACAAATCATGTCCAAGCTGAGGATGTCCCCTCCTCTTTAACGCGAATAGCCAATGCACATTTTAGAAAAACCAGGATCATGATAGAGATCTATAGTTATAGCTAACAAAGACATGTATGAAAAAAAGTGCTAGAGGGAGTTTCACCTTGAAATGAACTATAAGTGATACAAAATAACATTTACTTTTTTCACATTTTTAAATTAACTTGCTTATCCATTCAGTGTCTTTTAACTCTGAAATACAAAGTGTTATTTGTTCCAGCTGATCCTTGATTGATTTGGATTTTACATTTGTATCATTATTACCCTTTTTCGTTGCATGGCTTTCTGTTTTAATCTGCCTTTTTTAAAATAATTTTTTGCCTGTAATGACTGGCCAACTGTCCCTTTAAAATGTGGAACAGCAGAACAAAATGCATTCCAATTACAAATTGTCTTAGAATAGCACTCACTGCACATATCATTATTAGTTTTCTAAAGAATTCCATCTTTTAGGTGGGGGCTAGACAAGAGGAAGTGGTGGTTTCTAGAGTTTATGTAAAGAGGCAGTTCAGACGCTTCATTAGAATTCCTATCAGAGCTAGTGGGAATTCACAGATCAACCAGAAAAAGACACCCTTTTATTTCTTCCACTTCCAGAGTTCAACTCCACCTTCCAAATCCACACAAGGAGTTTAGATGTTCTCACTGTGCTTGCATGTGGGTTTCCCATACACTTAATTTGTAGGGAACTGAAAGAGTACTTAGATTGTGAGCTTTTAAGGACAGGACCTGGTGTGAATGGATAAACTAATTGTAAACAGCTGTGTAATACTGTATGTTCAGTATTGGATAGGAAAATAAATACATGCTGTACATAAATACAGCTCCATCTCAATCTGTTTGCTTGGCTCTGGGGCTGATGGGTATCAGAGTATCTAAATGCCATAAGAAATGTACTCACTGGGCAATGCAATGTACAATTATGCATCGTTTGTTTAGAATTGTCTTTGGCTTCATATTGTTAAAGAACACTGTCTTCCTTTAACGCTATAATTGTTTTAGTGCATAAGTAATTTCATTCACATACAGAGAGGCAATGGACAAAGAGAATTACTGACATGTTCATTAGGATTTCTGCAATTGTTGTTACTACTGATGCTAAGATAGCAGCCATTTTGTATTCTGTACATGTGATCTGATTGGTATTTATACAATTAATACATTGGTAATAATATAATTCACTAAATCATTGGTTCTTAAATGTTAATTGATGCTACTACCAGGAAATTTCCCACTGCACCACCCTTAATAATTTAGTAGCCCCATGTATAATGTGATAGTTCAGCATCTCCATAAGGACTGGAGCAGCTGCATGAGATTTTAAAAAGAATTGCTAGTAAAAGATTGTAATGTTATTTTATGATGCACAAAGCATTTGATGTAACAGCGTTTTTATTGCTAGGATCTCTATTTAATTGCCCATGCCTTGAATTGTAGGAAAAAACATATGGAATTGCTTACAATGGTGATAAATCCCCCACATATTTAATCAGCCTATAGTCAGAATGATTAAAGGAGAGCTGTTTGGTTCAGGATGTGGCTGTTAACTTTTGCCTTTTAGGTGCTGCTGGTTCCAGTTTCACCTTATAACAATTTATTGCAAAGTCTTAAGTGTCTTGCTGGTTGACTAACGTGTTGATCTGCTATGATGAGAAGCTCTTTGTTCTTCACAAGCTTCCCATATTAATTATCATAGGTGTATGTGAGAACTGTGCCTCAGTGTGAACTTGAAAATCAGCTTTTTGTTATGCTAGGAAATCTAACTTTAATGCTATACGCTTTGAATTGGCTTTGTGATTTATACATCAAACATGTGTAGAGAAAAGATTTCACTGTTTGATTGGAAGACAGCAGGGTGTCTCTTTGTTAAGATTTATAAGAAGGTTTTTTTAATTCAGTGTTTGAAGATCAATGTTGTGCTTAAAGGACATGTATATTGGGAAACAGCCATTATTAAATTAACCAAGCATTCTATATCTATATGGTAGGTAGGAGCTGCTGTTAATGCCTTCTGTTAATAGACCTGATCAAAGTTTGAAGATCACTCCTGGGTATAACACTTTCAGTTCTGACTTCCAGTTTGCTCCATATGCACAAGTGCACCACATGTAAATGAAACCACGTGCAGGCTATATCCAGAAAAAGGATTTTTTACTCTGTATAGATGTCTTTTAACACCAACAAGCTAGATACTACATTGAGAGGTTATTCAGCCATAAGTTGCTGTAGTTATAGATATGATTTTAACTATTTGTTATGTATTTGTTGTACAGTGAGAATTGTGTTTGAGTAATTAAACACATGTTTGTCTAAAAGCTGCGCCAGGTTAGATACCAAGCTGCCCGCACACTTAAAGGGTATCTCCACTGATAAAAGTCACCTGGGTTGTAAGAATAGATAAGGTGGATATGTATCTGCAGTATCCTGTGTCTTTCAGCAGTAGTTTAGAAGAAATCCAATGAGTTTCCCCCAGAACGCTGTGGATGGTGAAGGTCCGCCCACATTCAGTGATTGCCTGTCAGGGAAATGTCCGACGCGCGTTTTCCTTTAGTGCATGCGCAGAACGTGAGAGGATCCGTCGGGACTGCTGTCTGTGTGACCTGACTGTTGTTCGATATCACACACACACACACACACACCCACTCCCACTCCCTCCCATACCAGATTGCCTCATATTCCCAGCATCCCCTATGAAATCAATCTTAGAGTTAGACACAAACAAATCTTTATTAAAAACAACACAAGTTCCCCTGCATTTTTTACAGTATTGTGGGAAGAGGGTTTTAACTATTCTTCCCCTGTCTCTCTCTGCATGATCAGCTGGAAAAATTAACATAGAGAGTCAGGGAGGAAAGGATTTCTTACTGCAGCCAAGTGGGTGTGTCTGCTACCATGATGATGAACATTGAGTGACAGCACTCTCAGCACAGGGGAAGACACACCCCCAGGAACCTGCACAACTTTCCCATGCTGCTGCAATCAAATGAAAGTGAATTATGGGGAGGGTTGGGGGAGGGGGAGGGTTGGGGGATGGTGTACTTTAAAATAAACCAAAAAAAAAAAAATGCTTTTTCCTCAGTGGAGATACCCTTTAAATTTTAATAGACCCCTCTACACACAGTCCCTTGCGGTACTGCATATTTCGCTCATCCGCAGCAAACTCCCTATAACTTAAAGGGAGACGGCCGTGGGTAATGGAAATTTTGGGGCTTTTCTGAAAGTTCGCAAGACTGACGGTGAACATTCGCCAGCCTCAGGAGAGAATGTAGAATGCGGGTTGCAGCTTATTTACTGATTCATATTGGATGTGCGCAGCCATGTGCCCAGTATATATGTTTATTGAAGTGTGCAGAACTTATACTTTAAGCCTATGAGTAAGGGCCATGTGGGGCCCGAAACGCGTAATGCCGGAGCCAATGTATGTGAGCATATCTGTTAAATAAAGATTCCTGATTTTAAGCTTCCTGTGGAGTTTTCATGGTGTGCGCCGATCAGCCCATTGTTGGTGACTACTTCCTTATACTTTATATACAATATAGCTCACAGACATTTAAAGTGAAACTACAGTTCTAAGCAATCCCTCCTCTCTCCTGATATACCCAGGATAAGGACTTAAAATGTAAGGTTCTCTGGGAGTACACAAGATTTTTCAGAATTGATCAGGTTATTAGCTGAGGGGGCAGGGCAAGAGCAGGCTTTGTGATCTACTTAATACTGCATACATATACATTGGCAATATTAGCACAATTTTTAACGACAAGATTAAAGACAACTTTAATTGAATAACCCTGATTGTTTGATAATGAGTCTCTATTAGTATTATTGCGCCTACACAATAACATACTTTGTTCTGCTTATTGGTTATTATTTCCTATATGAAGTTACTGTTCTACTATACTACCAACAAGGACAAGAGGCAACACTGATGTAGTACTGACAGGCTACACTGCCCGCTGTTCTCCAATGTCCTTGAGAACATTATCATGTGTTATTTCTAAACTAAAACACTTTTTGTTTATGGTTTTGCCAATGTTAAAATGTTTTTATGTTTATTTTTAATGCTGTTAATGTCCATTTGGTTGCTGTTGTTCTTTGTTTTTTGTAGAGCAGTTACAAGCACTTTTCTGTTTTCTCCCAGCAGGCACAGCCGAACACAGATTGGCGCTTCTCTCAGGCTGCTCAAAGACCCGGACCTAGTGGGTAAGTTATCTAGTATAGAAAAGTTTCCAAAGGGAACTATACTCTCCCACCCCCATTCTGCACATGCATGGTGCCCAGGGGAACTAAACCGCTAGGTCCTCACCCTGGGTTCTTTTGAGATAAGCTGAGTTACTTACCTAAACTTTCCTTTTGCTGCTCTGGTCACCTCCATCCATCTCAGTCAGTCACAACGAGGTCAATAAAAGGTTCACTCTGCAAGAGGAATGTCCTTCTATTGGCCACATTGTGGACTGAAAGGAGAAAACAGAAGAGGACCAGAGTGGCAATGGAAAGTTTAGGTAAATTAACCAGCTAATATAAGAAAAACACAGGGGAGAGGGCCTAGCAGTTTAGGTCCTCTAGTACTGTTTATGGGAAGAAGAAGAGGAGAGTGTGGGAGCTTAGTATAATTTTCCTTTAATATTATGATAAAGAATTGTTGTTGCTGTCTATATTGTGCCTCTGTGAAAAAAAATATATTATGAGTTTATACGTTTATTTCATCTTCATAGTTATATTGTTAAAACCTATCCCAGTATTGGATTTCTACTGGAGGAACTGTAAGATTATAGCCTTATAATCTTACTGTTTCAGGAGGAGAAGGAAACCAGAAGCCATAAAGGGGTAGGTTATAATAAATAATGCACCCCCAACTGTAAATTAAAGGGATATTAGAAGTCACCTTGGAGTTCCGTGCCCTGTATAAAAGGTACTCGGCCTGCAGCCTAGTTCTTTTATATGGTCACGGAACTCCTCGATGACTTCTAATATCCTTATAATTTACAGTTGGGGGTGCATTATTCACTATATTATTTTCTTTTGCTGATGTCACAAAAATTTATAAAACAATATTATTTTACTGCTCAGACATCAGTTATGCAATTTGAAAAAAATGCACGCTTAAAGAAAGACATGGCAGTTTGAGCGATTCTCAATGTGATCTTAGACTTCATGGATATAAGGAATTACGCACAAATGAAATGAAGCCTTTAGTCCCATGTATATGTGTCTTCCTGTATTCATCTATACATTTATATCTACTATGTATTATGGCATAAACAATAACATTCTTAAAACAAATGCTTAGTACTTAGCTTACATTCTGGGGAATGCAGGAACAGGTGCTATGAGCCCTATTTTATACAAAACCCACGCTAACTCCTTAGCGCAGATGTAATAAAAGGTTTGCGTAGGCTTTGAATGAAACTTGAGGCAGCTGTGTGAAAACAAAAGGATTTTCACAAGATTTTCACACTAGCATTCTGCAAGAGATGCGATAACTTTTAAGTTATGTTGTCTGGAAAGAAAGTTCTTGTTCCCAGGGTGAGAACTTGAAAAAGTCTAGGTCCACACACCTTATAATGTCTGTATTTTAATTACTTATGCTTTAGCTGCCCTCAACCATCCACTTTGTTCTGGACGGTGTCCGAATGGATGGGCCAACCATGTGAGAATATGCATTGCAAAAAGTGCATCCTCCTATTAGCGGGAACCATGCATTTAAGTCCTCACCCTGGGTACAGCTAAACGGGGGAGCATGTTTGTTTTAATTCCCCTTAAATGAGAATTTTATTAGGCACCAGTGGTGGCTACATACATTCCATGCTCATGTGAAGGCTCAGCAATTATCATGTTATAATCATGTCCCAGCTGTATCTGCATCTCACCAAATGCAAAATAAATCTACTTCTTTAGATGTTCTAAGGACACAATGAACTAGAGCACTTTCACTCTATGGGTTAGCTTAATTGGAACAGGAAATACCTTTGTGCCTTGTCCTTTCCTCTATTTATATTTAGACACATGGGTAAGAACAGCCCCTCATATTGTGCATATTTATGGAGACATTTATAAATACAAAAATAAAACAATATCCTTGACGACTATCTGGTTATAGTCCAGACATTCTACAATAAATCGGCGAGCACGATAAGCAATTTTAAAAACATTATTAGTACTTAATAATTGACGCTGTACTGTCTGCACAATAATGACTAGTTTTTAGTAAAATAGACTTTAACATTCTTAATTAATATTATGCTGAAAGCATAATCCACCTCGAACTGTTATTTTATTCAGTACTGGATGTGGTGTGGTAGGGAGACTCATTCAGGGAGATTTACCCAGAGCTGAGGCTGCACAGCTCTGGGTGAATCTCACCAGCATGTAGGAATTTAATGCCAGCTATCAGTTAGTGTTAAATACAGTTGCGCGAGTATCTGAAGAGACACTTGCTCAGCTGCTGCAAACAAAGGCTGAAAGTTGCGATAAAGACTAGGCCACACTATCGCGTTTTTCTTGCGTTTGCGCATGCGATTGCATTTGCATTTTTTCAGATCATTGAAAACGCGTCAACGCAATGAAAACACGTGTTTTCCAGTACGTTGTGATTGCACATGCGAGTGCGATTTGCATTCCGCATTTTTAATCGCAATCGCATGCACTTTCCTATACTTAATGAAAAAAATGCATGCACAAACGCAACGAAATCGCACATGAAATCGCATGCGATTCCGTGTGCGATTGCATTTGTGGCGTAGTGTGGCCGTGCCCTTACTGTTCGTAAATCAGTTAACGTAAACCATTAAAAGAGTGTTGTGGCCACCCTGCGCCCCTCGGTGAGTGCCCCTGATTGTGTTTAGGTGAAAAAAGTGGCACATTAAGGGTGGAACCTCACCTAAAAACGAATTGTCCCCCCTTTAATGGCAGGGGTGGATGGCGCTGTGATCAAGTTTTTTCTTGCCTCCTGGCCACTTTAACCACCCCACAAACTCCACATTCAAAATACCTATTTTTATTCCCGGTGCTCCTGACAGAAGTAATCTTACCTTAAATCGACCAGTCCCTCGCCCGTTTCTGTACCTGTCTCAGCTGTCTGTCTAGGCTGAGATGATAACATCACAGCCAATGACTTATAACAGCTGCAATGCTTGTCTGTTTTACAGTTGTGCAAGCTTACATAGAGCGCACAAAGCCATAAATGAGGCAGCAGAGAGTGGCGAGAGACAGTCGGACTTCAGGGTAAGATTCCTTCTGTGAGGAGCACTGGGGAGAAAGGAAATTATTGCAATAGTGGAGGTTGGGGGAGTTGATTAGTGTGATGTTAAAAGTTTATTCTGGGAGGTGAACATGCCCTTTATATGTTTATAGAAATGTTGAATTTCATCTTTTCAAAAAATGTTGCAACTTTTTTCACTATTTAGGCAGAATTTTTGCTGCAGATCATAGGTGTTTCATGAAACATTAAACAAGGATTAAGCATCATTTTGGGGATTTTCCATGCTGGGAAAAAATTATTTTGCTTACTGTAAGGTGTCATTGAATTGCATTTGCTGAACATTTGCCATGGTCTATTAACAAAATAGCAGATGTGTCCTGGGGGTGTTAGACTATATTACGTAACTTTACTGAAAATTCACCAGGGAGGTTTAGACTACTTAGAATTTAAGAAATGTTTTCTTAGTGTTTGACATTTATTTTATATCTTTGAATAATCACCCTGTCCTAATTAGCATGTCCTGGTCTGTTATCTGGATATGTTATAATATAATGTGATTTTGTAGTTTTTTTTGCCGTATAACCAACATTTTTGTCATTCTGTCTGAATTTTTGCTTTTCACCATGGCAAAAATTAGAACAGTGAATATTCACTGCAATATGAATATGGTGAAAAGAACAAAAACAATGCAGAAGTCTGGAGATATAACAACATCATTTCAAAAAGATATGCACAAAATGATTCTGAATAATAACCCAAATGTCACAAATTAAAACAATGAATCGGCATCATTTGTCTTTTATTATTAATACCCGAATATACAACCATGATAAATAAGTAACAAGCTTCCTTATGTCTTTCTTTCCCTCTCCCAGTGGGATAGACATGCTCAGTGTGTTTCATACAGGGAAACCATGAGAGGTTTCCAGTTAGCTACTTATGGGCATATTTAATAACTCGCGGTATTGAAAAGTTTCGATACCACAGGTTAAAAAATGACACCGCAGAAGTATAAGTGCTGTAAGTATTGAGCTAAACATTTTTTTAAAGAAATATATTGACGGTTGGGGGTGGGCAGGGGGTACCTACCATTGTATCTTTCTATGCTAAAAGTGATTGCAGTACTGCTGTAGTGAAATTATTAATTGAACATGTATACCTTTGGGTATGTAATGTATTGATTAAGTCAGCAGTTTGCAGGTTCTTAGCCAGGATACATGTGTTTTAGACCAAAGTTCCCTCTTAAGAGTCATAGATTTAACTAGAAAGGGAAAGTTTAAGTAATAAACTTTGAATTTGACTTGAAAGACCACATTTTGGAAGGGAATGAGTATGTTTGTGCTGCAGATTTTAAAACTCAATAATGCCAATGATGAGGACATTGTTGTTTTTTACTTACCCTTTAAATATGGCTGTCACATGAATTAAAGGCAGGTCAGTTGGTGTGTGTTCTCGTGTCAGGTTGGGGGATAAATGACTAAATTTTTTGATGATTGGTCAAAATTTGTTTTTGACTATAGTTACCCTTTAAATATGGCTGCCACAGTAATGGAAGGGTAGGTCAGTAGTATGTGCCTGGGTTGGGGGTTTAAAAACTGTTTTTTGACTATACTTTTACTGTTTTTTGACTATACTATACCTTTAATTGTGGCTGCCATGAAAATGGAAGGGTAAAAATGTTTTGATCTTAGTTACCCTTTAAGTATGGCTGCAACAGTAATGGAGGGCTAGGTCAGTAGGTGTGTGTACATATGCCCTGTGGGGGTTAAAAAAAACAAACTTTTTTGATTATTGATCAAAATTAGTTTTTTTTACTTTAGTTACCCTTTAAGTATGGCTGCCACAGTAATGGATAAGTAAATCAGTAGGTGTGTGTACCTGGGTCTGGTTGAGGGGGTATGTCTTTTTTGTGTTTACAACCATAAAATTATCTTTTATTGAGGATAAATCTAAATTAGTTTTTTTGACTTAAGTTACCCTTTAAGTATGGCTGCCACAGTAATGGATAAGTAGATCAATAGGTGTGTGTAAATGGGTCTGGTTGAGGGGTATGTATTTTTTTGTGTTTACAACCATAAAACTAATTTTTATTGATGATATATCAAAATTAGGTTTTTGACTTTATTTACCTTTTAAGTATGGCTGCCACCGGAATGGAAGGATAGGTCAGTAGGTGTGTGTACTCATATGAGGTTGGTTGTGTGTGTTTTTGCATGTATGACTATATAACTAACTTTCATTGATGATTGATCAAAATTCATTTTTTGACTATAGTTACTCTTTAAGTATGGCTTCCATGGGAATGGAAAGGTAGGTCAGTAGGTGGGTGTACCTGTGTCTGTTTGGGGGGTTGGGGGTATCACCATTTGTGATACCCCCATGAAACAAACTTGAATTATCCACATTTGCGGATTGTTACCATTATAGTCTATGAGGAAAATGTCCAGAAATTTCATGTCTTTAGCTAAAAAACTGTGGGAGGAGATACAGTCCAAAAAAGCGGAGGAATAAAACGGAAGAACTAGAAAGAACAGCAATTTGGCTTTTTCAAGCCAAATTAATTACTATTCAAGCTTACTAGTTACTGGCTGCCCCTCTCCCACTCTTCTAAGATTACAAAATGCTTTTTATAGCTCATCTCAAATGGGGCCCTTATTGGAAACAGTTATTCTGTGCTGTTGGAGGCTTTATGCCAATAAATGTACCATTATACTATTACTGCTTCTGTACTTTAATTATCTGGGCCCTAGGCAAAGGTTGTTAATTGGATAATCCAGCTCCTGTATTGCTACCAGATCACATGAGAAATCAGGGCAGAGTTTTAAAAATGTAATTACCATAACTGTACTGATTACAGTCTAAAGGTTCATACACACGTGCTATAACGGGTGCCGATCCGCGATGCATAATGTGCATGAATGTCTGTTTCGGGCGATAATCGTGCCATGTATGGACACTTTCTCGGGCGAAATGGCTGTTTGGTCGAGGATCATTGCCCAACCGGCCAGGAAGATCTTCGAATGAGCATCCGTGCCTATACATGGCACGATTATTGTCCTAAAGGGTTCATACACATCGTATATAATTAAAATACAATATAGGTCAACACAATGTTTGAATGGGTTAGAAATGTTTTGTACTGTAGATTACACCCCTCCCCCAACCTTTAAGGTTATAGCAATATCAGAACATTCATGTTTAGGGGGAAAGATAGAGTTAACATCGCGCCACATTTATTCCTCTTCCCCTATGCTTTTCATAACTTCCCCTTAAGAAATAATATAAAATATTTTATTTTTTTAAGAACCACAAAAAGATGTGAAACATATTTACAGATCAGCTCATTGTTAGCCGTAAATATCCTTTCTCTACATTGCTTTCTCCCATCCCCCCCTCTCATTTTTGTCAGACATAATTACTGTATGGAACTGCACAATTGAATGAACAAATATTATAATCCCAACCCCCTCCCCTTCCTTTATATACAGTAGTGGTATGGCCCACTTACTATGATCCCCTTGTCACTGCTATCAGTCTAGGGTAGACTGTGAGGAATGACATTATATCACAAGGCTCCATGCTTAATGAGCATCTAAATAAATTGTTTTGAAGAATTTGCTTCATTAATTCCAGTTATTGTTAATTCTTTGACTTGGATGAATTGTTGTACAAGTTTGGAACAAGCTGGGCCCAGACTTACATGTTTTCCTATGGTTTTACAGCCAGATTGCAAACATTCAACATTTCATCAACATTAACTGGAAAAATAAATGTTCTATTCTACTTTAGAATTCTTTACAGCCTACAAACATTGAGTGCTGCCTTGAGAACCTGTTAGACCCAATGTGAAATTAAGAATGTTTTGCACTTTTATTCCTTGTATTCTGTGCCATTGACTACCGAATTATATTTATAGGGGAAAAAAGACTCAATAGGTCAATAAAACATTGAGGACATATAGGGGCTGATGTAATAATTGTTGCTAAATTGTTCATGTGCTATTAATCATCAGCAACCAACCAGATGTTATCTAACTGTAATAGCCGACATTAAAAGCTAACATCTAATTAGTTGCTGCAAAATAATATCACTGACCAACTTTTATAACTATTATGCTTATGTTGACCTGCCACCCCACCCTTAAAGAAGAATTAAAAAAATCTAAAACACCAATAAACTGTAGAATTTCACTATATTAAATAGCATTAAAATAAGTGAAACCCACTACAAGAACAAAATGTGTATGTGCAGTGACTGTCCACACACCTGACCTCAGTCACATGCTCCCTTACCTAATCTGTGCTTTAAAAGGATTGGCTAGAGGCTAAGTGCGTGTGACCAACTGTAACAAGTATCTTAGGACTGAGCATGTGTAAAGAACACAATGGTCAGTGACCACACTGTGTGATACTGGGATGTTGGGACATAAAACTCAAACCCTATGTTAGAAAGGTAAATTTCCTAACAACCATATCCAAATGAGAGGTGAGACACAGATTATTGCTTTTATATTAATGTGATTATCCTTCTTAAAGAGTGTTGTTCTTAGTCTTTAGCTTTCCTTTAAAGGACATGTCCACCCCCAAAACTAAAATGTAACCCCATACTGGCCCCACTGTGTAGTTTAAAAATTTTTTACCTTACATCTTACATCTTACCTTAAAAAAATCTACCTTACATCTCTGCTCCTTATGATTTTCAAAGTCCAGGAAAGTGAAGAGAAGGAGCTGTCAGTGAGTAATCCTGTCCTTGCAATTTCCGTAACCTCAGTAAGGCTGAGGGATTCACGCTAGGTGCCACATGCGCAGGGGAGCCCTTCCCCCCACCTCCCTCCCACCATCCGGATCCATCCTATGCAACCGTGGCACCTAGCATGAATCCCTTTGGCCACAAGGTAGGTACTCCCTGCCCACCCAAAACCGCCAAAATATTTCTTTTAAAAATGCTCAGAAGATTGCTACTTACAGACCATTCTCTCCCACGGCATCTTCAATGATGTCAGCCGCGCCTGTAATTGGCTGTGTCTTAACCATTCACAGGCACAGCTGCTGGTCTGGCCCCTGCTTGCAACTTCCACAAACAGGGAGCCGGATCAGAGAATAGCAGGAGAGAAGGGGCTGTAAGTAGCGATCTAAGCATATTTTTAAGGAAATAAATCGCTGTTGGGGGTGGGCAGGGGTCACCTACCATATGGGAAAAGTTCATTTTTTGGGTGGACATGCCCTTTAAATCTTCTTAAAAAATACTTTTTAAAAAAAGATAAATAATTTTAATCTAACCAAACTGTTTTTTTATCTCTATTATTCAGACTAACTCAGCTCCCTGCAGAGTAAGGGCAAAGATAGGGTAGAGGAACAGCTCAGGAAGGGCATGTCCACCCCAAAAATTTAACTCATTACTGGCCCCACTGTTAAAAAAGTTTTTCTGTAGTGTAGGACACCCTAGCCCACCCCAACTGCCATTTCGTTATGTTAAAAAAGCAGCAGATATGTACTTATATTGCTTCATTCCCCTGGCGCTCTGCATTCCCCGCATCTGTGATTGGCTGCCTCTCAGCCAATTAAAGCCTGTTGGGCATCAGTGGAATTGCTTATTCTACTTTCCCATCCCCTTCTTGCACCCATAGAATTAATTAGATCAGCAGTTTTCCCAGTCTCATACACTACATAACATAACACCTGTCAATACAAATAATTGTTACCGTACCCTTTATAAGTGAATATTATAATGGAATTGGAATATTCGGTGGTGTATGTACCACTATGGAGATGGAAGAGGGAAATTGTCCGGGGAGAGCAGAAAGAAATCTGCAGAATAAATAATAGCCCATATTAGTAAGAAGGAGTGTGCGGGAGACGAGGGATGAGGGATGAGCAAGAACTTAGTGGGACTGTGAAAATATAAACTGAAAATAGAGAGAAATAATGTAGAAAACCTTTTATAAAATAGAGGGAGATAGATGGAAGAAGCAGAGGAAGAAGAACAAAAGAACAGAGAGAATAGATAAGAAGGTTAATAAATGATGTGTTTGCCATGTTCATCTAAATGAAGGTAATAGGGGTTACAGGGTATATTATACGGGTAGATTTTCAATTGTCTCTGTGGTCTGTTGGTATTTTGCTGAATACAACGATGCCATCTTAATTAGAGATGGGATCTGGGTCCGACACGGAACCCCTCGGTTCTTAAATCCGAATTTTTGATGATAATCGAACGTTCAAAGCTTAAGCTCCTTGAAAATAGCCTTGAATGTTCAATAATCGAAAAAATACAATCTGAAATTCGAAAGTAGTTTCTGACCGTATTTTCGAGGATTATCGAACATTCGAGGTACGTTCCGTTTTCAGATTTTCACGAGATACGTAAATCCGAAAACAGGAATGAAACTTCCAAATTTTGCCCATCTCTACAAACAATGAATATAAAACGTAGCAGGGCTTTGTCCTGTTGCAAAGGACGTTTTATTGTCTGCTCATTCATCTGGAGCCCTGTGTGCCATAGAGCGTGTATACAGAGCCTTAAAGAGATACAAATTTGTATATTTTTTTTATGAACACTAACCCCATCATCCTACTCCCTTCTGAAAATGAAAAGATATTAAAAGTCATTTTAAAGTTCTATGGCCTTTTTATAAATATAGTCCTAGAATTCCTCTGACAATGCACTTAGAATAAAGGTCCATACAGACGCACAAACATGGACCAAGTCTATGGGCACTCGGTCAGCTGTTTCACCATTCAGTCCGGCATTGTGGATGATCTGACCCAGCAGATCATCAACAACAACCATCCGAACATCCATAGACGAACTGATTCTCAGCCAAAATAGACGCTTATCTTTCAGTTGTGCGTTGTGGGTCATCCCCGCAAATGTATATAGACTATAGACACCACAAAGAAAAATATAATTAGAAGCATTGGGAATAAACTGTATAAATAATAAGCTGTATCACTTAGATGTGAAGGGTAATGTAAAGATTTAGCAGAATAAGTGCATTAAAAAGCCTGTTCCAGCATGTGTGTTTCATAAGTAATATCCAGGAGAAGGTGTTTTAGAGCCAAGTTTTAAGCCAGTTCCACGTGGCTTATATACAGATTCACAGTCTAGCTGCACCAAAATAAGGTTTTGTAAGGATTTCATACATTCATTGCTATTTTGCACAGAACACTGCTTTTTTAAATCAGACTTACTTTGTATGTATTACAAATAAAAACATAGTAGTATTAGAAAATTGAACAAGCAACAGTAAGTAAAGCTACCCATACATTGGATGGGCAAATGTTCTTCCAATTGGGCGCAACAATTGGAAATCTGATCGTTAGAACCACTCGAAGTTTCCTACCTTTTGCCACCGATCGTGAAGATGGAATTGCCGGAAAATTTTCCTTCTGGCTTGATCTTTTGTCTGATAAACTGTTCAATTTTGTTGAGCAGTCATTCAGAAAAGCAGCATACACGGGATTGAATTTGAAGCAATCATATTTACAGAATAGCTCAAAATATCGATCTCGTGTATGGGGGCTTAAGTCTTTGTTTTTTGATGTATAAAATAGTGTGGTTTACCAGATTCTGTATTGTATCATGCCTAAAGAAGAAGCATACGTCCTTCAAAAGCTTGCGTTGTTCTATCATATTAGTTACCCAATAAAAGGTATTACTTTATATCTTTTAAAGGGCATGTCCACCCCCAAAACTATCTCTGCTTCTTATGGTTGTCCTGCAGTGCTTATCCAAGGTCCAGGAAACTGAAGAGTAGGAGCTGTCTTCCTGTGGGAAACGTTTCTGCCTCCTACTTGTCCTCTAAGAGGACAGTGGCATGCGCAGGGGAGACCTTTCCCCCCTCCCTCCCATTCTCCTGAGCCCTCCATGGCTGCCCTTCACCTACCATAAAAAGTATTTTATATAATGTAGGGCATTCCTGCCCAACCCCAATTGCTAAAAAAAGAATCAGAACTCTACTTACAGCCCTTTGCTCCTGCAGTGCTCTGCATTTCCAGCAGCCACATCTGTGATTGGCTGCCCTGCTCCTGTTTGCAAGTTCTGGCAGACAGAGGGCCAGATCACAGCACCCCCAGGAGCAAGGGGCTGTAAGAGTTCTGGTTCTTTTTTATAGCAATGTAAAATAGCGGTTGAGGTTTGCAGGGGCGTCCTACATTATATAAAAAAAACTTTTTAGAGGGTGGAGATACCCTTTAAAACTAAAGCAGAAAAAAAAATGGTAGTTGACATAGGAAAGGATAGAAAATTAAAATCACATGCAGGTTATCAATTTTCAGATTATGTGACATATTTAGAAATAGCCTCATTACCTAATGCTGTATTCACAAGGGCAGATTATCTGGATGATATATGGGATATATATATATATATATGTATGGATATGATTCAGGCCAATAGGTTAGGAAACAAATATTATTTTACAGGAAAACTAAACTGCAAATTTTTTATAGAGCTTCCATTCTGTCTTGCTGCATTATTAAATATAAGTATAATTATTTTAACTATATTCTATACGTGTTCTATACGTTCTTAAAAAATGATATACAAAATAAAAGAATGTTGAGGCTTTTTTAGTGCTCCATGCAAGTCTCCATGTGAAAACACTTCCCTCATTTTATAAAGGGTATGAGAAGAAAATATAGGAAATGTATTGTAGCCAAGGAAGATTGTTCAGTGCTAAAAATGTAGATATCATTACAAATAGACATTCATTTGGGCTAGCTACACACGGGACAATATTTTGACCTGACCAACCAATATTTCTCTCGATTGGGTTGAAATATCTATGGTACTGTTCAGCAACATCTGTTAAACCTTCATCCACATTGGGCGAAAATTAAACAGACATATCAGTAAACCTTGTTCTCCTGTTGACCGCACAACTGGTCATGCTAAAATATTAGTGACAACAGTTTTTGCTGCAGTCACTGTTTTTTTAACTCTGACCAGCTGATAGATATTGGTGACCGGTGGATCGGATAAAAATATTGACCCAATTTAAAATGTAGAGTTATCCAAACCTTTAAATTCAACATAATTTTTAACTCTGTGTTTTAACACAAATAATTGATTAATGACCTTAATCTGCCAATTCAGCATTTTGTCTGTGTATAAATAAATGCAACCGAAATACTGACTTCCTGTTTGCAGGAAGTAGAGACCGTTATGGTCTTGCCCTTGACCCAGCGCCTGGGTTGATTCAGTTGCTCAGTAGGGATCTGAGCATCTTTGACACATCCAACAGACAATCAGTAGAAAGAACTGTAAGGAATATTCCAAGGATGTGGTGCATCCTGGGAAGAAGAAGGACCATTAGAACCTGAAATGTCAGCTCACTAATGTCAACAGCAGGGAACAGCAATGGGTATGAAATCAACTGATTTTTCAAAATGGAAGAGAATATGTAGAATAACTAAGACGGCATTACACAAACTAACAATTTAACCAATATTGATAATTTCCACTGAACTGTCCCTTTAAGTTGTACATGCAGTAATATCAGGCTACTGGCACAGGGGCTGCTATACTGTATCTGTGAATCTGCTCCAACCTACCCAGCCTTACATCAGCCTTCAAATTTAAGAAATGTGTTTCCAGAAGTTCCAGTTAGCTTCTTTTTGATAAATGACTCATTCGTTTTACACAAACATACAAGGACATGGGGAAGGGGGTTGGAAAGTGACACAGTTATTAGGCAAAGCAAAGCCATAGATAATCCTAATTTTTCAATTATAAAGGAGCCTGCAGTTGTTTTATTCTGTGGCTAGTTAGTAAAGCCTACAAAAAAGAAGGGGATATTTGAGATAAAACAGTACACTACACAGAAACAGTTAAAAGTGGATTAGTCACCAGATGAGCTCAGAGCTGAAAAATGTAATTACCCAGTATCCCAGAATATCCTTTTCTGCATAATTTATTGTTATCTTAGTGAGAGGGCTGACAGCTTTCCTCTTAATGCAATTTTATTGATTATTAGAATAGCCTGTTCTTCATGTGGTGTCCAAGAGGGAGATGCATATCATTTTGTCATCTTTTGTGGAATAAGTCTATACAGGGGCTTCTTAGAATAGCTGCACATTGGGAAAGCATTATATAGGTAAATTATCAAAACATAACTAATAAAGCTTACGCAGAGATCAGCATAGATTTGAATTTACTTGTGCAGCAACCTATTGAACCAATTGGCAATCAGCTTTGTCTGAACTGGAGAAACGGGAGTGCCCAGAGGAAACCCAGGCAAGCACAGGCACAGGCTTCTAAAAAAGTTTGAAAGTCCGAAAACAGACCCATTAAAGTCAATGAGGGGTAAATAGTTCGGAAAGTTCTAATGAACTTTCTGAAATATGGCAGAGTAAACTTACCTTACAGGCCTCTGGGACCTGGGAGATGGTCTGGGGAACACGTCCGTGCATAAAACCTGGACGTAGCACACGCACGCGCTACTTCCGGTTTCCGGTTTCTGATTGGTCAATTTTTCAATGCTTGGTTTACATTAACCAATCAGATTTTCCAGTTTTTTTCTTGGAGAAGAAATCTGTCATAGGGAAAATAAGAAGATGGGGTCCCCTTGGCTCCCGGGCCCCCCTGCTCCCTGGTAGTTGCACCCCCGGCAATGTTGTTTTTTCTATAATGAGGTTTGGACCTGTAACAAAGGATTGTCACATTTTGAGATTTTATATATATATATATATATATATATATATATATATATAAAATACCTTTATATGGTCCAATCGTGTGTTTGTCTTATTCGGACGAACAAAAGGTCGGTGGTCGGTTGCGGCCGCAAGAAGAACCCATAATATAATTTGTCCCAACTGACCGAAACCAACCCTGACGATCAGTCAGGCCAAATTATTGTATGGTGTGTACCCCAGCTTAACAGCTATTCGAAAATTAACACAACCACAGAAACCATTTCTAAATTTACCAAAGTATACCGAGAATGGCCAACACTAAGTGGTCGTACCATGTTAATGGATACAAGAAAAGAATGTAGTCCATACACCTTTAATTATTAACAAAATTAAGCCGAAAACTAATACCGCCACATATCACCATTTCACCGCAATATATGCAGCAAAATGGCGACGTGTGGAAGTTTTTATTGCTTTATAAATGTGCCAGCCGATCTTATCTATAAATAAGTGGTGAATTATAAATATGTGGTGAAAAGCACTCAATCATATTTATAAAGTGGCAAAAAGTGTTTTTTAGCGTTGTCAAGCCATTAAAGGGCATGTCAACCCCCCCAAACTAAAATTCCACCAACTACTGGCCCCACTGTACAATTAAAAAAATTCCTTACCTTCCTGCTCCTTGTGGTTCTTCTGTAATGAATCTTCAAAGTCCAGGAGACAGTAGGGAAGAAGCTGTCTTCCTGTCCAAAAGGTCTCTGCCTCTGATGTGTCCTCTGACTTGCTTTTAGCATGCACAGTGGAGCCCGTTTTCCCCCCTCCCTCCCGATCCCTCTGTGGCTTCTTATCATCCAGTGTAAAAATCTCTTCATATCTTGTAGGGCAAACCCTCCCACCCCCAACCGCTATATTCATGCTTCATAAATCTCTTCCAATCTGTACTTATGCCTCCTCGTTCCAGCGCCGTTTTCATTGATGGCAGCCGCGGCTGTGATTAGCTGCCTCTCAGCCAATCACAGCCACGGCTGCCGGTCTGGCCCCCTGCTTGCAGTTCCGGCAGGCAGGGGAGCCGGACCAGAACAGTGCAGGAACGAGGAGGTGTAAGTAGCGATTGGAAAAGATTTATGAAGTATGAATATAGCGTTTGGGGGTGGGAGGGTATGCCCTACAAGATGGCAAAAGTTTTTAGAGAGGGTGGACATGCCCTCTAAAAAAAACCAAGCTTGAGGTGTTAAAAATGCATTAGTGTGCATATTTCTAAAATAGAAATGGGACCCTGAAAGGTGTCAGTATATTACTGTGTGTTGCCAATAAGGCAATGAATATAGCAGAGAAAAGGTTACAGTTTATATATACAGCAATATATATACGGCAAAAATAACGTTATTTGCCATAGCGAAGTCCGGCATTAACAAAATAGTGCTCCTTAATAAATACGCCCCCCCCTTTTTTTTAAATAAGTATAACGATAATAACAGAAATCGCCATTGTCCAGCAATACAAAAACTAAAATATTAGTGTCTCCATCCTCCAATGTAAAACAGAAACCCAGACAGAAATACATTTTATGTGTGTGGAGAAACAATATACATGGAAGGGGCAAAGGGCATGTCCAGCCTAAAAAAAACTTTTTATAGAAATGCACTGAAACCCCCAAACCCTAATTTCGCATTATATATAATTCCCAAAGGTGCCCCTTATGTGACTTACCTGACCTATTCCCTTGCTGTCCTGGTGCTGCCCCCTGCTCCTGTTTTAGGCTTGTTTCGAGCAAGAACAGAAGCAAAAAGTCGCTTCCTGGTTGCGGCTGTCAGATAATTAGGTGTGGCGTCACTTTGCGACTTGATTGACAGCCTGATCATGTACTGTCACTTCAGGGGCATCATTGGGAATTATGTATAATGCGAAACCGAGGTTTGGGGGGGGGGGTTGCTGTGCATTTATATAAAAAGTTTTTTTAGGCTGGACATGCCCTTTAAGTTACACTGCATTGTGAATGTGCTAATTTTTAACTGCAAAGTGCAAATAATGTTACTCCCAATGAGTTTTTAAATGGCAAGTACCAAGATTGTCTTCAGGCCCCCAACAGTGCACATTTCCAGAATAAGCCCATAGGAGACAGAAACAATGAATCATTTTGACAGATCCACCTGTTCTGTTGATTGACCCACATGACCTTGTGTTTGCTTTAGTTATTCTGGGATAAATGGCCACCACTTAAGCAACCGTAATAATAAGTTTTGGTAAATTTAAATGAAAGTAATAATATTGATATTTGACTAATGTTTTATAATTTACTAAAAGCACAGCTATATACTGAACTACTGCAAATACTTTTTTAATAATTAATAATAACAGCTTGGGTTTATAAACAAATGAATCCAATTTCATTTAAGGCATTTTATGTAGTTTCTATCATAAGAAATGCAGTAAAATCCTTCCAGGATGTTCCTTTGTATAGCTGCAAAATGGTTGGTTGTAGCCAAATACACAATTTGCCTAGACCTAACTCCCGGTGCACATAAAATTATTATAAGATCATTAGGGATAAAGCAAGACATGTGATAGATAGCCATAACATCCTGGGTGACTTACAAAGTGACCACAAAGTCTGATCATTGCTGATGACATCATTCAGTCATAAGAGGTCTAATAAATAACCCTATTGTCAAGGGAATGGAAAAGCAACTCAATCATGTGACTTTTTCCACATGTGCAAAGGCTGAAGCATACATTTGATCATGTGCAGTGTTTTGTAAACTAAATAATTGTTATGTAATAACATGGGGAAAATATTGTAACCCATTCCAAACAAATAGATCTTTGCTTTCATAACTAAATAACACCCAATAAAATATACAGTGTATACAAAAATAATTGGCTTACCAGTAAATGAGAGTGAATTTATATCTCACTTTAACAGAAACTTTTACGAGTTCAGGAGCTAAACCTAAGGTAATATAAATATCCAGAAACCAGCCAAGCCAGCAACAGGTAGTCACAATCAGAACAGTAGAAAAGAACAGCTAATCCAGGAACAAAACTAGACAAACAGCATAGGAAACCAAGTCTAGGAGGCTTAAGTAGGCCAGTTTATAGCATATAGCTACATCACCCAGATGCGTCATTGAAGCGCACCCACAGAGCTTGAATGAATGCTCGGAATGCCTAAAACCCTAATGCTCGGAATGCCTAATTGGACACTCAGGGCTGCCAATCTAGGCGTTCATGTGCCATAACAGAAACAATACAATTCTATATCAGTAAGGGTGTATATACTGAATAGAATTGCAAAAATAGCTACATTAAATATATAAAATGGATCTCCAATTATTAGCAAAGATGGCCAAAACTGCCAGGTTTCATTCCATTTTTGGATTTTCAGATCTCGGGAAAATCCCAAAGATCCGAAAATCCAAAAACGGAACTTAAATTCGGGACTTCTCAGCGCGTTTTTGATTTTTATTAAATGTTTGAGCGATTTGAGTTTTGAATGATCAAAAATATCAAATATAAAATATATAAAATATAAAATATCTCTTCGATAATCCTCAAAAAGACGATCGTAAACTATTTTCGAGTTTCCGACCGTATTTTCGAGTATTATTGAACGTTCGAGGCTATTTCGAAAAATTTTAAAAATAGCTTGAACGTTCGATCAAAATCCAAAACGCGACCCAAAGTCCCGAAATCTGAACAATCCGTCCAGTTTCGGACAGAACATTAGGATTTCGGAACCGAGGGGTTCAGTGTCGGATCCGGGTCCCATTTCTAATTATTATTATTGTTTTACCAGCACTTATAATGTGGCATTGCAATAGAGATGCTTCTAGCAAGTTATCTCTTATTGTTGCAACAAATTACCTCAAATTACCTCCACTGTTTATAATAGCATACACCTATATAAGCGACTGTCAGCTGAAAATGCCACAGATTCTTCTTCTATATTTCATATTCACAGTTGATTGCAAACCAAAAAGCCTAAGCTACAAATCCATTATAAAAAGAAATGTTAGTCAATATTGGTAACATAAGTTAATATATGTTAACTGCCTTGTAATGTGGTTTTCAGATGATTGGGATTGCGTATATTCAGGGCTGTGTTCCCTTAAAGGCAGGTGCGGATTTACACCTAAGGAGCCCACCCCTAAACACAGCCCGCCCCTAAACCCCACCTTTTTCTCTTTTTTGGAAGAAAATAGACTACAAGGGGGTGGATTGGTGAACACGTAGATAGTCGATAGCACTACCCTCGTGGAGAGATAGCACTGCTCTCCTAGGCGCATGCCCAATGGTAAATCTGGGCCTGCTGCTAGGGATGTGCAGTAGTTTTGTTTCAAACCTGGTTTCTGGGGCACAACTATTGGTTTTGTTGACTTTGAGTGCCTAAAAAAGTGGGTTTAAGAATCTGTATTATTTTCTATTATCTGCACCTGACTAGTGACACATGCACGTCACTTCTTAGGAAACAGTGGTTTCCCTAAGTAGACCCCATGGTACCAGAATCAAAAGTTTATACTCCAGCACACTGGAAATGGCAGCTTGTCAAATGTCTATCCTAAAGACTTCTCTGCATGAGCTTGGTTATGTGCTGTGTTGATTTCCATTGGTTGGGGCTTATGGAAAGTCACAGAAAAGGATGGTAGCCCTTTAACAACCAAACATAAATCTAACTATCAACAAAACTGAAACTTAAATATTAAAAATAAATTAATAACATTAGAATTGTGAAGTTACTACCACCATTATAAGTATACATAGTACTGAATTAAAATATTCATAGTACATTCCTTTCAAAATATACAGTATCATACAATGAGTGGTTGGTTTTTGTTTCTGGCTCTTTTTATTAAAATTGTGTTGTTTTTGTCTCTTTAGAACTCAGCCAACAGAGGAAACTGGAGTTTGGCCAAATAACCAGTTTGAAACTGAGAGACTTCAAGCAATGATCTTGGCCTCTGCAAATGGTCGGTGTTTCTAAAATATACAGTATGTGTGAAGCATGAAACAATGCAGACGTCTAAACGTAGAGCTAGGGGCCCCCTGCCAGCATTGTTCATTGTGGTTCAGTGTTATAATTTTAGTCTACATTACTTTGAATAAGTTTACTATGAAAACAAAAAAAGGAAGAACTATCTAAGTGGGACAGTTTTGTGGGACCAAACTATAAAATGCCTGCATTGAACTAGAAGTAGTGCTGTACCAAGGAGCTCTGATCCTCTCCATGCAACACTTTCAACTGTATTAATCACAATCTGTAGGGTGTGTTATGGTGAGAGTTAAAGCAAGGCAAAGCAACACATTGCTGCAAACGTGCTTTATTGACCAGTGCTCTTTTTCATGTGTTTCAATCATTTAAAGGGCATGTCCACCCCCAAAACTATAATCCCCCCAACTACTGGCCCCACCATGTAGTGTAGTTTAATCCTTACCTCACATCCCAGCTCCATAGGGTTCTCCTGTAAACCCCCCCCCCCAAAGTCACCATAAATAACCACAGGAGGATAGCAGGGCTCTGCTGCTATCTTGCCTCCGGTAGATATTTGCCATGCACATGCAGCCCTTCTCCCCCTCCCTCCCTTCCCTCCTCTCCCTCCCGTTCTACTATCCCTCCCCCTAGCATTAAACCCCTTAATATTCTGCTCCCCCATGTCCCCCGCCCCAACCGCATGTTTTTTTTCCAAAAAGCTCCCCAAACTCTTACTTACCTCTCGCTTTCCTCCGTGCACTGAATGACCGGCAGCCGCGTCCGTGATTGACTGCCACTCAGCCAATCACAGACGCGATGCCGGTCCCGCCCCTCTGCTTGCATTTCGCAAGCAGAGGGCCGGCAGTGCGGCGGAGGATCGAGGGAGGTAAGTAAGAGTTTGGGAGCTTTTTGAAAAAAAGAAACATGCGGTTGGGGCTGGGGGGGGCATGGGGAGCAGAATATTAAAAAACGATTTTAGGGGTGGACATGCCCTTTAAAGATAACACCACAAGGGGAAGTGACATTTTTACTTAAAGGGTATGTCCACCCTTCTAATAAACTTTTTATATAATGTACTGCTCCTTCCCAACGGTATTACTATTATTCACAGAAAGTGCTCTGATCTTTACTTACCATGCCTCTATCCTTCACCGCACTTCCCCGGCCCTCTGCTTGCACGGAAATGCAAGCAGGGAGCAGGACCGGCAGCCGCGTCCGTGATTGGCTGAGAGGCAGTAAAGATCGGGGCACTTTCTGTGAATAATAGTAATGCGGTTGGGGCTGGGGGAGCAGTACATTATAAAAAAAGGGTTTATGGTAGGAGGAGGGAGACAAAATCGGGAGGGAGAGGGAGGGGGAAGGAAGGGGAGAATGGCTGCAGTGCGCATGCCAAACTTCTACCGGAGGGGCGACAGGAGGCAGAGTCCTATATGGAATCTGTTATCCTTCTGGTGGGCAGTTTTTGGGATTTTGGGGGGGGGACTACAGGAGAACCATATGGAGCTGGGATGTAAGGTAAGGATTTTTACACACTACATAGTGGGGCCAGTAGTGGGTTAAAATATAGTTTGGGGGTGGACATGCCCTTTATGTTCTGCACACAAAACCCTTAACCTAAGTTAAAACCAATTAAATCTATTATTCACAGGGAGGTGAGAATGTTTATTCCCAACACCTTGTGAATAATAGAACCCCAGGATTAAAAGTCTTTAATCCAAAACCTGGGGAGTCCAACAACCTCCTAATATGTCTTTTTTGATTTGTCCCATGTTATTTCGAGAAGTTCTACATTGATATACAAACCAACAATTGCACATATTCAACCTGTAATGTACATTTAGCATTAGTATTAGAGTAATCGTACACATAAGTGCAACTATAGTCAAGTACATATGCTAATTATAGAAAAGAAATAGAAGAAGCAATATAAGTAATGCAATATCTTATGAAAAGGACTTCGCTCTATAATCATTTAAACCCCTGGGTGGGAGTGAATTAAGTTTCTTGATCCAGAAGGTCTTAAGCTGCAATAGCATTTTTATTGATATTATTGCTTTAATTTGGTCTAATTATTTCTAACACTAACCATTTAATTGTCTGTTTTTAATAACTATGTGAGTTAAAATGTATAACTGATCTGTCATAAGCAAAATCTGGTTTACAGTTTTAATGTCCTTTCTACCCTGGAGCAGGGTAACATACTTCCTGTCAAGCTTGAGAAGGGGCCAATATTGCCTTACAGCCTTACAGTCCTTTTTATAGTCCTTCCTACTCTGCTGGAGGAATGTGGAGATAAATGAACACCTTCGGGGAGATTCAATGACACTAACCCCAGCATTTTAACTTTGTGCTATCCATAATACAATCCCATAAACGTGAATGGGATTGGATCACGGTATTGCGGAAAGGTAAGACGTTGGGGTTAGCACTCATTAAACGACCCAATACAACTCTATGCTATGCGGTAGTGCCAAACTATTTATACTTAACTATCGGTGAATTATATTGGGTGCACTGCACTATTTCCAAAAAGATTTGGAAGAGGTGCAGTGCCCTAAAATAAGGGTAAAATGCATGTTAACCCAATATGACGTTGAAATACTAAGAATAACCAATCCAGATTCACACACATGATCTGTCAATAATGTTCCTTCTTGAGTGCATGAAATTGTATTTATCCGCATACAAAATAGTGTCAAGGTCTGATGAGTTTACAACTTATTTTCTTATCTGTATCACAGAAGCAGCTGAGGGAACATCTGGCCTTGGAGGAGGAACAGGAACCATGGGTCTTAGTGCTCGTTACGGACCTCAGTTTACCCTGCAGCATGTCCCTGACTACAGGCAGAATGTCTACATTCCAGGAAGCACACTGACTCCCACCAATGGAGCAGGAAAACGTGATGGAAAGGGGAACAAAAAGAAATCAACCAAGAAGGAAAAGAAATAGTCTACAATTACTAGCAGGGCAAAAGTCTTAGAGGCATTCCCTTCTTAAAAAATCTAAGGGGAAAATTTTGAATGTCATCTTTAAGGGTAACAAATTCTGAATATTGTAGGCCATCATCAGAGTTATTGAAAATCTATTTTAACCTCTGAAACAAGTGCCCTGTCAATATTAGCCACCATTTTGTACCAGTGCAAGGTAATTTCA
Source organism: Hymenochirus boettgeri (assembly GCA_019447015.1). Taxonomy (NCBI): domain Eukaryota; kingdom Metazoa; phylum Chordata; class Amphibia; order Anura; family Pipidae; genus Hymenochirus; species Hymenochirus boettgeri. Next base: position 42,251,133 of record CM033471.1, read on the forward strand.
CAGCTGATGATATGCACTCTTTTTACAAACTGCTAAGCAAAATATGATTGGTTTCCACATGTATCAGTGGAACTTCTTCCATTGTAAATAATTACAGCAAAATAGTTATTTATAATTTATAAACGGTCAGGTATTGAAGAAACAGCCCAAACTTATCCTTTTAGTCCTTTCCCCAAATTCCTATTATTTTAAGAATCCCAGAATTACTGGCAGTAATTAAGTGGGATTAAATAAATAGTGCAGCTTACAATTTAGGATGGGTTAGAAATATACGATGCGGAAGGACACAAGAATTTGAAAGCAAAGCAGTTCTTTGGTCATTGTCTTCTTTGGCTGAAAAAAACCCCAAGTAAACTTGTACGCATGTCCTTCAAGAAGTAAAGTTATTTTGAAAACCGGGAACAATAAAAATATTCAGTGGTCAAATAATTAAAAACAAATTATATGTAGTGATTGTACAGCTACTAATGAAAATGTGTCAATGGTGTTATATTAATACTGTACTTATTGGTGTTTTGGTTACTCTTTTTTTTGGAACAACGCAAATTGTAAAGAATGCCATCTTTAAGAAAAAATATCAAGAACTGGGAGAGTTGTAAACAAAGCAACAGTAAAAGAAACACAAAATAATACACGTAAAGTTATGTGGAACAAAAACCTATGGCGTTTTATGTTTTTCTCTGCTCTTAAAGAGAACCAGAGAATTTTGTACACTTCTGCACAATGGAATGCATGTCTAGACCTCACACTGCATCTGCAACTCCACCAGACTTTGTTGCATGTTTCCAGCATGGGGTAATTCATTCTTTATATAGGATGGTACATAAGTAAGCCTGTTTAGTGCAGGTCAGTTAAGTTTAAGATTAGAAAAATAAAAATAGTTTAAATGGGGGAAGGGGGTAAAGACACAGACCAGTGACTTAGAAAAGAAAAACTTGGTTCATTCCATTAAACTGTAAAAACAATAATCCATACAGGTTATTATTTGGGGTAAATATTCACAAAACTGTATACAGTGCAGAAAATGAATGTGAGAAATGGGGTTCCAGGCAAAGCAGAATGTCTTAGTGCCTCAGAGGAAACTTAATGGAATTCTCGACCCTTTAGCCTGTTATTAAACAAAAAAAGTAATTACTGTGAACAAGTATTTTGGGTTCTAAACTGGAATTGAATCCTCAGAGAAACCCAAGATTTTCTGAAACACTGTTCTGAGTTATCAGATGTTTGCAACCACTTGAAGCATTTGTGTTCTACAGAGAAAAGTCATTGTAATAAAACAGAAGGTTCTTTTAATTTCAAACGCAACACTAACATTTGAATAGCAAGCCCACTGTATCATTTAAAATGATCAATTTACTTAAATTATACCGACTGAATAGATATTTATCTACCGAGTCTGTAACGCGTGGGCAGATATGTTTGTTGAGCTTCTATTTAGATGTCGCAAATGGATTTCAACTGTAAAGTAACTTAACAAATTGCTAAAGGCCACAGGTTTCCCACATCTGATGGCCAAGTATCTACCCAAAAAGCATCTCATTTTACTTAACATTTTTTTACAGTTAAAAAATGAAGCAGCTGAAGCGAATGCTATTGCTTTTCTGTGAAAATATATTTGAATATTTTCATATCCCGCAATTACGCTAGGATTTAGACGCTTACCTTACACAACCCTGTTCTTTTATTAATCTGTTATGACAATCTTATAGTTTTCTTCTATCCATTTATAGATTATAAAAAAGTGCCTCTTTTAAGAAGGCCAGCAAGAGAGAAGCAGGATATATTGAAATAAACTGTTATTATTATATGTTCTTCAAACGATTTATATTCTAAGACCGACTTCCTTGGAAAAATCAAGCTTAAAAGATGTATCTCTCTTTTGGCAAAATCAAAAGTTATTATTCTTGCTATTGGCGCTATAGTTTTATCTACTATAACCATTAACTTATCATTCCTACGCCATAATCCCTAATAATTCCCAAGGTACAGTAAGCAACCAGGGCAGATTATACAGTAATGTATTATAATCTACTCTACCCTCCCCCCCAGGGTTCAGATGTAGTAAACCATTTACATTGCTTGTAATGCAATCAGATAGGGCAGTCAGGTGAATAGTTTAGCAGTAGATGACATTTTAATATTTTATTTTCTTTATAATAAAATTCCTCATTGTAGAAAAGCTATCGTCTTGTACAAGTAATGTGTTTATTTTCATCCCTGTAGCTAACTTGTGGACAACAGTATTTTAATATCCTCTTATATTTCTGTGTGGTTTGTGATATCAATGTACATGAGATGAAATGCACCTGTCCTTTCAATGTGTCTAACGAATTATATCTACATATGATATATAGGCTTATACCCTTCCCTGTAACCATCTAAGCCCAAGTCATTGTATCACATGCAAGTTTTATACTCTGTTTTTTATATTGCTTTCTTTCTTTGGGAAAAAAAAATAAATAAAATGTTTTCTTCGAAAAACTGTAAACCTTTTCTATGTGTGACACTATGTGTGTATGTGGTATTAAGGCCGATTACACAGGTAATCCATTTGGAGACTACTGTTTCATTAAGGCTTAGCAGGAGATGACCCACAATGTCTTATTAACATAGTACTTGGAAACTATGTTTACTTAGAGAGGATACACTAGGAAAAATAGATTAGGCCTAATAAACTTACAGTAATGCAAATTGCTAAAGGGATCTAAATTCTTAGCTCTCTAAAGCTGAAATATACTGGTAAGACAAATTACTTTTGGCCTTTTTGGGCCAATCTGAGGATCTAGTGAATGTGACGGCCCACAGACATACTGTAAATTAAAAACACTAATTGGCTGAATTTTTTTCCCCTGCAATCGTACGTGCACCTTTAATGTTATGCTGGGTACACACAGTAATGATAACAGAATAAACCCATTATTGGCCACATGTGTTGTGAAAAATCACGTTGCCAACAAACCATGGCCACGAACTTTGGGACCAGTCAGCTCTGACCAAGAAATTCCATTGGTTGCTGTCAGCTTCCTATACCTATACTATATTTAATGTATCCCAGCAGTTCCTCTCAGCACCGACTATGCTATGGGAGCATCGGTACACGCTCAGAGGAGGAATCCCCGGGTAAGCCCTTCATTCAATGGTGTGATGTCAGGGTTACCCAGGAATTCTTTCTCTGAGCATGTGTCAAAGCTCTCAGAGCATATGCAGCGATCAGCAGAACTGCTGTGATACTAAAAATATCAGGAGGATTTACTGAAGAGGCACTTTTGAAACTTTGGGGGGTAATCTAGCTAAATATAAATTATTATTGTTTTGGGGCAGACTTGTCCTTTAATGCTGGACATACATCAACTAGATATTAGGTCCATATGAAGTTCAATCAAATATTTTGTACTGCTAGCCTTACATATTACTGATTGCTATGATTTTTTTAGGCTTACAGTATTTTTCTATTATAATTTATTTCACAGTGTGTTATTCCATTAGCCTTTTGATGGTTTAAAACAGTTTTGGAAAATGCCTTGCACATTTTACAGGATGATAATTACTCCCTATCTACCAAGCACAAAATATCAGAGAACACATTTTACATAATTTCATAATCATCTGTGGAGCTATTTCTCTAAACATGAAACATGTATAGTTAATAAAGACACCTACTGTGTGTGTTGTGATTGTTGGCAAAACTTGAGACAGGGTTTTGTCAAGATAGTGTTAATAATCCAGCTTGTTTCTGCAGAAATGTTTTACCAGTTCTACTGAATAACACTCTGGGAACCAAGGAAACTGTGTGATTAAAAGCTGAGACACTGTGAAATGTTGGAGGTGAGAGCAGGAAAGTACGGGGGAAAAAATATAATTTCATTTGTACAGTCAGGCTGATGTAACTGCACATGGAAGAATTATTTTATAGGACTGTTTGGAAGATAAACCTTTAATGATGACTTGTACTTTTTTTAAGATGGCGACAAGGGCCAATTCAAACAGCTGGTTTGCTAACATAGCAACCACATTGCATGTACTATAATTAGGCCAAAAGTAAAATGCTAAAAAAAATGACCTGGTTGGTAGGTTTTAAGACCGAAGACTGGATAAAAAAACAGGAAGTGAGTAATCTAGTATTCCATGCTCGGTGCATCTACATTTCAAATGGAAAGTTGATTGCAAATCAAACATGGGGTTGTCCCAACATTACTCAATATAAGGAGGGATAAAAAAAGGTAATGGAAGAAGAGACCAAGTATTAAGCATGTCCGCACCACACTAAACCCCAAACTTAACCTCCTTACATCTCTCTGCCATGAATTTTCACTACCTGGCATCATTTAATACTACTGGGTGTTGTGTAGCACTACCAGGCATCATGTAACACTACTTGTTGTTGTGTAGCACTACAAGGCATCATTTAACACTTCCCGTGATGTGGATGATTCATCTAGGCATGTCTAACCTGGGGCCCCAGTGTCAGACTGGCCCATGGGGTTACAGGGGAATAACCCAATGTTCACCCAAGAAAACAGAGAAAACTGCTAAAATTCTAATACAGAGCTAAAGGGACAGTAAGAAATGAATTTTAAAAAACAGTCGGAGTCAGTAGGAGTAAGATAGATATGTGAATGAATGATAATAGAGATATGAAATATTAAGTGGGCCCCTAAAATCATACTTGTGGGCCCCTGGTCTTAGATTTCCTGTTGGGCCCCAATAGTCCAATCTGCACAGTGGGGCCCTGCTCCCAGCATTCCCTGGCTGTACCAGGAGTTGTAGTTTTCAAATTTCTGGAGGACATCCTTGGATTAAACGCCACCCTAACTATTAATGTGAGTGCTGTACCTACATCAAGGAGGAAACCCCCCAGATTACAGCACGTAATGAATTGTAGCTATAGATTTCCTTAAACATGTGATCTTCCTGTTCTTATTGAAAGGACAAGCCCTATCAATGGATTCCTCACAATGTCCTTACTCTGTGACCAGATAGTTTATGGCGGCTGAAAGCCCTTTGTTTCCATAACTATGATTGATTCATTGTGGAGCTAATTTGATTGTATTATACAGAAATCCTCCCCATCCCCGAGGCAGCAGCTGCAGCCACGCTTATGAAATTGGAAATCTGGCTGGTAACAGCGCCAAGGATGGGAGGGTGTGTGTGTATGTGTGTGCAAATCAGAGCCACACAGAGCTTGGAGCAGGACACACACACAGGAGAGAAAAAGAGAAAGGGCGGGGGTGGATAAATGCTGAGCCGAGTTGATGGGGGCAGGGTGAAGGTTTATCAGATTTCCGGCAATTTGATAGTAAAAAAAAGAAATAGCAGTTCAGCCCTTCGTCAATAATTTAAGGGTGAAGGATTTATTAAGGTGATAAGGCAATGCGAAAAACCTAGGAAGCCTAAGGAAAGTGGATTAAACAGTAGCATATCCAGGGCAAGCCTAAGAGAGGGATTAGTCATAATACAAAATGTATCTAACTTTATTATTCTAATGCTGGCCATACACTCACTGCCCATAAATATGGGTGCAATGTTACATAAAACCACCCAGCCCATTTAGTTTGTGACAGACATTACTGGTGTAACATCAATCGCAAACCAATATCCCCCTGGAACGTTACAGGTAAGAAATCGATTCTTTGCCTGGCGTTACTATTGATTCGACATTCTGGTGCAATCGGACGTTGAATTAAATGTAATGTCCAGCAAGTGCATGGCCAGTATTACATATACACTCAACCTATCTAATGTCCAAACACAGTCTTTCCTCCCAGCAATTTTAACTCCCAATTGGGCCAGGGGGTTCTCCAAATGTGAGTGGTAAGTTGATGAGAGAGGTAAGTTTTGTAGTGTGTGGCCAGGATAAGGAATAAATCCCTCCCTGACACAGATGGTACAGTCTACTGGATCTGTGCCTGAATGAACTTCTATTCCCCTCTGTTTCCATTAGAAGATGTTACTGCAGTTACGAGAACTGTACACTGGAGACAAACGTACTGTTATAAATACATACAAAGCCAGAATCGACCTGAGCTGAATTTTAACTAGTGCAATATAAGACATGATAATGAAAGATCCTTCCTAAAATATTAAATCCACATACAATCAATATATGTAAATGTTAAGCCTGAGCATTGCGTATATCAAATGTCTGTTCCAGAGATGTGCAACCTATGTCCCTGCAGCTGTTTTTCAAGTACACATCCCAGCATCAGCTGACATAACACAGGATGGTGCAATTAGGTCAACAATTGATGGAAATCTGCAAGCAGAGCATTTTCAATAGAAAAAGAGTTTGGCCATGTGATCCCCTATTCTAAGTAGCCACACAGATATAGTAGTTCTCTCCATACTCCGGGCCTTTGTTAACTTGGCTCCCCGAACTCCTAGTTCCAAATGGAACCTAGAAAAGAAATCACTGACATATTGCACAATGTCCTTTTCCAATCATTCCTAGAGCACATTGTCAGTGCTGTTATGTAACACCACAAAAGAAAGAAAAACAAATCCCGTGTACAGACAAGAAGTTCCAAGACCAAATGAGAAAAAACAAATCTCTCTGAAGAGGAATGAAAGGAAGGAGGGGGGGAACGTAAGCTGTGAATTAATTCCACACGTCCTGCCAGCAGCAAGAAAAGAAATAAGAGGTGCAGAGGGAACTGAATTCTAGAGGAATCCAAAGCTCTCAGCTTTGCAACAAAAAATGGAGGGCATTCTATTAAAAAACAGGCGTCCATATAAGGGGTGGTATTTTCAATCGACTCAGTCAAACTGATCAAATAGAACCATCAATTGGACGGCAGGAAATTGCAGCCGATTGTGTGATCCCCTGATGTGGAAAACTGTTGAATGTTAAAAAGCCAGCCTTTTTAATTCCCATACATATTAGATAAATTAGATGTTTATCTATAAACAAATATAGAATCTTTCTACATCTGGCCAGATGTTTTTCCCATCGGATTTCCGATCAAGTGCAACAATCAGAAATCCGATCGGCAGAACCCCTTGGAGCCTCACACCTTAAGACTATGGAGATGGGGTCCATGGAAAATTTTATTTGTTTTTGATCTTTGTTTTTCCAACAAATTTGGTTGGATCACTTGAAAAGTTGATGCCATGTTTGGGGGGCTTCAAACATTAGATAGATTAGACGTTTGTCTACAGGCTACCTAGTGTATGGCCAGCTTATTATAAGGGTTGTTTCTATCTGTTGGATAAGATATAATGATTTTCCAGGGTCTCAGCTCCGGAGTAATCTAATCAGTCTACGGGTTTTTTGATTTGGCCATTAAGACCAAGAACTGTCCCATGACTCCACCTAGGTTCCTTGCTGACAGGAAGAGCTTCTGGGCTCCAAGCCTTTGTGTAATCTCTACAGATTTGTTTTCATTAATCTCGCTTAAGTTATAGGGTGAGCTAAGAGCATTAGAGTACACTGGTGATCACTTTCTAACATGGAAGAGAAAGAAAAAGAAAGTGTCATCATTCCAAAAACTGTATAATGAGAGATATTACATGTATTTCACTCTAAGTACTGTAGTCAATTAACAAAAGAGTGTAAACTTCAGAAAGACTAAAAGAGAATACCTTTTGCAAGGAGTAAAGGTCGCATAGGGATGCTGGAGGGTTTGCAGAACCAAGCTAAGTTTCATAAACAAAATGGGAAGTTTCAACACAAAACCAAGTTTAGGATTAAACTATGGTACATAACTGATAATAAGAAGCTATTCAAGAGGCACATAAGGAAACAGAAATTTGGGGGGTTTATACAGTAATGTCATAAAGATACAAATGACTGCAGGGGCAGTTTTTATGTAGTTAAGATGGTACAGACCTATTTAATTTCCAATCTGCACTCATCTGTTTCTCATTCCTCAGAAGCTTCAAAGGAACCTCAATCCGCATATCCTATTCACACATACAAAGTCTCCGAGCACTCTGCTTATAAATGCTTTTTTTATTGGTCCATTGGCATTTCTGTACTGCTCAGAGCACCTTCATCAGGACACCTGAGACTCATGCAAATACCCTTGCTGAAGAAGATAGTGAAACAAAAATGATAAACATTTTAAATCAATCAATACATTTAGGCACATTTAGCTGAAATATCTAGGTTGATATTTAATAGCATACCTAATAACACAATAATTGACTTGAAAAGAATAGACCAGGTATAGAAACTTTAACCAGAGTGATTATCTTTAACTAGAGTATGTATCTAACAGTATTGTGCTCTAAGGATAACTTTGTTATGGTGTAAAGTATTCTAGATGATAAACAGACTCTGCCAGTTACATCAGCCACAACATCCAATAAAACAGTTTTATCCAATAACATCACTGAGTGAGTGTCGGGCTAGCTCTCTTTACTCAAAGAAGGATCCTATTGCAACACAATACATTAGTGGATATAATCCCAAAGGGCATACACTAGACTGAGTATAAAATGCATTTCTGGAAGAACACTTGTGCTGTGAAAGTAAGCTATCATTATCACAGTCACAGTTCTGACGCAGTTCACACTAAATATATAGCAAGTCATATTTCCGCGTGGGATTCTGTTATAATTTTGTGCACAGTAGGATTTCCATGTCTTTTCTATTTATTAACTCTGTAGGGTATCATGTTATCGACATTACCCAGTAGCTGGAATAGCAATGTAGGTTCAGCAGGGCCAGATTTACTATTGGGCACAGTTGGCATGTACATAGGGGCAACTGTGGTTGCAAGGTTGGTTGTCAATCTTTTTCTCTTTTTAATCCTCCACTGTTGGCAGTTAATTTTGCAGTTCATCAAGCAAGGAGGTTTAATATTGGTAAAATAAGCGTGAAACCCATGCAACACAATGTAATATTGTGTTAATGTGTTTTATACACTAACTTTAGGGCACTGCACCATTTCCAAATGTTTTTGGAAATAGCGCATTTCTCCTAATACAATTCCCCACTTGTTAAGTTTAACACTTGATGGGCCAGGTACTGTATAAACAAATACAAGTATGTGGACTGCAAAGGAGAGCAAAGCCATGTGTTTAACCTTTCCGTGATCCTGTGATGCAATACCAGACGTAATTGCATTTGCATCCGCTAATGCATCGCAAGATGGCAAAAAGGTAAGACGTTCTGCTTTGCACTATTAAAGGGCAAAAATTTATTTACAGATAAATCACCCCAAAACCCTAAGCTGTAATAGTTTGAAATCTAAAATATAAAAGTTTAACCTGCAGCCCAATGGATCGTCCCTGCGGTGCAGGGAAATTGGGGCTTGACAGGGACAGGGAGGGGGAGCTGCGTACCTGTGTAGCATAGGCTCCCTCTTGATGTTCAGCAGGGCTTGTGAGTCTTGTGAGAGTGCACCCAGGGAGTAGGGAAGGAGAAGGGGGTGGATCTTAGAGTCAGTTCTGGTGCCAGGAGCAAAGATGGCAGCCGCACTGAATCAATAGCGCAATTTGCTGAATATCAAGGTCCAGATTGGATCTGGAACCAGTTAGGAGAGCTTCTTCACAAGGAAGCAGATGCAGTGGGGGCCGTAGTCAGGGAATCGTATGGCATGGTAAGCCCCCTGTGTGACTTTCTCCTGACCGAGTTTTTGAAGATGAGGGTAGCAGCCACGTATATGCGGAAGTTAGGAACGTGGTTACTCCGGTATGTACTACTGCTACTTTTTCTTCCAGGTCATTCTCTTCAAGATTGGCACCTCCAAGGGGACACTCTCCTTTCCATCTCTCCGGGTCAGGAGCTTAAAAATCTCATCCTTCAGTCATCTCCATCCCTGGTTTAGAACATCCTCTTCCAGTGAGAACCCAGCATGGGATCACAGGCCTACAGGTGAGACATCAGGGGCAGGTACATGTTTACTTTCAGGGTTAAAGAAATTTCTTTCAACTTGGGAATCTGGAATGGGGGGTTTGGTTTCTCCTGCGAATACAGCCGCTCAGGTCTGGTTAGGTAGTTTGCCCATGCCTACACAGTTTACTGGGGCACCGGTGAATCTTTTCGATATGGTAAACTTACATAGCTAAGTAAGACACACTCCTATGATCCCCGCACCAAATCCAGCAACAGGGGTAAGGGAACACCCTAATATAGATGTATATAGAGATTTTTGGGCATCCTTAAAGGGAATGTGCAACCCTCTGGAAAAAAATGTGTATGTTAAGCAGCACCCCCCCTAAATCTAGATTTAGGCTACACTTTTTAAATCTGCTTCCAACAAGAGCTTTCATACATACATACAAGCTCCGCGATCCACCACCGAGGCTCTGCACTTCCCACTCCACTTCCAGGTAATGCAGTAATTCTCGGCAGTGACAGTGGATCAAAAATTGTAAGTATGATTTCTCATGCTGGGAGCAGATGTAAAAAGTGTAACCTAAACGAACACTAGGGGGCATATTTATAAAGCATTGTTAACTTTTCGCGGCCGTTTTCCTCGACCTTTCCACATAAATCGTGTTTAACGTGATTTATTAATGTCGGGAAATGGCCCAAAAAGTAAACAAGGCGTTAACTCTTCACGCCGATACTTACCTGTTACCACCGCTTCTATTTATAAAGCGGCGGTAACTGTTTCGCATTGCTAGTATCTGCGGTGGAGATCGGCAGACAACCCACGGTGGGTGGTCGCACCCGCCCCGGGAGGCACGCCCACCCCGCCCTCTACTCCCAGCGGCGGCGGCGCCGACCACCCGCGGCTTCCCAGCAGCCCCTCCCAACCCCTTCCCCGCTCGCGGCAATCTCGGAACAGGAGGTTAGGAGGGGCTGCTGGGAAGGGGCCGTATCGGGTGGTCGCGACCACCAGCCGTGCACCCCCTCCCCAGCAGCCCCTCCAAGCCCCCTGCCCCGCCGCTGGCAGGGAGGGGAAGGGCCCGCTGGGATGGGGTGGAGGCACCCTCCAGCAGGGCCCTGAGGGGGTCCTGCAGCTCGAACCGGGACCCCCCCCCCTCCCCGGCCCTATCAGGGCCTTTGCGGCACTTACAAGTGCCCTTTGGGGCTTAGGGGTCCTGCAGCTCGAACCGATTTCTGAAATCTGATTGGTTAATGTAAAGCATGTAAACCAAGCATTAAAAAATTGATCAATCAGAAACGGATTAGGGTTTTCTGCAAACCTATATAAAGAGGTGCACTCCGCTGTGGAACTCAGATGCCATCGCAGTAGATGGCTGAAGATAGAAGAAAGAAGCGTCTGGAAACATCGGCTCCGCTGAGGCCGGTGGTGCCAGCGGGCTCACTGGCGTCCGCAGTGAGCCTGCCTGGCATTGGCGACCTGAGTGGAATTGGTGTCGCCAGCCCGAAGACATCGCGCCGGATCAAGACGCCGGCAACATCGGCCTCGTTGAGGTCGTTGAGGTCGCCCCTCAGGCAGAGGTGGACGGGAAGCCTTTCCCACCCCAGCTCTGGCTACTTGGGATATCCGACTACTTCACATGGTAAAGGCCTCAGTCACAGTGTCCACATGAAACGCTTATGCTCAAGCATGGCGGGAATGGCTCAGCTTGTAACAGACAGTTACGTGTTTTCAAAATGGTGGATTGGCTGGCCTGATATGGTACATATTTTGATTGTAAGATCAGGGTTGTTCTTTCTCCTTTATTAACAAGCGCCTGGCTGGATTAGCATTTTGGTTCAAGCTCCTTAAATTTCCTGACATTGCCAAGCACTTTCAAATTCGGCAGGCCCTACGTAAGCTTCAGTGCAAGTTGGTGTCACAAGATTCTTGATGGCCAATCTCATTTCAGGTGTTGGCAGGCATGAATAGCTTACTGGGGAATGTCCACAATTCTTCTTTTGAAACCCTGCTGTTCCAGGCCAGTTTTTCTCTTGCCTTTTTTGGGGCATTCCACATAGGGGAGTTGGTCTGCTCTAACAAGCAACGACTTGATGGCTCTTTTAGGATGTTACCTTATTGGAGGACAGGTTGTTGATTTGGCTCAGGCATTCTAACACCGATGTCTTGGGGAAAGGAATACAGTTTGTGTTGTCCAGGTTGTGGCAGCGTGGTGTATCCGGTCACCTGTTGGTTCATGTTGATGGGTTGCCCCTTACCCATTCAAACTATGTGTTGCAGCACTGGGTTTACATACCAGCGAGTTCATTCATTAAGCATTTGGGCGGCTACTTAGGCAGCCCGAATAGACCTAATTAAAGCAGTCATTCAAAAGCTGGGAATTCAGGCTTTTTCTGAGTTATGTACAGCTTTCCCTAATTCACTGAGGGATTGGTCTGGATCCAATTTCTTGGTAAGAAATATAGCAGACACTTTTCATGAGTAAAACAAAAAAACTGTTTCTGCTTCCCTGTTCTTCCAGTTAGCAGTTAACAGTTATGAATTTGCTATGGATATGGATATCACACATCTTCTGAGGATGCTCAGGCTCAGTACAGGTTTCAAATTGCTCAGTTTCCATGAGGCATCCATAAGCCTAGCAGGCATACAGTAATGAATTCATAGGAAAAAGTACGATATAGCAACATGTTTTAAAGCGGCCATTCTTTCTAAAAGAGGGTGGAGTAGTCCTGGAGGGTGGTGGTGGAGTAGTTCTGGAGGGGGGGAATTTTAAAAAATTTCAGCATAATATAGGCTGTTCCCCCATAAGTAAAAATAGTTGTGGTTTAAGGTCTTTGTTGAGTGGTGGGGTTAGAAGCACCAGGCTTTTGTGCCTATAGGCTCCTAAGGTGTAACTCTGACACTGAGGTTTAGTTAGCTGTAAGAAAATGAATTTGTATTGAATCCTGGGGACTTGCTAAGAAACCTGCCACACATAGAGGTACCACACAATAAGGAGATAATGCTGTAAGTTCATCTCTGGAAATTCGCCATCAATTGCAAATGAGAATCGTAAACTTGTATTTGGCAAGTTTTTACTTTTAAAGAACTTTGTCCTGAAATAGATTTACCCTGCCTAATAGACCAAAAACTACAGATGTAAACAATATCACTTGTCTTTCTAACTTCTAAATAAAGATATATCTTTTTGTAATCAAATTGTCACAATAAAAATTTCTCCAGTGGCTTTTCCTTTCAGTTTTACTTCCCTTTCCCTTTAGCTTATGGAGATGCAAAGTAGCTTATTGGATAACTCCTCTCCCACTCGCTGAGTAAATCCGACTGAGCATCTCTTAGCTCACTGAGCTAATGGAGGGGCAGTAACTGCAGAGATTTCCGTAGTGAAAGATTTTATTGTACTGTATACCTTTAGTTAGGAAAAGTGATGCATAGTTTAAATCAGCAATTAAGCAATAAAATAATGTCAATAAACAAATATTTATTTTAATCTCACATTTTCCTTTAAGAAAACCATTAGTGGCAGTTTGCAAAAAATGATTAGTTTGGAAAATGGTATGTATCACTGCCAAAAGGAGACCATATGGAAATCATTTCCAAAGTTTAGCTTAAAAAATCTTTCTTAAAGCAAACAATGAGAGAGGTAACAATCAATATCACTGAAGCAATTCTAATAACATATACTATAAAGCTGGGTACACATTACAGATCAGGATACACATAGTCGCGGGAGTTCTCCCTATACACAGCATATACTCAGCATAGGGAGAACGCTCGGGACTGTGTGTTTCCCTCACTGTGGCCGAATCCCTCTGTTGGGACACAACTGCGTGCAAGGGAAATTTTCGGTCTTTCTCGAACAACCACACAGCCAACCTGAACATTCGGCGGCCATTCGCTCGCTCAGGAAAGCCACCACACACAATGCTGATAAAGCCGTTGGATCCGACGGTATCGGGGCTTACTGTAGCTTAAGGGAGCTGTGTGATTTCCGAGTTCATGGTATACAAAAACCATTACATTCAAACTGCCCAGAAGTGCCCCTATTCTTATTTAGCCATTTCCCTGCTGCAACTTCACACGATCTCCTGTCTCTCGATCTCCTGTCTCTTTCGAGTAGATCCATCAGCAGTTTTCTCCATTAAGTTCAGCTAAACGTTTGCAAAACTCACTGAGCTTTCTCTGTGTTACGTGAAGGCTGGAGATTGAGTGCAGGGATTGGGCAAACTAACTATGTGTAGGTGCACTTCTAGGGTTTATGACATTCTCTTCCTGGACATAAGATAGAATTTTGCTGGTAGACATGCCATGTACAGATAGTAAACAGTGAGATGCACTTCTTCGTGTGACTGATGAAAATCAACACCACCATTTTTTTTGTATCTTTGGCACAAATGGCATAAGACATGTACTGTATGATTAGCTATTAGAATGCCTTTTAAGGCAACAGATGAGTTCAAGATGTGCTCAACGGATAGAATGAAATATATGAAATCCGAATTTTATGCTCCAAAGAACATGCTGATGGATAAAATCCAGATTCTATCTTCTGTACATAAATAAAATGTAATTTACGTAAGAGAATATAAGAGGACCTGAAGTATAATATTATTATTTTTAGGTCTGGCTTCCTGATATGCTGCATTTATATGATGTTTCCTGCTTTGTGAAAAATAAATAAGTTAAAACTTACATTAAAATACCACTTACAGAAAATATGTTTATAGGTTTTGCCTATCAATTTATATGTTTTAAAGGTCAATTATTTAAGAAAGCAATTTGTGAAGTAAAGGTCCACACAGATGTGCAATGCAGACAGATTAAACACAGACAGAAGAAAGATGAAAGACCTTTTTGGCTGACAATCACACATGTCATACAAGTACGATTGTGAGCTGAAGCAGCTGTTTGCTGTGCATCTGTACACATAGCATGTCTGTAGAGATTGCAGAAACTGGTTAAAGGGCATGTCCACCCCCAAAACTATAATTTAGCCCACTACTGGCCCCACTGTGTAGTGTATAAAAATCCATCCCTGCTCCAAATGGTTCTTCTGTAATGTCCCTGTAAAGTCCCAAAAAGTGACCACCAGGAGCCTGGCAGACTCCATATAGGACTTACCTCCTGTCTCCCCTCCAGGAGAAAAATGTCATGCAACCCTCCTTGCCTCCCTGTCCCTCCCTCTCCCACCCATTTTCCTCTCCCTCCCCCTTATGACAAAACTCATTTTCAGTGGTTAAGGGCTCCCTCCCACAGCCCCAACCGCAATAGTTATATTTGCAGAAACTCCCCCAAACTGTACTTACATTACCTCTCTCCTCTGAGGTTCTTGATAGCCAGAAGCCGCGTCCGTGTTTGGCCCCTTGCTTGCAGTTTCATGCAAGCAGAGGGCCGCGACAGAAAGTCGGAGGAGAGAGGTAATGTAAGTATAGATCAGGGGAGTTTCTGCAAAAATTACTAAAGCGGTTGGGGCTGGGGGAGGGAGCCCTACAATAGAGCAAAAAAATTACAAATGGAGTGGACATGATCTTTAAGTTTCGTTACATTTTAGGATTTACGGATATCAGGAACAAACATTAAAAATAGCCTTGAACGTTCGATAATCCTCGAAAAAATGATCGGAAACTACTTTAGAGTTTCTGGTCATATTTTCGATGCATATCAAACGTTCGAGGATTATTGAAAATAGTCTTGGGTGTTCAATAATCATTGAAAATGCGCTTCAAAATCCAGAAAGTCCCAAAATCAAAACAATCCTTTTTTGGTTTTGGATGGAACATTCGAATTTCGTAACCAAGAGATTCCATGTCAGATCCAGGTCCCATCTCTAGTTCTAAACTCAAAGAGGAAGTAAAGTGTACAGACAACATTGTCCCAATAGATCAGTGGTGCTTAAATCCGGCACAATGTATTTACAACTGTGCCAAAATTCACAGTACTTCCTGTTACTGCAGTCAATCCCGTGGCTTCACAAATAGGCAGGCCCACAGTGTACTAACCCTAGGAGAAGGAGTTTTACAGGTATCTAGGCTGCTTATGTGCTAACCCTGGTCTAGTGATCTACTAATTGGTCTGTCTGTGTGTGTGTCTGTTTGTGTATCCGACTGTCTGTGTGTGTGTGTGTCTGTCTGTCTGTGGGTGTGTGACAATTATATCTATATAAGCCTATAAATCTATTGTGTAGCCCTCAAAGGTAGTCAGGGGTCGCACATGAGACCCTTTATGTCGAATGAGTTGGGCACCCCTGCAATAGACAAAGCACATTTAAAATAAAAACAACAAGCTGTGTCACCTCTCCCTTAGCTTTGGCTGCTGGGTGATTTATGAAATTAACCTGCGGATGCTATTGGTTCAGCTCTCATAATCCACCTTAGCAGGATGACACCCAGCTACTGTAAATGTATGCAGTACACTTCACATGCCCTGTAATGCTCAACCTATAAAAAATGGAAGTTGCAGCCTTGCTTTCTAGAAGCTAAAAGCCAATCATAAAACAGCACAAATACCTGCCTCTGTTAGTCACAGATCATGCTACAGCAGATTCTGCTTCACAGAAAAAGAACAAAGATTTTAGCAGTGTTAATCTCTGCTTCCTAACACATTCCTTTGCATTGACTGCTGAGCCACCACAACATACGCAAAGAATATTCGTATATTTAAAATGTTATATTTTGCTAGTAACAGAATCATAAAAATGGCAGTGAAATCATCTGAATGCATGATATCTGGAAAATAGACCGCAGGGTAACCGCTTTCAAAGTCAAATCAGGAAATCTGCTTGTGAAGGTTCTCATTCATCCAGGTCATGGTATATCTGTTGTATTCAATTAGATCAACTGGACTTGAAATGTAGTTCTTGAAGACGTTTCGCTAGTCATCCGACTGGCTTTCTCAATTCAGAATGACTTGTACAAGAATCTGTGGAGGTGGGGGGGTTCGACACCAACTGTCTGCCATGTACAATGCTGTTTTAACACCTTACTCTGGGCGTTCCTATAACACCTCTTAGCCACTATCTAATCACACCCTTAACACCTGGCTGTGATATGCTAATTGGGATTTTCCAGGGTACATAATTGCCACAGATTCTTGTACAAGTCATTCTGAATTGAGAAAGCCAGTCGGATGACTAGCGAAACGTCTTCAAGAACTACATTTCAAGTCCAGTTGATCTAATTGAATACAACAGATAAATCAGGAAATCCTATATTGGTGGGGTCAGAGGATGTGGAAGCAGGTGCACTTGCTCACTCGGCTCTTTGAAGACTACATGGGCTGTGTGTTGTACTGAAAAAAACATGGAAGCCTTCTTCATTATGGAATCTATTTTTTTACGTGTACATAAATGCCACTTACTAGAGAAGAATCTAAACAATGTATTGATATTCTAGGGGGAAAAGCTTTCACATTAGGATTTTTTCAAAATATGTTTAATTCTCCTTTAAGCATTTTCCTGGACCTAGAACATAATGTATTTAATGTAGCACTTGGAAACGGACTGGACACTAATAAATTAACTGCCTGTAAAATTGGATGCGTGGGGGTTTGTTTGTTTTGTTCATTAAAAAGATAATCACACGTTTCCTTTTCCTGTATTGTTCATTCTGAGGATTAAGGAAGGAAGCAGAGCAGTGAGAGGCTGAATTGTTTTGCAAGAGGCTTCTTTTTTGCATTTTCATACTGTAAATCAGTGTTTCCCGACCTTTGTATCCTTTCGGAACCTATGAAACAATTTCTATATTTCCGGGAAGCCAATATATACAAAATGTATTCTTTATATTCAAATCATCAATATAAATGTATAAATAAAAATATAACAGATAGGGTAATAAAAATACGTATATATCTGTCTAGATTTTAAAAAATTTAGATTACAGGGAGTTAGAAGAGCATATTACTATTCCCTGTGCTTCCTTACACTTGAAAAATGAGATGCACTAAAGGGTATTAGCTAAATATGCACAAAATCTATTCTACCTGATGTAATGTTAGAATAGTGTGGATTTTACACTTAACAAGTGGGCCCTGTGCTGTTTCCGGAACTATAGACAGGCACTTAATTGAGTTTTGCACTTCCGTATAGTTCAAAAAGTTGTTAGGCCCCGCGCACATTACCTTCCTGCCTCCCGCCATGCAGGAACCATTGCAAAGTGATTATTACATAATGGAAACCAAGTAGGTAAGAGAAGCAAAGCTTTTTTATTACATCTCTTATTTAGGCCTAAATCTACATGTAAAAAACACCTCCTTATAAAGTCAACATGTTCCTTGGCACCATCATTCCTGGAGATGCTCCAGCTGAAAAGCCGTGTAGGTATGGGTAAAACAGATTTCCTATTCTGAAGCCAGAGGCTCATATTCCTGTCAATCTTATTTCATGGAAGAGCAACTGCCATTTGCCTCCTAAACGTTTCATGGTCTCTTAACCAATGTTCCCCCCATGTGCTACATGTACCCTATATCCATTCTAATTAACAAAACATAGAAGTGTTGAATATATTATGATTATGATCTTTTAAAAAGCAAAATATATTACTTTGTTGAATTTGTATCACATATTCCATTATTATTATTATTATTATTATTATTATAGACACCTGCACGTCTATTTAGAGTTTTCATCTTATCATTACATCTTATATATTGAATAATTTGGAATGTTAGTATATTTGTTAGAGAGGGATTGCAGGTAGGATCCTGAAAACAATGATTACATGACAGAAGGGAAGAGGTGGAATTCATCACATGTATAGTTTGTGGAGGCTGAATCACATATGGAAATGAAATCATTGAACACATTTTTAGAAAATTACGCCTTGGAAGTCAAAAGTGTTCTAAAACACGATTCAAATTTCAACAAATTAAAACCATATTCTAGCGAGCATTGCTATGGAAATTCATCAACATAAAAGACATATTTCAAAGTTAGCGAATACAAAGTTAGAATTCAACCTAAAGCCTTAATCAAACCAATAGGAATCTTTCATTTTTAATTATCATCATTCAGCAATTTTAGGAAATAAAAAAAAACAGAGACTTAACAGAGCACCATAAAGTAACAGTAACAATGATTGTTTGGAACAAAAAATACATGCCATTGCTTTGGCTTTGAATCAGACTATGAAACACAGGCCATTGCCTAGGCCACTGAGTGACAAGGAGGTGTGTTTGGTAGCACGCTACTGAACAGAAAACCCTGTCTGTGGCCCCCAAAAGTACACATACCATCTGTAACTTGAAAATTACGACCACAGCTTTATCAAAACATCAAGTTCAATGACGCATAGATATAATCAGGGTTATTTAATAAAAGTTCTTGTCATTAAAAATGGTGCTAATTTTGCCCCAACCAATCAGATGTTAACTTTCAAATGTTAAATAATGTCTGATTGGTTGGGGCAAAATTAGCACCATTTTGAACAATAAGAACTTTTATTGAATCTCCCTGTATATGCCTACAATTGCCAACTGGCGTAAATAATTTAAACCAGGAGTCACCTGCTGACATGTCTAGGCGGATCTATACCGTCAGCCAGTGGCCACACCCTTTCCTGCCAGCTTAACTTGCCATATTGACACACTGGGTATGCTGTCCCAACATTGCCAGGGGAGCCTCAATTCTGCACTGTAAGTTTGCATTTAAAATGTTGAGGCCAATGAGATTAAGGTGGACACCATATATCATGTATCATGCTCTATTATTATTTATTCCCTGTTCCCTATGCCTTATTGCTACCCCCAAACATAACTTTCCCTTGCACCACTCAATTGCAGAGGCACACCACAGGCCCCTCTTCAGCAGGCCCTTGGTTAAATTGGTTACCATGTTAAGAATCTTTCCAAGTCCTATTGTATGTCCATATTGAGATCAATCAAATCGTTGATTTGATTGATCGTACTGGCATAACCTAATAACCTGGTAACCTGGAGAAACAAAAACAACAGGATAATATACCGCTTAGTATGAACGAACATTTGTTTTTTATCAGCTGGATCTCCATCTACCTACCCTCTTGGTTAACATACATCCCTATTAAGAAGGCCTTTAGATTTGAGTCCAGTCAAAATCTGAGGCAGAGACAACTAACAGAGTACTGGAAACAAGGTAAGTGAGTCTTTTATGTAAACAGGATACCTGATACAGTACTTGTCAGGCTAATTCTTGGCACACTGTAAAGCAGTTGGTTAATGTTGGACACCTCAGATTTCAGCCAACATGTAGTGCCCTGAAACACAATGAGAAATTGCTTCTAAACTAAAACTAAAATTTAACCCCATACTGGCCCCACTGTGTAGTGTTAAAAAACCTCTCTCCTCTGCTCCAAATGGTTGTCCTGCAGTGCTTGTCCAAAGTCCCAAAAAGTGAAGAGTAGGAGCATGCACAGAGGAGTCCCACCCCTTCCCTCCCTCCCTCTGGATCTATCTTTGCTGCCTGGTGCCCTACCTATAAAACCCTCTTCTGTAGTGTAGGGCACCCTATCCCAACCCCACCCCAACCGCCAAGTCAGCTTGTTAAAAAAAGAATCCGAACTCTACTTACAGTCCTTCGTTCCCCCAGCATTCTGCATTGCCAGCAGCTGTGTCTGTGATTGGCTGCCTCTCAGC
The DNA here is from genome assembly GCA_019447015.1 of Hymenochirus boettgeri. NCBI lineage: Eukaryota > Metazoa > Chordata > Amphibia > Anura > Pipidae > Hymenochirus > Hymenochirus boettgeri. The sequence continues at coordinate 42,271,511 of CM033471.1, forward strand.
CAATCATAGACACAGCTGCCAGTGCAGCCCCCTGCTTAAAGTTTGAGTTTAGAGCGCTGGAGGAATGTAGGTATGTAAGTACCGTTCTGATGGGGTTTTTCTAACAAACAAACCTGGCAGTTTGGGGTGGGCTAGGGTCCCCTACAGGATATATTTTAGGGTGGAGATACCCTTTAAAGGCAAATAGCATATTAAACCATAATTTAGGGGGTTGACAGTCCCTTTAAGGCCTTCCCTCATTTGCCTAAAAATTCTGATGTAGTGGTGGAAATCCTACAGGTGGCCAATCAATGATTAAAATTGCTTAAGGGAAATCTTTTTTGTCAGTATCTTCCTGCTATTTGCCTCCATTAATCTCACAGGAAGGTAATGACTTGGCTGGCCCTCATCAACCTTGAAGTTCTGAGCAGGTATGCACCATAACTTTGTAGTAGGACCCAAAACAGTTAGTCCAGTACCAACTCCAGGAATAACACAAAAGCTTAAAAAGCTGCATCAAGGTGTAATTCTAAAGTCACTGCTTCAAAAAGCTGTCTTACCACTAGGGGGGCACATAAAAGTGTATTTACTGCTTGGTCTGATCCTGGGTAAGGGTTTTATATTTTCAAAGGATTTTATATATTCCAGGAGTGTAGAACCTTTTGTGATGGCCCACCTCAACACTGAAAAATAGTGTTCAAATACATGAACTTTAGGTTTAGCAAAGTTGTTTAATAAAACATATTATAATATCCTATTTGGCACATTCCATTCCCTTAAGCCTTAAGGTAACTGTAAGTTTTCTGATTGTGCTGTCCAGTCTCCTCAGCCGAAGGGGGAAAGGCAGGTGTTTTATTCTAGATTAAGTAACTAGGTGTCATCCAATGCAGATACACAATTAACTTCATAAATACATAATGTTAGACAAATTGTCCTAGAAAACACATAAATGTGGACAAAACAAAATTACTACTTATGTCACAGGGAAAGTTGGGACAAGATCTCCAAACAGGTATGGAATACCCATAGCCATCAAGAGCCTCTCTATCACCTTCTGTTGGAATATTATTCGCTATGTATATGAATCTAGTTTGACGTTAAGGATTGCTGCTTAATTATAACATACTCCACAACATTTTTATGTTCTTTTCTTTATGAAAAGAAAAAAAATGCATTTCCTATGTATAATTCTTAAAGAATCACCATACTCACTCTAACAACTTTACATTATCTAAAACTACAATTTGAGAGAAATAAAATGGTAGTACTTACATATTTATCTGTACTTGCTTTGCCATTAAATTATTAATGTTTAGTGAGTGCTCGTTATTGCCCCCCCCCTAACTCACTGCCTTCTTGTTGTGTCTGTGACACTTATAAGTTCTGCACAGCCTCACCATGGACTCTGCTATGTTAGACATCTCCCTCTCCCTGCTCTTTTTTTCTCTGATGATTATTTTAATTTTTGCAGAAAGTGCGCTGGCAGGCAGCCAAAAATCCTAGTAAGAGGTCAGGAATAGAGAACATATTATAATTTCTGCTTCTGGAGTGACAGGTCTTTTCCTGGAAATGCTGTGATTTCAAATGATGATTTGAACATTTACATGTGCCCTCATGCTGGAGCAGTGGTTCTCAAACTTTTTCAGACCGTGGATCCCGTGGTAATGCAAATTTTTCTTGAGGAACACCTGTGTGGAATTAAAGTTGTAATTACCCACATTTTAGACACTTTCTAGTGTATACACTTTCTATTGTATATTGTATTTAAATCATTGTAGTGTAAAGTTACACTTAATTGACTGTGTTGAAATTTTATTTAGTATATATTTCTACAGTGCAAACAAACAAAAAAAAGTTATATTGGTGAAAATATTTCCTCCATCAAAATTCTAAGGTACACCTCTGGCTGTTTGAAGGTACTGCAGTGTGCCCTGACACACCCTCTGAGAAACCCTGTGCTAGACAATTGAAGGGAATATGCACAGTAACTACTTAGGTGTCTAAATCAATAAGAATTTAAAGTTATATTCAATTTTGTACATTCTACATTTTCCCTTTTAGAATTTATCTTTTCCAGCATAATATATAAAATATATAATTGTTCCTTGAGCAATTAAAGATGATTGAAGTGAAAACTAGTGACTTTTTTTTTTAACAGAATGGTTGTTTCTTTACCTTTAAAAAGCCTGCATGCCTGTCTGTGTTGTAATATTTGCAGCTCTGTGTCCCCAAGTGGGGCCAAATAAATAATTTAATGTTTTACATTGTTGTAAACAGTGAAAAGAAGCATTCATTTACCTGACTAGAACACCAAGAGCCCATGCAAACCTTTCTATCCATAAATATTAATAAGTTTAAGCCACAATTTAGCATTTGTTTTACTTTTCTCAGCAATGGACTTCTCATTTTCAGGTTTTGCTTGTTCAGTTGCTTGTTTGTATGATTTGCTGTTTGCTTAATATATAATGAAAGTTTTCAGGCGACCCAGTTAACTTAAAAGCCCTTGCTCCGCCTGGCATTATTTTTGTTGTATTTTTTGATAGCAGCCTTTCAAAGATTTAAATCACTGAGGTACTTTATGTTTGCACTAGAGCTTGCCCTAGTAATTACTAAACATTTCCATAGAGATCCCTAAAAACACTTTAATAATTAAAGACGGTATTCCCCTGATAAGTCACATCTTTTCTCTTGCTCTATTTTTTCTTCACATAAACATTGGCACACGAAAAGTCATTTCATGAGTGAAAATAAAACTAGTTATTCAGATTTTTTTTGGTCATTAAAGGAGCACTATAGGGTTAAACTTACCCCGCGCCCCTTTGATGTATTAAGGTTGAGGACCTAAAATTCCTAGAAATGGGCAAAATATCCAGGAATAAGATCTAAACTACAGCTCAATGGTTCACCCCAGGCCCACCAATTGACTGGCAGACAGCCAACTTATGGGAAGACACACATTGAGAGAAGCTCATTTCCAATAGGCCTGGCCCTGGACTGAGGTAGTATGTGTAGCTAAATAAGCAAGTTATAATATAAGGTATGAATTCTGTCTACTCCCTGGGTAAATTAAAAGGAAAGGGAGGGAAGAAAAAGGATTTATAACATGTATATGTTCTAGATGTGTATTTTGCTTATTTATTTTATTTTTTAAAATGAGACTGTATTTGAATCTACAAATGGGTTGGTCCTTCAGAACAAGCCCAGATGAATGTGCTTTTCCTTTAATTGCAGGCTGCCCAATCCCACAGATGGGGCTGTTGATGTCACTTCCCTTTTCCAAAGCACAAAATATTATTTTTGGTAAGTTTAAAGCTACTTTCACTGGAACGGCATGCAGCCATTTTGTTCTCGAAAGCTTACAAGTTTCGTTTGTTTTTCTTTTTGCTAAATTTTGCTAAAGGCCTTTTGCTAATGGCAGCTGCTTCAGAACCATAAACAAAATGGCCACATGCCAGTTGTGTGGAAATAGCCTAAGACAGCAATACTGGTTGCTGTATGTCTGCCTTATATTACTTATTACAGCCTGATTACAAATGTTAACTTTTTTTATTCTCCTTTAAACATTGATGCTGATTTATCTTCCTTTACCTTTGGTAAAACCTAAACAATTCATTAGTCACATATTAAAACATAATGACTTGTTTTGAATAGTTAATTAGCTTTAGAAGATCTGGTCACTGTCGAATTTTCCCCCGCCAGGCTCCTATTTTCATATTTCTAGTGGATCCATTATCAGCAAATTACTGGTTCCTCATTCCATTATCAGCAAATTACTGGTTCCTCATTTGGGTAAGCAGAAGTTTTTATATCTCATTTTGTTTCCTTTACCAATTATCCCATCCACTTTTTTATAGTTATTTATATTTATATTTAAAGGAACACTAAACCCCTCTGTGCCATCCATTTCTATTATTCACAGGGAGGTGAGAACGCTTATTCTCACCTCCCTGTGAATAATAGGAGGCTCGGGAGACCTGGAACTTACCTTACCCGCCGCTCCACTTGCAGATCCTGTCTGTCATCTTTCAGAAATCTGTGCTGTGTGTACCTAGCTTAAGCTTTTTATTAAATTACAGAGGTATTGTTCTGTCCCTTTTTGTTATTTTATACTTTTCTCTTTTCTTAATAAATTAAGAAAAGAGTGTTGTTCTGGTTTGATTTCTCTATTTTTCCTGTCAAGGTCCTGGAAGTTAAAATCTAATAATGATAACCTGGCCTAATTATCAATTGGAGGTCCCAATAAAGCACTGATTGGACGGCCACTTTCCTCACTATAAAAAGCCAGTGGGCTGGTGGGTGACGAGAAAGCCTGCTATATTGATAGTGTGCAAGGATGAGAAATGCAAAAGTTTGCTAAGTTTGCTAAGTTTGCAAAGTTAGGCCCTTCCTGGCTGGGGTTATCTGGATGAGGTTTGAAGGCTTTTCATTCATGTGATCACAGTATGTATACTAAAAAACCCTTGCTTATAATGTGTTAAAGTTTTCAGATAATATGATTTTGTATGGGGCCTAGGAATGTGCATTGATTATCTTTTCTAATTACCGTATATACTCGAGTATAAGTCGAGGTTTTTAGGCTTTAAAAAAAGCCTAAAAATCGAACCTCGACTTATACTCGAGTCACTCACCTGTAGATCCTGTAATCCGGCTGCTGCTCACTTCCACGTACACTCCTTCTACTCGGCGCCGGTCTCGCTTCGCGGCGCCGAGTAGTGATGTCAGGCGCCAGAGTGGGGTGGATGCGGAGCCGGATTGCCTGCTACTGCTTTCCATGCTTCATGTCTCCCGGTAAGCTGTATAATCCTGCTAATGTAATGAATGAATGGCAATAGTAGTCAGTAGGGGAGGGGAGGTTGAACAGGCACAGTGTGTGTCTCAGTCCATGTCACAGTGGGAGCTCCTAACAATCAATCTTATCCTCTCATCATGTCCTGCCTTCACCTTTTAATTTACTGCAGAAGGATGCAAAGTGAAAATCTTTTATGTCATACATCTATCTGTCTGTCTATTTGATGTTTGGAAACTACAACTCCCAGCAACTAAAGTATGCTGGGAGTTGTAGTTTCCAAACATCTAGAGAGCCAATTTCTACCCTCGACTTATACTCGAGTCAATCAGTTTTTACACATTTTTTAGGTAAAAATGGGTACCTCGACTTATACTCGGATCGACTTATATTCGAGTATATACGGTATTAAGCTGTTTTAATTGTGTGCTTTTTTGAACTTATCAAACATATATAACTATTTACCAGATAAAGTGATTAAAAGATATAGATTGGGCTTCATGAAATATAACGCCTTCATTTAATATGTAAAGTAATATAAGAAAACATATTCCTTTATCAATTCCTGTACGATCAGGTCATACTACTTGTTGAATTAAGTTATGCCCCATATTTAGGGGCCCTAAAGCCCTTACTTTCATACTGGCATACTTTCACTATGACAAATACAGCCTCCCCCCAGAAAACCACTGTAGATGAAGCAGGGAGGGGGGACAAATGAGAGTTTTGCTGGGGGTCCCAGTGATTCCTAGTTGTGCCACTGTTTATTAAAATAGAAATGGAAATCTTTGATTATGTAATTGCTTAGGAATTTATAGAATTTATCTGAAATGCACTATAATTAAAACAAACTAGAGGCTGCCTGCTAATTTCATAGAAAACTTCATGTAATCTTCGTAATATGTACTTTTAAGCATGAAATCTGCTAATTTCATAGTAAAGTTAATGCAATCTTTGTAATATGCACACTTAAGCGGGATCTGCAATAAAATAATAACCAAGTGCCAGCAATTTGACAGATTTCTATTAATCAATAATTATTTTTTTTTACAATGTTTACAAATGAAAATGTACTGTTTAAAGCTAAGTTCATGTTTTGGACATCCTATATACAGAAATAGTGTAGGATTCCTGCAAACAATATATTACAAAGGGAAGTTGTCGGCAGACATTGTCTTGCCAGCAGTTTGATCATTTCAAAATTACAAAGTAGAGGATTGACCAATTTGTGCAACTTAAATGCCTTTCCAGTGGATATAATTTAACAAACATGGTTAATCTGTCGGTAGAAAAGATTGGAAAATAGTTAGTTCATGTGTACCTACTTTAGACTTAAGGTGGGTACACCCTGAACCAATCTATCAAAAAGGACAGACAGAATCTGCAAGATGTGACAACACACAGTATACTTAAGTATAGGCAGCCGACTGCAACCATTTCCAACAATGGCTCGTAACGTTCGTCAACATCATAAACCATAATTTCAGTCATACACACTTGATAAAGGCCCAATATGGTTGGTACAGATGGAATTGGCTCATTATCAGTAATTTGTGTACCCAGCTTTAAAATGCCCATACATTGCGTCTTACCTGCAAATATTTCAGATACTTTACTGGCCCTGCCCCAAAGAGCTAACAATCTCAGCACTTTTTTTTTTGACACGTACAACCTATCAGTATCTATGATTGTGGGGGACACTGGCATAAATAATATAACGGTCCTGACTCACATACAAAAACATATAATAGGTTACCATTTTTTAAATGGCGTCTTCCCGATTCATTTAAAAAATGGTAACGAATTATATGTTTTTGTATGTGAGTCAGTGCCATCACAAAAGGCATATCAACAATGCTACCATCATGGTGTGTGGTATGCCAACTTACTGTCGTGGGGTGACTTGCAGTCTACCTGTGGTCTTAAAATTATGCTGGGTCAAAAATAGAGAGATGGTTGAACTTGTTGAATTTCGGTTTGTTTCCGAACTATAGAACTTTAGTAAAAGTTCTAAAGTTCTATAGTTTGGAAAAAAACTTATTTAAGTTAAATGGAAGAAATAGTTTGCAAAGTTTGGATTAATTACATCTAAAATAACAAAGGTAACTTACAGTAACTGGCTCTGGCACCTGAGAAATGGTCTGGGGAACATGTCCTTATCACCAAAACTTCTTCAAACACTAACTTTCCCCACAATTAGGCAATTGTCAGGTTTCCACATGCTACATCCGAGGGTAACCGCCAGTTCGAGGGTTACCAAATGATACATTCATGTGTTACCGAAAATCGAACAATACACTCGAGGGTTACCAAAAACCAAACATTACATTCCATGCAAACAATACACTCGAGGGTTACCAAAAACCAAACATTACATTCCATGCAAACAATACATTCGAGGGTTACTGAAAATAGAGCATTACATTCAAGGGTTTCCAAATGATACATTCGAGGGTTATTGCTGACAGAGGAATAACGCTGAAATTCCGCATTCAAGGGTTATCGCTGAAATGGTACATTTGAAGGTTATGGCCAAAATTGAGGGTTAGAGAATGGTACTTAAATTTGATAATTATGGAAAATACATCCACGGGTTCAAAAAACCTAAACCTAGTCAAAAAACTAGTTTGCAATTCGGAAAGTTCAAATGGTTCCAGTTCCTCCAAACTACTTAAGTTCGGGTCTACTTAAGTCCATCTCTAGTCATAAACATACATATGAGTCCTGGTTATGAAACAAACCTGATTTCCAAGCAGAATCGCCAGTTTCAAAAACCCACCAATCCAACGCAATTTTCAGAATTTCAAAAGTTCGAAATTATTAAAAATCTGAGTCAAAAATCGAATAAAAAAATTGAAAAAAGTTGAAAAAATTCTGCTTTAATTGGGTTGGAATTTGAATACGTTCTGTGGAACTACTGCTGTAGCAAACACATTTTAGGTGGTGTAACTTAATGCCACAGCAAGCAGGTCTAACAGCAATTAATTGAGTGCTAGAGGTACATTGATGATAATTACTTAACCTACAAAAGAAAATGTCTGCATTTGCTGAATTTATTTTGCAAGAGAAGAAAAGCTTTATTCCTAGAATTCATTAAGGAAGTTAGTTATAAACCAGTAAAAAACATATCACAATTCCTGCTGAAAGTGATGGGTGCTCATAATGAACAAAATGAATTCATCTAAACCTTGTTTTGTATTTTTCAAAAAGGAATTGTTTTCTGTGCAAATACAGCTGCAGTTCCTTCTCTCTACCCACACATACTGTACTGTAGCTTCCTGTTTCTAGATATGTGATGTTTAGAGAGGATGAATGTCAGTAAGGAAAACTCTGTTGGGTTAATTCACTAATACCCCTCAATGAGGATGTCCTGATATAGTGTGTAAATACTTCCACATTCCTATTAAAGGAGAACTACACTGTAAAAATGAAGTTCCTGAGACGGGGAGGTAGGATTGATAATTCCTACTGTACCTCTCAATATAATTTCGTTGGGGAGAGTCAGCACATACTGTTCGCATCTGCAAGGTTAGTTTGTGCTGATACTCCTCACAGAAATTATATTGAAATGTGGGAAATTGAATTACTTATTCTACCTCCCTTCCCCAGGTACTTTTTTTTAATACCCTTATATATAATATGCAGCGCCCAATCTTTCACACTACAGTAGCCTATGCACTGAATCTTTTTTGAGGTGCAGCAGGGTGCACAGAAGTCAACATAGATGCATTAGTATACAGAATGTTAACAATTTTTACTGATTGGTTGTGACAGGTTATTTGCAGGACAAATGTCCATCGGTCACAGCAAATTCGGCCGCGGCCGATCTTGCGGTCCCATAGGGAACCGCACGATCAATCGGAATTTACCAACATGTCCGATCAAGGTCGTTTGCGGCCAGCCGCCCCACACCAGCAGATAACTGCCTGACCGACCAAAAGTGCCATGAATCGGTCAGTCGGACGAAAATATCTGCTGGTGTGTACTCAGCCTTCAACACAATTAACACAAAAATAGTACATTGTTCAATACACTGGGTTTGCAGGTACACAAAGAAGTCAGTAATGTAATGGCATAAAAATTGCTTCTACACAATAAAGTTTCACAGACCATAAAGTGCCTAAAGCTGGCCATACACTACAAACATAAAGGGAGATGTATTAAATTTATGCCTTGCAATTTACCTGCACTCTTTCCCGTGATGTATTAAACACATTGCAACCTTTGATACGTCACGGAAATGAGATCGGTAAGTTGCAGGTTTTTGCGCAGCTTTAAAAAAAAGTGTCCTTTTCATACAAAAAAAGGGGTCATTTTCATACAAAAAAACTTGCGCATAGAACGCAAAAAATATTGCAACATTGCGCAAAATCCGTGGTTAGGTTAAACGTAAGCTTATTTTCCCGTTCGCACAGGATATTGCACCTCGCTGTTACTTTCCGATGTTCCTGTGAAAGCTGCCTGGCCTAAATTACTATTGCAAACATGAATGTTTCAGCAATGCCTGCAGGTTAAACTGCTGCTCCATTTGACAATACTATTGATTCAAAGTTCAATGTGCAGGTAGTGTAAGGCTAGCTTTAGTTTATGCACTTTCAAGCCTAGAAATGGAACACAAGTGAGTTTGATTATTTGCAAGTTCAATCCAGAATCTTCCAGAATAAAAACCTCAAAATTGTAGATGGCGGACAAAGGAATATAAAAATGTAAAACACATGTTGTAATCATTAGATGACTAATTCCTGTGCTATATCATGTTCTATGTACTGCATAGTTATGTAGGCTAGATTTTTATAATGAGAGGCAATGTATAGGAGCCAGTCTTTGTCTTTTTTTGGGGGGGAGGTAGAAAATACTATAGTCCCCTGAAGACACAACCAGGCTTATTTAATATGGGGTGCAAAGTTTTGCCTATGTCCTTAAGCTGGGTACACACCATTAAATGCTTCATCCTGACCATGCATTCGCCACTTTCGAACGGTCAGCCAGGACGAGGGACCGTTAGCTGCGGCAAAAGTAGCTGCAGCCGACAGTTCGATGCGACAGAGCTTGCACGATCAGCTTGCACAATCATCTATTTATCCCATTCAGATGAATGAACGGTCGGATATAGGTCGCGGCCAGCCAAAAACCCATACAATTTTTTTTTGGGCCCGACTGACCAATACACTGAACTATTGTAAATATCTAAATAAGGAAAAATAGGTCTGTTCACACCTTAGTTTATTTCAAGGGGTATCCAGAGTCATATACCCACACTCTCTATATACTCTGTATACTCTATAAATACAGTGGGGGGTAAATGACTCTGTAACACTTGATAAAGGCCTAAATAAAGGCATCAATAAAAATGGGATTACCCCTTGAAAGAAACTAGAGACTGGACAGACCTATTTTTCCTTATTTAGATATTTGTATATTTGTCAGAGAGGTGGCCAATAGCTGACTGGACGTCAGGCCGATACCCTGTATATAATAACACTGAACTATTTTTTGATCGGGATGAAAAATTGTATGGTGTGTACACAGCCTTTATCTGCAGCAACTAATTAGATGTTAACAAATGTTTTCCATCTGCATCAGACCAGTAAAACCATCTGATTGGTTTAGCCATAGAAACAGCGCAGGCACATTTTTGCACCTCATATTGAATAACCCGGAATATGTTACAATCTGTAGGAGCTCAACATTTGCTGAAAATAGAACGTCAGCTCTTTCTTAAGAATTACAAAACCAATGAATGTAGTTTGCATTAAAAAAAACTTTTTGGTTGCAATGGTCAGACAGCTCAGACTGACCAATTCCACAGTTATCTGCCAGTGCTAGTCACATGAATAGTACACATTTTTTGAAGTTTTCCTGCTTCCTGGCACACTATAAGCTGCCATGGGAAAAGAGACATGCATTTATTGCTAGGCCATACATTATAAACACATTAGATATACGAACGTCGAATCTATCTAACACATTTTTGCCAAGAGGCAGTTCTTAACCTTAAGACATTCTCAAAATGTTTCAGATGTTGTGTGAGAGTCAGAAGAACATTGCAGCAATGTCGGAAAGCTGAGTTTGTAGTGTATGAGCACCTTATCCATGGGTACCATTTCTTTATAAATATGCTCTACAGCAGTAATTCTCAAGCAGGGAAACCATAGGGTTCAATGAAAGGTTGCTAGGGATTCCTCAACATGAATGAGATGATCTTTCTGTTATATTTCTATGAATTGTGCATTTTAATGAATTAATGGATACCAAGAAAGATATTAATTATATATATCGTGATTTTTTTATGTTCCACCGAGACATGAATTTTTTCCCCCCAGAAATAAAAAGGTTGAGAAACACTTCTCTAGAGCTACACCCTAAACCTGGTCATACACTACAAACATCTACCTTGTTCCTGCAATGATCCCAAAACCATTTGGCCTGATCATCAGCATTAATGTTAATGGCAAATCATTATCCATTACAGCAGGAAAAACCGCCACTGCACCGATAGGATCAAATTAATGCTTGTGTGGTACTGAGCATTGAATCGTTGTACTGCTGGTCAGTGTAGTGTATGGAGTGATTTATTCTCACCCCTTTTATCATATAAGACACTGCCAGTAAATATCTTGCTGAATTTTAAACCTACTTAGTAAAAACTAGCCCCAGCTGGTCAGCTCGTAATGACCCAGCTACAAGCATGCAAAGCGCTTAAGTATTGCGGGTCCCGCTCCGCACGATGTGTACGAATGAAACTTTCAGCCGATAATCGGCCCGTGTGTAGGCCCTTTATTGGGCAAAATGGCCGTTCGGTCGGGGATCCTTGCCTGACCCACCTGGCGGATCTCTGAACGAACGACAGTTTTGGCCAATAAAGTGCCTACACACGGGCCAATTATCAGCCGAAACGTTTGTTCGTACACATCGACCCACGACCACAACCTTTAGTCCACCTTGTAATATAAAAAAGTAAACATAATGTGAAACTATGGGCTGCATTTCTAAAGTATAAAAACGGTGTATAAACAAGGCAAAAGTATAAAAACACCTCTGTTGTGAATGGGCCCCTTGTAATTTGGTTCCCTGTGATTGCAATAGTCATTTTCCTGGTCTCCCATGTTACTGGAAGACTTCTAGGTCTGCTTTGCCTTTAAATTCTAAAGGCGTTTAATGTTATTCAATGAAATTGTAATGCTCTGCATGTCCCGTCAGCACAGATACCCCAATCTTCCCTGTTTTCTTCATCTGTATCCAATCCCTCTTTGGTGGGACGCTTAGCACGCCTTACCAGACACGGTTGCCCCCAGAATGCTAGGTATCTGTGCTGAGGCTGAGAATATTCAAGTAGAGTAAAGCAAACTATGCAGAACTGGACACTACCAGCTGGGCAGCTGGAGAACAAGAACTTATAGCATAGTACAGAGGGAAAAACAGTGACAAAGTCAGGGACAGAGCCAAGGTTCATACACAGAAAGTCTGTAAGCCAAATGAGGTTCCCAGGATGAAGAGAGAGGCATAGTAAAGGAATGGGCAGAGGTCAGGACAGTTGGCAAAGAATCGTGGTCACAGGGTCAGCAGAAGTCATCAACAATAAATCATATCTGAAAAACACACAGAGTAAGACAAAAACCAAAAGCTATAACTGGCAAAGAAGGAGAGGAAATAGGAACTTAATGGAAGTTAGGAGCTAACTGGAAAATAGCCGAAGTCATAGAAGCCCAAACGGTGGAAATACCCAAAGTTGCAATTAAGTTGTGCAAGGAAGTCAGACTTGTGAAGAGATGCCACGGGAGCAGATGGAAGGTAAGGAACCGCAGCAGCAGCTGGCTCTTACAGTAATATTTTTGAATACTGTGGCTTTATGATTGAGGTTTATTTTACAGTTACATAGATGGACTGTACTATCTCCAACTTTTTCTGGGTCCAACTTTTTATTTAGTAACATTATAGAGAACCTGGGGTTCTGGAATACAAGCTGGTTCCAGGTTGTTTGAATCTGCACGGACTCAAAAGAAGGTTAAATACTGTATTTGGATCTTTTAAACATGATCTAGGTCAACAATGACTCACATGCAGAGGAATAGTTTGCAACCAAAAAAACAAACTAACACCAAGTGACTTATTCTTCAATGTCCTACAGTATTTTATAAAACAAACAAAGAACGCTCTCCAATTTACAGATCAAATAATAAATTATAGATTCGTATTCAAACATAATTTATCCTCTCTCATTATTGAAAAGGAATTTTGCTGGCTTGATAAAGTGGCTTTACAAAAACAAAGCTTTTGGTTCACAATTTAATAGTATGCAAATATAGCTCAAGCAAGTAGAAAGGTTACTGATGTACAGGCAGGGAATATGTAAGTGGCTTTAGAAAAAAAAAAGGAAAATTTACTGATTTTGTAAACCCACGGTTTTAAAATAAAAATGTACCTTTTAAAATGCTTGATGAATTTACTTTGTGATCTTTTGGAAGCATGGGATAGAGCATGTATATTTATATAATAGGACAATTACGAAAGATTTTTCCTTGTGTTAATTATAGCTCCTTTACCTCCCGGTAATCAATGCATTAAAGGAATAGTACACTTTTTCATTAAAGGAATAGTTCACATTTTCAGTGAACTATTCCTTTAAAAGGGCATGTCCACCCCCACTTCTGGCCCCACTGTGTAAAATCTTTGTTCCTCTGAGTCTCAGTCAATCACAGACATGGCGGTTACTTCCTTTCCCGAGGGTAACAGAAGAGGCAGTGGCCAGGGTAACAAGGGTAAGTACATTTCTGGACAGATTTTAAAGATATAAAGGTAGAGTTTAGGGTTGGGGGGGTCCCCTACATTATATGAAGTTTAGGATTTGGGGGTGAAGATACCCTTTAGGGATGTCCACCTGTCCTCAAACATGTTCTATTGGTGAACAATGTACCATTCACAACAGCAGAACCATAGAGCCAGGTAGGTTTGGCCCCTCTGGACATACTCAACACTACATTGGCTTCTCTCCCCTACAGTTTGCGTTATATAGGGGAATAATGGCAACAGCAGCAGGACCTTAGTTAGACAACAGTAACTGCAGTTTGCCACCATTATTGAGGAGCCAGGTATACTGGGCCCCTCTAGACATATCCCACACCACATTGGCTTCTCTCCCTCAGAGTCTGCATCATGCAGGGGAAAGTGGGCAAAGGGGTAACACCTCACAAGGTGCCTGCCGAGCCGCAGGGGGTTGGCACTGCTTACTGTCATTGGTTAATTTGGGACATGTGGCTGGATCTTTTCCCCAAATTCATCCTGGGATGAAGCACACTGAGCAGGCCCTGGCCATGAAACCATTAGAAGAAAGACATCAGCGGGATAATGTAATAAAAGTTCTAATCGTTGAAAATGGTGCTAATTTTGCCCCAGCCAATCAGATGTTAGCTTTCAAATGGTATGATTGGTTGGGGCAAAAATTAGGACCATCTCCCTGCATGGGTTTTGTTCAATATGAAGAAATATAATGATTATGCTGTATTTCTCTAAAGAAATCAACAAATCTAGGGTTATAAGTAGAAATAAAAGGCATTTTACCCTTTAAGAAGCAAGTTAGCATGTTTAAATTCAATTCTGCTACAGTGCTGTGCTTTATACCTGTGGAAAAACAGATTTTATGTTAAACATAAATATAAAGCGTTGTTCTGTCAATATATTGAAATACGTATTGTTATCATTCAGCAGCAAAGAGTTTGTTGGAGAGAAATGCCTGAGCAACTGAAATTTGCACTTATAATGTTAATAAATACCCTATTTAAAACTCCTGAGAGATTCTGTTGCCATAGCACCTTGAGAGTGTTTTTCACATCCTCAGAGGGAATTGCTGAATGCAGGATTCTATGGTGATACAGCTAAGCCTGCCAAGCGCACTCACTTAATGCATTCAGTGGAAAACTCAATACCTTCTGACATTGTAGAGAAATCATTTAATAGAAGCTGCAGTATGCTGTATGAAAAACATGTTGAGCATAATAATATATATCTTTTTAAAAGACTAATTAGGCTGTGGCTGCACTGTAGATTTACAAACTATCCATATTGTGTTATGTTTCAAGCTGTAGTAAATTAATCTAAAATCTAAAGTTTTTTTTACAGTGTCTATAGCTGCCCAAGAACGGCAAAAAAGGTCAGATTCTGTGCTGTACAATACCAGTTTTGTTTTTATTTTATACTGTATGAGTGCAGTCTCTTTTAAAGTGTGTGCTGCTCAGTGGCCTGGACCTATGTTGACAGCAGCCATTCACTGTAATTTTGGGCTACTTTCCTGTGGCCTTTAGAACACAAATTCGCACAAACATCTTTTATTCCTTTTGCAGGTACTGTATTTTCCAAGTGTGTTCTTGGTACAGTACATACAACATTTCCCAAAAAGAAAAACATCTGGAATTACTGTCAAAATGCCTGCCAAAGGAGCAAAACAGGTAAGTGTGATTGGTTAAATTGGTTAACAGCAGTGCAGCACCAAAGCTAAAACAAGCAGGTAGCCCTGTAACCTGACCCACCCGCTATTGGGTTTTTTAGCAGGTACTTTGGAACCTCAGGTAGTATGGTCACTAGAAATGATTATACTATGCAAATTGAAAGCAGGCATTGATATGTTACTGATTACTGTAGTCTGTAAGGTCTGTTCTTACCTAAAGTGATAATCTGCTAGATCCAATTAAAAAAAGAAAAGAAACAATGTATTATGATTCCTGTAATGGCAAAGGAAATCCCAATTCCAATCCTTTGTGTGTGCAATAGCTTGTGTCTGTCTATATCAGATCACTACTACCCTGTGCTTATTAGTCAAATAAGGATTAATCCCATGATGACTCTAATGTGGAAAGGATAGGTAAAAATGCCAGGTAGAAAACTCTTATTTTTAACACTCATTCTTTCTATTACAATAAGACAAGGTAAATGTTGTAAGAATATAAAGTATTTATGTTTTTGCACTTAAAAATAGGGGAAAAGAAAAATAGAGTCACACTGAAATACAATTGGCAACATTTTTTAAAAAAACTCCCAATTTCTTATAAAATAAACAAATGCGAATTTTTGTTGCCTTCAAGCTGTATGTATCGATTTAATTAAGGTGGGTAGTTTAAAAGGCCGTTCTAACCAAATGCTCACAAGATTATATGTGTGTATTAGCAAGTATCTGTGAGAACTGTACTACAACAGGTGGCTCTCTTATCTCTCTGATATAGACAGGCAGTCAAATTACAATTGGGTCTCTATATCACTGCATGTGTATAACCATCATAAAAACACAGCCTTTCTGGGAGTGGTCGCAGTAATGCAAAGTACACAGTCAGATATTTTCGGCCTGGCCAAGCATTCACCAATATCAACTGCTCAATAGGAGGCCAAAGATCGGGGGTGATTTACCTACATGTTTGATCATCCTTTCATTTGATTGGGATGAAAGAACAACAGACATACACAGTCAGAGTCACTAAAGTGCTTTCAAAATATCAGGCCAATTAACTAAAATTCTGAAATATCTGTTTGTGTGGAACTAGCCTTAAAGGGCATGTCCACCGCCAAAACTATAATCTCCCCCACTACCTTACCTCTCAGCTCCAAATGGTTCTCCTGTAATGTCCCTACAAAGTCCCAGAAACTGAACACAGGGAGCCTGGCTGGAGGGAAATTGTTTCCGCCTCTGAGGCGTCCTCTCTGAGGTTTGTGGCTTGCTCAAAGCAGCCCTCCCCCCTTTCCCTCCTTCCCTCTCTCCTGATCCCTGTCATTTACCCTCTGCCCCAAGTGTAACATCACAATTTCTGTAGTGTAGGGCTCCCTCCCCCAGTTTCAACTGCTATAATAGTTTGTTCAAAAACTCCCCCGATCTATACTTACATTACCTCTTTCCCCCGGCGTTCTGTGCAGCCGGAAGCCACGTCTGTGATTGGTTGCCTCTCAGGCTGCCAGTCCGGCCACCTGCTTGCAGTTTCATGCAAGCAGAGGGCCGTGACAGATCACCGGTGGAAAGAGGTAATGTAAGTATAGATCGTGGGAGTTTTGGGACAAACTACTATTTTATTATTATTATTATTATTGTGGATTTATACATCTTCATCTTCCGTAGCACTTTACACTTACATGTATACATTCACATCAGGCCCTGCCCAGAAGAGTTTACAATCTAAGCAAATTAATTTGACACATACAACCTATCAGTATGTCTTTACGATTGTGGGGAAAACCGGAGTGCCCGGAGGAAACCCATGCAAGCACAGGGAGCACATACAAACTCCTTGAAGATGTGTCCAAGGGTGGAATTGAACTCAGGACCTCAGTGCAGCAAGGCATCAGTGCTAATCACTGAGCCACCATGTTGCCATAATTTTCTGTAGTGTAGGGGCCCCAGCCCCAACCACCATAGTTGGGGCTGGGGCCCCTACACTACAGAAAATTATCAAAAAAGGGGTGGACGTGTACTTTAAGGTTCATATACATGTGCAATCGCAAGTGCCGCCCCAAGACGCACAATGTGTACGAACGTCCATTTCAGGCTATAATCAGCCCGTGTATGGGCACTTTATTCGTTGAAGCAGCCGCTCGTACGGGAATCATTGCCTGATCCGCATGGCGGATCTCCGAAAGAGCGTCCATTTCGGCCGATAAAATGCCCATACACGGACCAATTATCGGACGAAACGGCTGTACGTACCTTTACTCTGGATTGAGCTGTGTATACCAAGGTCACACTATAACCTTTTTGGTATCTAGAATAGATACAATGAAATGAAAATGACAATACACTTAAACTGCTATCTATACCCACCTTTAGGCAGCTTGGATCAGACAATCATTTCTTGTTATATTCACCCATGAAGTATTTATTCTTTTGTAATTAAGTAGATCACCTCTGATCTATAAAGTATTGTGGCATCGTCCTTACTATTTCTGGTAGCTTGCTGCTGGGCCATTTGCAAGCCAAATCCCCACCCACCCCACACTGGTGTGCTGCATTGGTGCCTACTCACATAAATCTAGGCACTCAGTAGTATAAAGGCTATCTATTCATGGCAGGAACCCATCTTCTGTTAATGCAGTAGTGAGCATTAATGTATTTTGTGTAATGTCTTGGAAGCCTCCGGCAGTCTATTGATGGTCTGTATGAATCCAATGAATCTATTCTCTGAATTTGTCACAGGAAGAAAAAAGAAAGGGACGTTTATTAGGGCGACGTTGTAATAGAATTCCTCATCGTCTGCACTGGAAATTTCTGCCAGTCAGCACTGAGTAGAAAATCTGGTAAGAAAAATATATTCTGGATTTGCTGCACTTAGCAACAGAGCTGAACACATTCCCAGTCTGAGTAGAGAGAGACATTTATTCAGTATTGTCTGCAGCTAAGCTGGAAATATTGCCTATAAGAACAAGAGAAAAATTGTCATTGAATGAATAAACCATAGCAGAATCCCAATGTCTCCCTCAGTGACTACGTGCATCACAGCACAGAAAAAGAGCATTTGTACTGTAAAACCATCTTATTCATGTGTCACTAGGACGAGAATTACTGACTCATTAATGTCTTCCCTGCAGTCACAGACACAGGCAGTGTGTTGGATGGCAAAAGTGACCTCTGCAAAGGAAACACTGGCTTCCTTTTAAGACATTCTAAATCAGTGACAGAAGAGTTAAAAGCTTCTAGGGTGGAAGGGCAGAGCACTTTAATAATTGACTTCTGCACAAGGATAGATAAAGATGTCAGCCTCCAGATTTGCTAATAATATATCACTGCAACACTAAATTGTGCACTAGTCATACAGACACTGGGGACACAAACACAACGACAATACGTTTGTATACACTTTGTAGGAGCAAGGGGGGAACTGTGGTCCAAAAATGACTTTAGATAAATTGATAGGAATTGCTCTCCTGAGAATTTTTGCAATTTATTTTCATTGTTTATTTTGCATAGTTTTGAAGATATTTACATTTTTGTGTGTGATATGGCAGCAGCATAACCAGGTCCCCTGCACTTCCTGCTCTGAAACCATGTCAGTCAATCTGCCCTGTGTCTCCTCCTCCCCTTTGCAGCCCCCCTGGTCCCTCCCACTCATGGACCCAATGGACCCTCCAGTTGCAGGCCCCCTTTGGCCCATTCTCTTAGAGCCCCGTGTGGCCCTGCCCTCTCATGGGTGCACAAGCCCCGCCCACCCGTGGGTGCACAAGCCCCGCACACTCACGGCCACTCAGACCCCCCTCTACAGAAAACTCTGTGGAAACATCCTTTTAGGCAGAGTGAGAACAGAGTGAGAAAGAAGGGCTGTAGATTCCCTTACCTACTCTGTCAGGACTTCCTGTCTCCCTCACAAAATGAGGGAGTCTGAGGCTGTGCTAGCAGGCAGCACTGTGCAGGAGCAGCCTCAGGAATGTCACATGTCAGCCTCCCACCCATTAACTTTATAGTCAGTCATTTCTTTATATCTTGGGCTGTGGAGCATGTAGAGAGGTGGTTGATGGCTCGTTTTAAAGGTAGGAAACTGGCCTTTCATTTAAACTTGTTTGAGTTGTTGGAGTTCCCCTTTAACTTACCAGTTACCCTTCAAAAAAACATATAAGACCCCTCTCTGCCTCTCACACACTCTGTTTTTCATTGATTTTGGTTATTATGTAACTGATAGATATAGACATATGGACAGACAATAGATAAACAATAGCTTGAAGGGATGAATTTGTGACAACTGAGTGGTAGGAGCCATTGCTTAGCTCTGTGACAGATGGGAAGCACTAAAACTAGTGAGCTAAAATGTCACAATAGACTTGGTGAAAAATGATTATCCATTGTTATCCAGATACATTGAAGTCTTATCTTCCAACTCGCTTGAAAAGTGTGCTGCTCAACTTGCTTTTACCTTATTACTTTAACAAGAGGGCAATTTAGGCTATACATGGATTGGAGGATGTTGTGAGGTTACATCATCATTTTGGGAAGAACCAAGTAATGTCTCTCTTGTACAAACTGAGGTTTGTCTTATATAAAGTTCATTCTTTTCAAGTTTTCCATTCCTGCCTGAAGTTCCCCGCGATCAAGGGTAAGCTGAAGAAACGTTCTTAAATATATAACATTTTAACAAAACTCACTAATTTTAGTGCTTCCCATCTGTCACAGAGCTGAGCAATGACTTCTCAGCTGGGACAAATTCATCCCTACAAGCTGTAAATGTTTATCTATTGACTATGCTTGTGTCTATATCAACCAGGTACACAATAACCAAAATCAATGAAAAATGCACTGCTTGTAGAAGGACTATACCATTGAGACTGAGAGAGGTCTTATATTGTTTTTTGAAGGGTAACTTAATTGCCCCTACAAAGTGTATACAAACATCTTTTTGTTGTGTTTGTGTCCCCGTTGTCAGTATGACTAGTTTAGAATTCAGTGTTGCAGTGATATATCATTAGCATAGCAGGAGGCTGACATCTTAATCTACCCTTGTGCAGAAGTCAATTATTAAATTGACACAAAAAACTGAAGGCCACTTAATTTATCCTTTTCATCAAATGAGTACAACATGTCCCCTTAACATTTTTCAGTGTGACATAGCTCAGAAAATATTTTTGACCACTTAACATTGAGAATCGAGAATTCTGGATTCGGAACTTAAACTTAGCGTGCAATTCTGTTCTGCTTTTCTTCTTTTACATTTTTATAATATTAAATATCAAGACTGCTTGCTGTAATAGGATACTGCCTAAGCCAAATATTTTAACAGAATGGATGGGAAATTCTATAAAGATAATTCCCTGCATACAGGCCTGTAACAGAATTGTGTGGGTGGTTTTGTAAAACTCATAAACCCCAGTTTTCATATGTAATAAAGTATCTGGAATTAGTTCTCGTTCCCCATATGGTTTGTCCATTTTTAATTATCCATTGAGGAGAGCTGTGGCATAAAATTTGCAGAGGTATTCCAATGTGCAGACTCACCTGTTTTGTAAGAACAGAGCAGTGTGCCCTCTAAGTGGTGTGCTCAAGTAGTTCGCACACAACTCACGTGTTAAAATTAAGCGCACATAAAAATCTGTGTGCCTATGGGTAATAAGGTATGTAGCACACACAAAAATCAATTGGTAATTAGTTATGTAGAGCACAAAATGTGATTTTGTGACCGCACAGATAATATATATATCTGTGCATGGATCCAATAAGAAATTAGAGGGAACACTGGCACAAAAAAGCACTCTAAGCACATTTAAGTCTTCCCCTGAGCCCCTGAGGGTAAGGATGTTGCACTGCAAGGACATACAAGGTTGCAGCCGCCAGTACCCACAAGGACAGATGAGTAGTCTAGCAACCTGGGTCCACAGTCAAGCTAGGGTCAAGATCCAAGCTGTCAGTAGCACAGAACAGGTAGAAAGAGCCATTCATCGGGGAAGAGAGAAATAGGATCATGAACCAAAGTTGGAACAAACACCTAGGCAACATATCTGTCAGGTTGGTATATTAAAAGGGCATGTCCACCCTTTAAAAAATGTTTTGATATATAGTAGTGCTTCCTCCCCCAGCCCCAACATTTTTAGAAAGTCCCCCAATCTTTACTTACCTTTCCTTCGCCGCACTTTCCGGCCTTCTGCTTGCATGAAACTGCAAGCAAGGGGCTGGACCGGCAGCCGCGTTCCTGATTGGCTGAGAGGCAGAACGCCGGGGGAGAAAGGTAAGTAGAGTTCGGGGGACTTTCTGATAATTCCATTATAGCGGTTGGGGCTGGAGGAGGAATCCTTACTATATGGCCAAGGTTTTTTACACTAGGGGGAGGGAGAACAAAATGGGTGGGAGAGGGGGGGGGCTGCAGTGCGCATGGCAAAATTCTCCCGGAATATGGACTATGCTAGGCTCCTGGTGGCCAGTTTTTGGGACTTTGTGGGAACATTCCAGGAGAACCATTTGGAGCTGGGATGTGATATAAGGATTTTTATTCACTGCAGAGTGGGGCCAGTAGTGGGTTTAATTATAGTTTTGGGGGTGGACATACCCTTTAAATAACAAATGAATGATATTCTGGTTCATATACACACACTAGCCTAAATGTTTACCAGTTTTTGCATGGTGTGGGGGCCGAAAAAGACAACGTTGTCAACAAACTACCAGTCATTCCGGGAAAAAAAAAATCTGTTGGTTGGTATACACTTGGCCATCTGTTTGGGCGAACAGCCAACCAATGCCCATACCACCAATGGGGATAGGTCAAGACAGTGTATGCTGCTACCACCGCATGCATACCATTAGATTCCAATCTTACACCCCTAAATATGATAAAATTTAAAAAATACTGAAGAAACACTGTCATTTATTGATAGATGAACCACTACTAGGATCTATACAAAAATGGGTCTGATGTTTGAAGCAAAGAAAGCCCAGAATATCCAATCTATTATTGCCAAAAGTAACCAATAGAATAACTACCAATTAACATGAGAATGGTAACTACAAATGTTTAAAAACTGGATGTGGGGCTTTGAATTATATTCAACAAGGACAAAATAAATAGGTTAATAAGGATGGAAATACTGTACAAATTTATGGGCATCTATGTGAATCAATGTACTGTATATATGCTATTATCTGCCCATGTAGATTAATGTATATAGGGAGAACTAAAAGAACTTTAAGATACAGAACATCAGAGGACAATACACAAAGGGGATGACAAATCTTCTCTACTTGTCCATTATAACAAATACCACAATAAGGACATTACATGATCATTGGTGGTTATATTAGAACAACTAAATATGGATCTTACCAATTGAAACATAGAAAGGACCCTGAATGAAAGGGAAGCTTTCTGGATGTATTCGCTAAACACCCCAATCCCGCATAGGTTAAATGAAAGATTTAAACCTTCAGATCTAATAGACGGAATTAGCTGAATACACCTTTGAGGGGAATCTATAAAAGAAAGAAGAGATGTACAGGAAGTACCCCTGATGACAGATTACCGAAACACGTTACCTCTGACGTCAGAATGTATGTACGTTTTTTACTTACCTATTTTTGCCTAATCTACGTCCTCCTACTGAGCCTATAAGGGCCAGAGCTGAGGAGTAGATTGCAATTAGAAGACCGTTAGAATCTGCAAAGTGACAAGGAAGGAACATTTATTTTATATTGTTTTTACTTATTGCTATTTAATTATTGTCATACAGATCAATGGTATGAACCTGATTGTCCACTACTGGCACTGTTCATCTTAATGAATCAGATTACATTCAATTGACTCTCACTATAGCAGTCTCTCTAAAAGAAGTGGAGATAAGTATTGTGTGTTGCCGAACTGGAGCTCCAATTTATTGGTAATTTATGCTTATTATATGATATGTTGATGGTAACAAAGGGTATATAGGAGGGTTTTGGATTTTTATGTGTATAGGATTATTGGTTATTAAATATAGTTTTTATGAACCCACTTAGCTGGATGCTATATTTATATATTGTTATATTTTCATATGCTTATTTACAGTATGTATGTATTATTAGTTATTACATTTTTTGCATGGGAACATCATCCACATTGATGTGAGTGCTCTACATTCATTTCTTTCTGTGATAGGAATAGTCATGGTACAGTGTATGCTCTTCATTCATTTCTTTCTGTTATAGGAACAGTCATGGTACAGTGTATGATCTTTATTAATTTCTTTTTGTGATAGGAACAGTCATGGTACAGTGTATGCTCTTTATTAATTTCTTTCTGTGATGGGAACAGTCATGGTACAGAGTATGCTCTTTATTCATTTCTTTCTGTGATAGGAACAGTCATGGTACAGTGTATGCTCTACATTCATTTCTTTCTGTGATAGGAATAGTCATGGTACAGTGTATGCTCTTCATTCATTTCTTTCTGTGATAGGAACAGTCATGGTACAGTGTATGCTCTTTATTAATTTCTTTTTGTGATAGGAACAGTCATGGTACAGTGTATGCTCTTTATTAATTTCTTTCTGTGATGGGAACAGTCATGGTACAGAGTATGCTCTTCATTCATTTCTTTCTGTGATAGTAATAGTCATGGTACAGTGTATGCTCTTCATTTATTTCTTTTTGTGATAGGAACAGTCATGGTACAGTGTATGCTCTTCATTTATTTCTTTTTGTGATAGTAACAGTCATGGTACAGAGTATGCTCTTCATTCATTTCTTTCTGCGATAGGAATAGTCATGGTACAGTGTATGCTCTTCATTCATTTCTTTCTGTGATGGGAACAGTCATGGTACAGTGTATGCTCTTCATTTATTTATTTCTGTGATAGAAACAGTCATGGTACAGTGTATGCTCTTCATTTATTTCTTTCTGTGATAGGAACAGTCATGGTACAGTGTATGCTCTTCATTTCTTTCTTTCTGTGATAGGAATAGTCATGGTACAGTGTATGCTCTTCATTTATTTCTTTCTGTTATAGGAACAGTCATGGTACAGTGTATGCTCTTCATTTCTTTCTTTCTGTGATAGGAACAGTCATGGTACAGTGTATGCTCTTTATTAATTTCTTTCTGTGATAGGAACAGTCATGGTACAGAGTATGCTCTTTATTAATTTCTTTCTGTGAAGGGAACAGTCATGGTACAGTGTATGCTCTTTATTAATTTATTTCTGTGAAGGGAACAGTCATGGTACAGAGTATGCTCTTTATTCATTTCTTTCTGTGATAGGAATAGTCATGACAATTATTTGATTGATTGCTTTAAAGTGAAGATGTTAGAGTGATATAGGGACTGGCTCTTTTAACCACATCTGAGCACACTATGAATCACTGGATTATACAATTAATGTGTAGAGTAAAAGTTACTGAGGCAGTACAAGGGCATTGTAAAGTCAAATAATACACACAAAAGCAGCATTGTGAGTGTAGCTGGAGAGCTTTGTCCGGTTTCTAATGAACAGTCTTACACCATCCTCCTTACTGACCCTGCTCATCACATGTTGCTAAATGGAACACTTTGTATGAAGTGATCATCTTAAACAAAATATAAAAATGACATTAGAAAGAATTTTATTTAGATCCTTATCAATGGCAACAAAGCTAAACTGTCTGACATACTCAATAAGTATTCGCTAGCCCAGCTGTGAAGTGTATAGGAATTTTGTGATCACCTCATCCTCCAAGTGTTTTATAACCATCTGCACTATTGTAATGGAAATACAGTTGGTACATTCTGGGATTATTAGTGCTGGTCAATTAGGTTAAGATTCCCAGTAGGAGATAATGGACAATGCAGTGATTTCCAGGAAACTAAACCTCATTTATACAACAAAATAGATTTCTATACAAAGGACATTAAAAAGGAATTATAAGAAGGCAAATTGTCATGTCAATAATAACTGACTTATTATTTGAACATGAAAAAAATCAGCTTATATGTTAATTTGTGTATAAGAAATTACAATTAGAAGTCAACAAAACTGTTGAGTTTGGTTTGGTTGCGTTTGTGTGTTTTTTATTTGACATATGTATTGTATGGCTTCTTTTAAATAAAAATGCAATATTTAAAAGGAACCAGCAATACATGTGTCAAATAATAGAGGCACAAAGTACATCTCTCAACAAGTATTTATTTTAAGATTTGAGTAGGAAGTTAGATTCTGGTACAGCAGTGGATGTGGATGTATACTAGGATTTTGTTAAGGCTTTTGATACTGTGCCACAATGGTGAGTTATGTGTAAACTGTGGTCTATTGGCCTTGAAAAAAACATTTCTACATGAATAGAGAATGGGTTGATAGGTCGCATGCAGAGAATCGTTGTCAATGGAGCTTTATCTATCTTGGCTAAAGTTCCAAGTGGAGTGCCTCAGGTTTCTGTACTGGGGCTACTTCTATTTATTTACTTATTAATTATTTAGAAGTGGGTATTGAGGGCAAGGTCTCTGTATTGCTGACACAAAATTAATATGGAGCTTTGGAAAATTTCAATGATGTGCAATAGCAATTTTATTTCTCGAACCACTGTTAGGTAGGATTCACGAGTAGGTTAAAAGGTTGGACTAGATGGATGGATGTCTTTATTCAACCCCAATACTATGTAACTGTGTAATTTATTTATTTAATTAAGGTGCAAAAATTTGCCTGAGCTGTTAATTTGCCTCAAACAATCGGATGATACCTTTTTACTGGTTAGAAAACATTTGATAAAATCTTATTGGTTGCTGCAGATCAAGAACACAGGAAACATTTTGTGCCTCTTATTGAATAAGGTCCCAATGTTTTATACTATTTGTAGAATATGTATATATTATATCACAGAAAGTCAGTATGGAGGTGAATTTGGCGAACTTGCATTTGCTGCTAATAATTAAAGAGCACAGCTGTAATGACATTTCACAAGAGACCGTCCCACACAGATGCTATTGTTCCTCTCTAGTCTCAGAAGAAGTGCATTTGTTACTAATTATGCAAGCTGAATAAGGTATAAAAATAGATGGAAAGATAAAATACATGAAATAAAATAGAATAATACCAATGTACAGTTTTTGCATTATCTGGTTTCTATTTTGTATCTAAGTTTCTTTTAAAGGGTATCTAAACTGGGGAAACTATAATTGTTTACATACAAAAAATAGAAGCCTAGTGCACAGCCAATTAATTTGCTTACATTTTACTTTACCATTGTAATGCGACTTAAAAAGCCTGCCCTTCTCTCTGGATAAATTAAAGCAATTAGTTCAATAACTTGGCCAAATTATTTTAAGCCCAGCAACCACTTCACGGTTTGCTTTATACTGCTGGGTCCTAACTTTTAACCTTTTTTACCTTAGTAAACTTTTACCTTCTTATGAGACGTAATTCTCAGAATTTGTCTGCCTATAATTCTTCCCAACAACCACTAAACATCTTACATTTTAGCTGTTAATCAAGTGCCTTATTATCATAAACTATTCTTGTGTGAGCAGTTTTGCTGTACCTGGAAAAGTGACAGAGTTTTGACAGTTGGAATGCTGTGTGCTGTGTGCAGTTTTGACAGTTGGTTTGTGGGGAGAGTCAGGTCAGATGGAAGTGGGAATGGTTAAAAGTGGGAGGGGGGATACTGCTCCTGAGCAAAACATGTGCTGGGTAAAAGGCATGCAGCACATGCTTACACATATTTATATATAGATTAAAATGAGGAAAAATCATATACTGCAGTTCTGGTTGATACGGGGATACTATATAATATTGAGAATTACTGGTATTAATACATATACCTTAGTTCTGGTTGGTACGGGGATACTATATAATATTGAGAATTACTGGTATTAATACATATACCTAAGTTCTGGTTGGTACGGGGATACTTAATAATATTGAGAATTACTGGCATTAATACATATACTGTAGTTCTGGTTGGTACAGGGATACTATATAATATTGAGAATTACCGGTATTAATACATATAAGTTCTGGTTGGTACAGGGATACTGTAAAATATTGAGAATTACTGGTATTAAGACATATACTGTAGTTCTGGTTGGTACGGGCATACTATATAATATTGAGAAATTACTGGTATTAATACATATACTGTAGTTCTGGTTGGTACAGGGATACTATATATATGAGAATTACTGGTATTATACATGTACTGTAGTTCTGTTGGTACGGGATACTATATATATTGATATACTGGTATTAATACATATACTGTAGTTCTGGGGTACAGGGATACTATATAATATTGAGAATTACGGTATACATATAAGTCTGGTTTGTACGGGGATACTGTAAAATATGGAATTACGGTATTAATGCATATACTGTAGTTGGTTGGTACGGGCATACTATATATATTGAGAATTACTGGTATTAATACATATACTGTAGTTCTGGTTGGTACAGGAATACTATATAATATTGAGAATTACTGGTATTAATACATATACTGCAGTTCAGTGTTGTACAGGGATACTATATAATATTGAGAATAACTGGTATAATACATATACTATATGCAGTTCTGGTTGGTACAGTGATACTATATAATATTGGAATTACTGTACTGTATTAATAGATATACTGTAGTTCTGGTTGGTACAGAGATACTATATAATATTGAGAATTACTGGTATTAATACATATACTGTAGTTCTGGTTGGTACGGGGATACTTATAATATTGAAATTACTGGTATTAATACATATACTGCAGTTCTGGTTGATACGGGATACATATAATATGAGAATTACTGGTATTAATACATATACTTAGTTCTGGTTGGTACGGG
This sequence comes from Hymenochirus boettgeri, assembly GCA_019447015.1. Classification (NCBI taxonomy): domain Eukaryota; kingdom Metazoa; phylum Chordata; class Amphibia; order Anura; family Pipidae; genus Hymenochirus; species Hymenochirus boettgeri. The sequence continues at coordinate 42,299,493 of CM033471.1, forward strand.
GATACTATATAATATTGAGAATTACTGGTATTAATACATTACCTAAGTTCTGGTTGGTACGGGGATACTTAATAATATTGAGAATTACTGGCATTAATACTATACTGTAGTTCTGGTTGGTACAGGGATACTATATAATATTGAGAATTACCGGTATTAATACATATATTCTGGTTGGTACAGGGATACTGTAAATATTGAGAATTACTGGTATTAAGACATATAGTGTAGTTCTGGTTGGTACGGGCATACTATTAATATTAGAATTACGGGTATTATACATATACTGTAGTTCTAGTGTGGTCGGGGATACTATATGAATATGATAATTACTGGTATTAATAATATACTGTAGTTCTGGCTGGACAGGGATACTATATAATATTGAGAATTACCGGTATACATATAAGTCCTGGTTTGTACGGGGATACTGTAAAATATTGAGAATTACTGGTATTAATGCATAACTGTAGTTCTGGTTGGTACGGGCATACTATATAATATTGAGAATTACTGGTATTAATACATTCTGTAGTTCTGGTTGTACAGGGATACTATATAATATTGAGAATTCTGGTATTAATACATGTACTGTAGCTCTGGTTGGTACAGGGATACTATATAATATTGAGAATACTGGTTAATCATATAACTGTAGTTCTGGTTGGTACAGGGATACTATATAATATTGAGAATTACTGGTATTAATACATGTACTGTAGTTCTGGTTGTACAGGGATACTATATAATATTGAGAATTCTGGTATTTATACATATACTGTAGTTCTAGTTGGTACGGGGATACTATATGATATTGATAATTACTGGTATTAATACATATACTGTAGTTCTGGCTGGTACAGGGATACTATATATATTGAGAATTACCGGTATACATATAAGTCCTGGTTTGTAGGGGGATACTGTAAAATATTGAGAATTATCGGTATTAATGCATATACTGTAGTTCTGGTTGGTACGGGCATACTATATAATATTAGAATTACTGGTATTAATACATATACTGTAGTTCTGGTTGGTACAGGATACTATATAATATTGAGAATTACTGGTATTAATACATATACTGTAGCTCTGGTTGGTACAGGGATACTATATATATTGAGAATTACTGGTATTAATACATATACTGTATTCTGGTTGGTACAGGGATACTATTATATATTGAGAATTACTGGTATTAATACATGTACTGTAGTTCTGTTGGTACAGGGATACTATATAATATTGAGAATTACTGGTATTAATATACTATACTGTAGTTCTGGTTGGTACAGGGATACTTTCCAATTGCTGTTTGGAGTCTGGAAGGAATTCCTCCTTTTTTTTTACTTTTTTTTTTTTTGGGCTTCCTCTGGTGAAACGGAGCATTGCCAGGCACAGCCTAAGAAGGGATTATCATATACAAATGTAATTAACTTTAGTAGCTACGGCTGGCCATACAACTCACTGCCCATAATAGGTGTCAATGTTCCTAACCCCCAGCCCATTAGTTTGTGACGACCTGACGGTGTAACATCAATCGCAACAATATCCCCCTGGAACTTCCAGGAGAATCGAGTCTTTGGCCTGGGTACATATTCGACATTCGGGTGCATCGGACAGTTGAATTAATGTATGTCCCGTTGGGGGGGGGGGCACAAGTTCATTCCAAAAAAAGTAATTACATATACCCTCACCCTATCTCATTCCCAAACACAGTCTCTTTCCCCTTCCCTCCCACAATTTCAACCTCCCAAATGGGCCCAGGGGTTCTCCAACTGTGAGTCGGTAAGTTTATGCGAGAGTATGTGTATGTGTGGCCAGATAAAGGGACTAATCCCTCCCCTGACACAGATGGTACAGTCTACTTACTGATCTGTCCTGAATTAACTTCTATTCCCTCTGATTTCCTCCATTAGAAGATTTACTACTGTCAGTTACTAGAACTGTCCACTGGAGACAACGACTGTTTAGAAATACATACAAGCCAGAATCGACCTGAGCTGAATTTAACTAGTGGCAATTAAAGACATGATAATGCAAGATCCTTCTAAAACATTAAATCCACTACACAATATCTGTCCTGTTCAGCTGAGCATTGCGTAATCAATTTCTGTTCCGCATGTGCAACCTATGTCCCTGCCGCTGTTTTTCAATTACCATCCCAGCATCCAGCTTACATAAGCATCAGGCTGTGCCCTTATGTTCACAATTGATGAAATCTCAAGCAGAGCATTTTCAAATAGAAAAGAGTTTGGCCATGTGATCCCCTATTCTAATAGCACACATATAGTCGTTCTCTCCATACTCCCGGGCCCTTTGGTTAACATTGGCTCCCCCCGAACTCCTAGTTCCATGGCACCTAGAAGAAATCACTGACCCTATTGCACAATGTTCCTTTTCCAATCATTCCTAAAGCACTTGTTCAGTGCTGTTCTTAACACCACAAAAGAAAGAAAACAAATCCCGTGTACAGCCACGAATTCTCAGAGACAAATGAGAAAAAACAAATCTCTCTGCAGAGGAAATAAAGGAAGGAGGGGGGACCGTAAGCTGTGAATTAATTCACACGTCCTGCCAGCAGCAAGAAAAGCATATAATAGGTCAGAGGGAACTGAATTCTAGAGGAATCCAAGCTCTCAGCTTTGCAACAACAAATTGAGTGGCATTCTATGAAAACAAGGCGTCTAGAAGGGTGGTATTTTCAATCGACTCAGTCAAATTCAACTGATCATTGAACCATCAAATTGTGACGGCAGGAATTGCAGCCGATTTGTGAATCCCCTGATGTTGAAACTGTTAATGTTAAAAAGCCAGCCTTTTTAATCCCATACATAGAAGATACATTAGATTTATCATAAACAAATATTAATCTTTCTACAATCTGGCCATATGTTTTTTTTTCCCCATCGGATGCCGATCAAGTGCAAATCAAATCCGATCGCAGAACCCCTTGGAGCCTCCCACCTTAAGACTATGGGATGGGGTCCATGCCAAAATTTTATTTGTTTTTGAATCTTGTTTTTCCAAACAAATTGGGTGTTGGATTCACTTGAAAAGTTGATGTAGGCCTGTTTGGGGGCTTCAAACCTTATTATAGATTAGACGTTTGTCTACAGGCTCCTATTTAGGCCGCTATTATACGGTTTTTCTATCTTTTGATAATAATATATGATTTTCCCGGGTCTCAGCTCCGAGTACTCTAATAGTCTACGGTTTTTTTGATTTGGGCCATTAAGACGCAAGAACTGGTCCCATGACTCTCCACCTAGGTTCCTGCTGGACAGATAGCTCTGGCTCCAGCCTTGGTGTAATCTCTACATTTGTTTTCATTATCTCGCTTACGTTATAGGGTGAGCTAAGAGCATTAGAGTACCACGGGTGATCACTTTCTAAACATGGAAAGAAGAAAAAAAGAAAGTGTCCTCATTCCAAACACGTATAATGAAGATATACCTGTATTTCACTCTAAGTACTGTCTCAATTAACAAAAGAGTGTACAAACGTCAGAAAGCTAAAAGAGAACCTTTCGCAAGGAGTAAAGGTCGCATAGGGATGCGGAGGGTTTTTGCAGAACCACGCTTAATTTCATAAACAAAATTGGAAGTTTTCAAACACAAAACAAGTTTAGGATTCAACTATGGTACATATACTTATATAAGAAGCTATTCAAGAGGCACATAAGGAAACAGAAATTTGGGGGGTTTATACTAATGTCTAAAAGATACAAATGCTGCAGGGGCAGTTTTAATGAGTTAAGCTGGTACAGACCTATTTATTTTCCATCTGCACTCATCTGTTTCTCATTCCCAGAAGCTTCAAAGGAACCCCTCATCCGCATATCCTATTCACACATATCAAAGTCTCCGACACTCTGCTATAAATGCTTTTTTTTATTGTCCATTGGCATTTCTGTACTGCTCGAGCACCTTCATCATGACACCTGAGACTCATGCAATCCCTTTCTGAGAGATAGTGTAACAACAATGATAAACATTTTAATCAATCAATACATTTAGGCCACATTTGCTGAATATCTAGGTTTAATATTTAATAGATCCCTATAACACAATAATTGACTTGAAAAGAAAGACCAGGTATAGAAACTTTAACCATAGTGGATTATCTTAACTAGAGTAGTATCTAACAGTATTGTGCTCTAAGGATAACTTTGTTATGGTGTACAGTCTCTAGATGATAAAACAGACTCTGACTGCCAGTTACATCATGCTCCACAACATCCAATAAACAGTTTTTATCGCAATCTACATCACTGTAGTGAGTGTCGGGCTAAGCTCTCTTTACTCAAAGAGGATCCTAATTGGCAACACAATACAATTAAGTGATATAATCCCAAGGCAACACTAGACGAGTATAAAAATGCAGTTCTTTAAGAACACTTGTGCTGTAAAGTAGCTATCATTTCACGTCACAGTTCTGACTCAGTTCACCTAAAATATATAGCATTCATATTTCCGCTTGGGATTCTGTTATAATTTTGTGCACATGGATTTCCATGTCCTTTTCTTATTTATTAACTCTGTAGGGTATCATGTTATCGCCTTACCAGTAGCTGGAATAGCAAGTAGTTCATCATGGCCAGATTTCTATTGGGCACAGTTGCATGTACATAGGGGCAACTGTGGTTTGCAATGTTGGTTTGTCAATCTTTTTCCTCTTTTTTAATCCTCCGGACTGGTGGCAGTTACATTTTGCAGTTCATCAAGCAAGGAGGTTTTAATATTGGTAAAATAAGCGTGAAACCCTGCAACACAATGTAATATTGTGTTTACTGTGTTTTTTAAATAGCACTAACTTTAGGGCACGCACCATTTCCAAATGTTTTTGGAAATCCGCATTTCTCCTAATACATTAGTCCCCACTTGTTAGTTTAACACTTGATGGGCCATGTACTGTATAAACAAATCAAGTATGTGGACTGCAAGGAGAGCAAAGCCACTGGTTTTAACCGTTCCGTGATCCTGTGAAATGCAATACCGAGTAATTGCCTTTGCATCGTAATGCAATCGCAAGATGGCAAAAAGGTAAGACGTTCTGCTTGCAGCTATTAACGGGCAAAATTTTTTACATATAAGCACCCCAAAACCCTAAGCTGTAATAGTTTGAAAAATCTCAAATAGAAAAGTGAACCTGAGCCCAATGGATCGTCCCTGCGGTGCGGATTGGGGCTTGACCGGGACAGGGAGGGGGAGCTGCGTACCCTGTGTATCCATAGCTCCCCTCTTGATGTTCAGCCGGGCTGTGAGTCTTGTTGAAGGCACCCAGGAGTAGGGAGGATAAGGGGGTGGATCTAGAGCAGTTTCTGGTGCCAGTAGCAAGATGGCAGCAGCACTGAATCATAGCGAAATTTTGCTGAATATCCAGGGTCCAGATTTGATCTTGAACCAGTTAGGAGAGCTTCTTCACCACAAGGACGCAGATGCAGTGGGGGCCGTAGTCAGGGACTCGTATGGCATGGTAAGCCCACCTGTGTGACTTTCTCCTTGACGCGGGAGTTTTGAAGATTAGGGTAGCACCACTATATGCGGAATTAGGAAACTGGTTTACTCCGGTAATGTACTACTGCTACTTTTCCTTCCATGTCATTCTCTTCAAGATTGGCACCATTCCAAGGGACACTCTCCTTTCCCTCTCTCCGGGTCAGGAGCTTAAAAACTCACTCACATCCTTCAGTCACCTCCTCCCTGGTTTAGAACATCCTCTTCCATGATACCCAGCATGGAATCCCGGCCTACAGTTTTCTACATCAGGGGCAGGTACAATGTTTACTTTCCGGGTTAAGAAATTTCTTTCAACTGGAATTTGGAATGGGGGTTTGGGACCTCTCCTGCGAATACAGCCGCTCAGGTCTGGTTAGGTAGTTTGCCCATGCCTACACATTTTACTGGCACCGGTGAATCTTTTCGATATGGGTAAACTTACAAGCTAAGTAAGGAAACACTCCTATGATCCTCCGCAAACCAAATCCAGCAACAGGTAAGGAACCCCTAAATCTAGAATGTATATGAGATTTTTGGGCATCCTAAAGGGAATGTGCAACCCCTCTGGAAAAAAATGTGTATGTAATCAGCACCCCCCCTAATCTGAGATTTAGCTAACTTTTTACTCTGCTTCCAACAAAGATCTTTCATCATACATACCTACAGCTCCGCGATCCACCCACCCGAGGCTCGCACTTCCCACTCCCCTTCCGGTACTGCAGTAATTCCCTCGGCAGTGACAGTGGATCAAAAATTGTAAGTATGATTTCTCATGCTTGGGCGCAGATGTAAAAAGTGTAACCTAAACTAACCTAGGGGGCATCTTTTATAAAGCATTGTTAACTTTTCGCGGCCGTTTTCCTCCTCGACCTTTCCACATAAATCGTGTTTAACGGATTTATGACTGTCGGGCATGGCCCAAAAATTAAACAGGCGTTCAACTCCTTCAAGCCGATACTGTACCTGTTAACCCACCGTTCTATTTGAAAGCGGCGGTACACCTGTATTCGCATTGCTAGTATCTGCGGTGGAGATCGCAGACAACCCACGGTGTGTGGTCGCACCCGCCCCGGGAGCACGCCCACCCCCGCCCCCACTACCCACAGGCGGCGTGGCGCCGACCACCCGCGCTATCCCATCACCCCTCCCAACCCCTTCCCGCTCGCTCAATCTCGAACAGGAGGTTAGGAGGGGCTGCTGGAAGGGCCGTATCGGGGTTTCGCGACCACCAGCCGTGCACCCCGCCCCCCCGTCCCCCCCCTCCCCCAGCAGCCCCTCCAAGCCCCTGCCCCGCCGCTGGCAGGGAGGGGAAGGGCCGCTGGTGGGGGTGGAGGCAAACCCTCCAGCAGGGCCCTGAGGGGGTTCCTGCAGCTCGACCCCGGGACCCCCCCCCCATCCCCGTCCCTAATCAGGGGCCTTTGCTGGCCTTTACAACAAGTGCCCTTTGGCTTAGTGGTCCCGCCATCCGAACTATTTCTGAAATCTGATTGTTTAATGTCAAGCAGTAACCCAAGCATTAAAAAATTATCAATCAGAACGGATTAGTTTTTTATCTGCAAACCTATATAAGAGGTGCATCTCCGCTGTGGAACTCATATGCCATCCAGTAGAATGCTTAAGATAGAAGAAAGAAGCGGCTGGAAACATTCGGCTCCGCTGAGGCCGGTTGTGCCAGCGGCTCGACTGGGCGTCCGGCAGTGAGCGCCTGGCATTGGCGACTGAGTGGAATTGGGTGTCGCCAGCCCGAAGGACAATCGCGCCGATCAAGACGCCGCAACATCGGCCTCGTAGGTCGTTGAGGTCGCCCCCTCAGGCAGAGTGGACGTGGACGTGAAACCTTTTCCCACCACCAGCTCTGGCTATTGGGATATCCGACTACTCACATGGTCAAGGCCTCAGTCCAGTGTCCACATGAACCGCTTGGCTCAAGCATGGCGGGATGGCTCATCTTGTAACAGACAGTTACTGTTTTTCAAAATGGTGGATTGGCTGCCTGATATGGTAACATATTTTGATTGTAAGATAGGGTGTTCTTTCTCCTTTATTAACAAGCGCCGGCTGATTATCATTTTTGGTCAAGCTCCCTTAATTTCCGTGACATTGCCAGCACTTCAAATTCGGGCCAGGCCCTACTAAAGCTTCCATTGCAAGTTTGGGTCACAAGATTTCTGATGGCCAATCTCATTCAGGTTTGGCAGGCCTGAATAGCGTACTGGGGAATTTCCACCATTCTTCTTTTGAAACCCTGCTGTTCCAGGTGCCGTTTTCTCTTGTCCTTTTTGGGGCATTCCACAATAGGGAGTTGTCTGCTCTAACAAGCAACGACTCGATGGCTCTTTTATGATGTTACCCTTATTGGAGGACAGGTTGTTGATTTGGCTCAGCATTCTAAACACCGTGTCTTGGGGAAAGGCAATACATTTGTGTTGTCCCGAGAGTTGTGGCAGCGTGGTGTATTCCGGTTCACCTGTTGGTTCATGTTATGGGTTGCACTTACCCATTCACGCTGTTTTGGCAGCACTTGGTTTACATACCAGCGGTTCATCTCATTAACATTTTGGCGTGCTACTTAGGCAGCCCGAATAGACCTAATAAAGCAGTCATTCAAAAGCTGGGAATCAGGCCTTTTTCTGAGTTTTCAGCTTTCCTCTAATTCACTGAGGGATTGGTCTGATCCAATTTCTTGTAAGACCTATAGCAGACCCTTTTCATGATTTAAAAAAACAAAAAACTGTTTCTGCTTCCTGTTTCTTTCAGTTAGCAGTTAACAGTTATGAATTTGCTATGGATATGGATATCCACACATCTTCTGAGATGCTCAGGCTCAGTACAGGTTTCAAATTTCTCAGTTTCCATGAGGCATCCATTAGCCTATGCAGGCATACAGTAATGAATTCATAGTGAAAAAGTACATATAGCAACAATGTTTTAAAAAGCGTGGCCATTCTTTCTAAAATAGGGTGGCGTAGTCTGGAGGGTGGGGTGGAGGTAGTTCTGTAGGGGGGGAATTTTAAAAAAAAAAAAAAAAAAAAAAAAAAAAAAAATTTCAGCATAATATAGGCTGTTCCCCCCATAGTAAAAAGTTTTGTGGTTTAGGTCTTTGTTGAGTGGTGGGGTTAGAATCACCAGGCTTTTGTGCCTATAGCTCCTAAGGTGTAACTCTTACACTGAGTTTATTAGCTGTAGAAATGAATTTTGTATTGAATCCTGGGACTTGCTAATAAACCTGCCACACATAGAGTACCACACATAAGAGATAAGCTGTAAGTTCATCTCTTGAAATTCGCATCATTGCAAATGAGAATCGTAAACTTGTATTTGGGGAAGTTTTTTACTTTTAAAAACTTTGTCCTGAATAATGTACCCGCCTAATAGACCAAAAACTACGATTCAACAATATCACTTGTCTTTCTAACTCTAAATAAACGATATATCTTTTTTGCTAATCAATTGTCACATAAAAATTTCTTCTCCAGGGCTTTTCCTTTCAGTTTTTTACTTCCCTTTCCCTTTAGCTTATGGAGATCAAAATATCTTAATTGGATAACTCTCTCCACTCGCTGGTATCCGACGAGCATCTCTTAGCTCACTGAGCTAATGGATGGCAGTAACTGCAGAGATTTCCGTAGTGAAAGATTTTATTTTACTGTATACCTTTTAGTTAGGAAAGTGATGCATGTTTAAATCAGCAATTAAGCAATAAAATAATGTCAAAAACAAATATTTATTTTAATCTCACATTTTCCTTTAAGAAAAACCATTAGTGGCATTTTGCAAAAAATTATTAGTTTGGAAAATGGTATGTATCACTGCCAGAAAAAAAAAAGGAGACCATATGGAATCATTCCAAGTTTAGCTTAAAAAATTCTTCTAAAGCAAACATTAGAGAGGTAACATCAATCTCACTGAAGCAATTTACTAACATATACTATAAAGCTGTACACATACAGATCAGGATACACATAGTCGCTTGAGTTCTCCCTAATACACATCATATACTCAGCCATAGGGAGACGCTCGGACTGTGTGTTTTTCCCTCACTGTGGCCGCATCCCTCGGTTGGGACACACTGCGTTGCATAGGGAAATTTTCGGTCTTTCTTCTCGAACACCCACAGCCAACCTGAACATTCGTCGGCCATTCGCTCGCTCATGGAAAGCCACCACACACAATGCGATAAGCCTTGGATTCGACGGTATCGGGGCTACTTTAGCTTAAGGGAGCTGTGTGATTTCCGAGTTCAATGGTATACAAAAACGCATTACATTCAAACTGCCAGAAGTGCCCCTATTCTTATTTAGCCTTTCCCTGCTGCAACGTCACACGACTCCTGTCTCTTCTCCGATCTCCCTGTCTCTTCGAGTAGATCCCATCAGCAGTTTTCTTCTCCATTAAGTTCAGCTTAAACGTTGGCAAAACCACTTGAGGCTTTCTCTGTTTTACGTCATGCTGGAGATTGAGTGCAGGGATGGGCAAACTAACTATGTGTTAGGTGCACTTTAGGTTTATGACATTCTCTTCCTGGCATAAGAATATAATTTTGCTGGTAAGACATGCCATGTACAGATAGTAACCAGTGAGCTCACTTCTTCGTGTGACGGATAAATCACACCACCATTTTTTTTGTATCTTGGCCAATGGCATAAGACAGGTACTGATGATTATCTATTAGAATGCCTTTTAAGGCAACAGATGATTCAAGATTTGCTCAACGGATAGAAAAATATATAAATCTACTTTTATGCTCCAAAGAACATGTGATGGATAAAATCCAGATTCTACTTCTGTACATAATAAAATGTAATTTACGTAAGAGAATATAAGATGCCTAAGTATATATATTATTTTTAGGTATGCTTCCTTGATCGGCTGCATTTATATGAATGTTTCCTGCTTTGTGAAATAAATAAGTTAAAACTTACATTAAAATCCACTTCAGAAAATCTGTTATAAGGTTTTGCCTATCAATTTATTGTTTTAAAGGTCAATTATTAAAAAGCAATATTGTGAAGTAAGGTCCACACAGATGTGCAATGCAGACCGATTAAACACCAGACAGAAGACAGATGAAGACCTTTTTGGCCTGACATCACACATGTCATACAAGTACGTGATTGTGAGCTGACGTCAGCTGTTTGCCTGTGCATCTGTACACATAGCATGTCTGTAGAGATTGGCAGAAACTGGTTAAAAAGGGCATGTCCACCCCCCAAAACTATCATTTAGGCCCACTAACCTATACTGCCCACTGTGTAGTGTATAAAAAATCCTCCTGCTCCAAATGGTTCTTTCTGTAATGTCCCTTCATTCCCAAAAAGTGACCACAGGATCCTGGCAGACTCCATATTGACTTACCTCTGTCTCCCCTCCAGGAGAAAACTGTCATGGCAACCCCCTTGCCTCCCTGTCCCCTCTCTCCACCCATTTTCCCGCCCTCCCCCTATGACAACTCATTTTCAGTGGTTAAGGGCTCCCTCCCACACCCCAACCGCAATAGTTAATATTTGCAGAACTCCCCCAAACGTACTTAACATTAACCTCTCTCTCTGCGGTTCTTGATAGCCAGAAGCCCGCGATCCGTGTTTGGGCGCTTTGCTTGGCAAGTTTCATGCAGCAGAGGGCCACGACAGAACGTCGGAGGAGAGAGTAATGTAAGTATAGATCAGGGGAGTTTCTGCAAAAATACTAAAGCGGTTGGGGCTGGGTGGAGGAGCCCTACAATAAGCAAAAATTACAATGAGTGGGACATGATCTTTAAGTTTCGTTACATTTTAGGATTTACGGATATCAGAACAAACATTAAAAATAGCCTTGACTTCGATAATCCTCGAAAAAATTATCGGAAACTACTTTAGAGTTTCTGGTCATATTTTCTATGCATATCAAAGGTTTCGAGGATTATTGAAAATAGTCTTGGGTGTTTTCCATAATCATTGAAAATGCGCTCAAATCCAAAGTCCCAAATCAAAACATCCTTTTTTGTTGTTTGATGGAACATTCACTTCGTACCAAGGTATATTCCATGTCAGATCAGGTCCCATCTCTAGTCTAACTCAAAGAGGAAGTAAAGTGTACAGAACAACATCGTCCCAATAGATCATGGTGCTTAAATCCGGCACAATGTATTACAACTGTGCAAAATTCACACAGTACTTCCTGTTACTGCAGTTCATCCGTGGCGTCACAAATAGGCAGGCCCCAGTTGTACTACCCTAGTAGAAGGAGTTTTACAGGTATCTAAGGCTTGCTATGTGGCTTAACCTGGTCCTAGTGATGCTACTAATTGGTCTGTCTGTGTGTGTGTCTTTTGTGTATCCGACTGTCTGTGGTGTGTGGTGTTCTGTCTGTCTGTGGTGTGTGACAATTATATCTATATAAGCCTATACATCTATTGGGTAGCCCTCAAAGTCGTCAGGGGTCGCACATGAGACCCTTTAATGTCGAATGAGTTTGGGCACCCCTGCATAGACAAATCCCATTTAAAATAAAAACAACAAGCTGTGTCCCCCTCTCATTAGCGTGGCTCTGGGTATTTTGAAATTAACGCTGCGGATTCTATTGGTTCAGCTCTCATAATCCACCTTAGCATGATGACACCCCCGCTACTTAAATGTAATGCAGTCACTTCACATGCCCTGTAATGCTCCACCTATAAAAATGGAAGTTGCATCCTTGCTTTCTAGAAGCTAAAGCCAATCATATAACAGCAAAATACCTGCCTCGTTTAGTCCACAGTCATGCTTACAGCAGATTCTGCTTGGCTTCACAGAAAAGACAAGATTTTAGCAGTGTTATCTCTGCTTCCTAACACATTCCTTTTGCATTGACTGCTGAGCACCACAACATACGCAAGAATATTCGTATATTTAAAATGTTATATTTTGGCTAGTACAGAATCATAAACATGGCAGTGAATCATCTGAATGCATGATTCTGGAATACCCGCAGGGTCACCGCTTTCAAGTCAATCAGAAATCTGTCTGCTTGTGAAGGTCTCATTCATCCAGGTCAGGGTATATCGTTGTATTCAATTTAGTATCAACTGGCCTTGAAATGTATTTCTTGAAGACGTTTTTCGCTAGTCAATACCGACGGTCTTTCCTCAATTGCAGAATGACTTGTCCAAGATCTTCTGTGGAGGTGGGGGGGTTCCGCACTACTGTCCTGCCATGTACAATGCTGTTTTAACCTTACTCTGGGCGTGTCCTATAACACCACTCTTTATCCCACTATCTAATCAATCTCACCCTTCACACTGGCTTGATATGCTAATTGGTCTTTTTCCGGGTAAACTAATTGCCACAGATTCTTTCAAGTCATTCTGAATTGAGAGCCCTTCGGATGACTAGCGAAACTTCCTTCAAGAACTACATTTCAGTCCAGTGAATCTAATTGAATCAACAATAATCAGAAATCCTATATTGGTGGGGTCAGAGGAATGTGGAACAGGTGCACCTTGCTCACTTCCGGCTCTTTGAGCTACATGGGCTGTGTGTTGTACTGAAAAAACATGAAGCCTTCTTCATTATGGCCATCTATTGTTTTTACGTGTACATAAATGCACTTACTAGAGAAGAATCTCAAAAACAATGTATTGGATCTCTAGGGGGAAAGCTTCACATTATTAGGATTTTTTCAAATAATGTTTAATATAATTCTCCTTTTAAAGAAGCATTTTCCTGGACCTAGAACATAAATGTCTTTATGTAGCAACTTGCCTTGAAACGGACTGGACACTAATAAATTAACTGCCTGTAAAATTTGGATGCGTGGGGGTTTGTTTGTTTTTGTTCAGTAAAAAGATAATCACACGTTTCCCTTTCCTTTTCCTGTATTGTTCATTTCGAGGATTAGGAGAACAGAGCAGTGAGAGGCTGATTGTTTTGCAAGAGCTTCTTTTTTTTGCATTTCATACTGTAAATCAGTGTTTGCCCGACTTTTGTATCCTTTCGGAACCGATGACAATTTTCTAATTTCCCGGGAAGCCAATATATACAAAATGGTAGTCTTTATTTCAATCTCATATAAATTTATAATAAAAATATAACAATAGGTAATAAAAATACGTATATATCTGTCTAGATTTTAAAAAATTTAGATTCAGGGAGTTTAGAGATCTATACTTTTCCCTGTGCTTCCTTACCCTTAAAAATGGATCACTAAGGGTATTAGCTAAATAATGCACAAATCTATTCTCTCTCCTGATGTAAGTTAGAATAGTGTGATTTTACACTTACAAGTGGCCTGGCTGTTTTCCGACTATAGACATGCCACTTAAATTGGAGTTTTTGCACTTCGTATAGTTTCAAAAAGTTTTTAGCCCCGCGCACAGTACCTTCTGCCTCCCCCACGCCAATGCATGAACCTTGCAAAGTGATTATTAACATAATGGAACCAAGTAGGTAGAGAAGCAAAGCTTTTTTATTGCTCTCTAATTTAGGCCAACTATCATGTAAAAAACAACCTCCTTATATAAATCAACTGGTTCCTTGGCACACCATCATTCCTGAGATGCCCAGCTGAAAGCAGGTAGGTTATGGGTAAACAGATTTCCTATTCTGAGCCAGAGGCTCATATTCCGGTCAACTTAATTTCATGGAAGAGCACTATGCCATTTGCCTCCTAAACGTTCATGGTCTCTTAAACCAATGTTCCCCCCATGTGCTACATGTCCCTATATCCATTCCTACTTAACAAAACATAGAATGTTAATATATTAATGATTATGATCTCTTTTAAAAAGCAAATTAGTACTTTTATTTGAATTTGTATCACATATCCATTATTATTATTCTTATATTATTATTAGTATTATCTATTATTATAGACACCTGCAGTCTATTAAGTTTCATCTTATTTCATCTTATATATTGAATCTTTTGGAATGTTAGTTATATTTGTTAGAGAGGGATTGGCAGGTAGGATCCTAAAACAAATGATTACATGACAGAAAGGAAGAGGTGGAATTCATCAGCATGTATAGTTTTGTGGAGGCTGAATCACATTGGAAATGAATCATTGACACATTTTTAAGAAATTACGCCTTGGAGTCAAAAAGTGGTTCTAAAACACGATTCAAATTTCACAAATTAAAACCATTATTTCTAACGCGAGCATTGCTATGGGGAATTCATCAACATAAATAGAACATATTTCAAAGTAGCGAATACAAAGTTTAGAAATCAACCTAGCCTTAATCAACCATATGAATCTTTCATTTTTAATTATCATCTTCAGCAATTTTAGGAATAAAAAAAAAAGAGACTTAACATAGCACCATAAGTAACATTGTAACAATGATTGTTTTGGAACAAAAAATACATGCATTGCTTTGGCTTTCAAATCAGAACTAGAAACACAGGCCATTGCCTAGCCCTGCGTGACAAGGAGGTGTGTTTGTAGCACGCTACTGAACATAAAACCCTGTCTGTGGCCCCAAAATTACACATACCATCTGTAACTTGAAAATTACCGACCACAGCTTATTATCAAAACACAATTTTCAATGAAGCATAGATATATCAAGGGTTATTTAATAAAAGTTCTTGTCATTAAATTAAAAATGGTTCTAATTTTGCCCCAACCATCAGATTTAACTTCAAATGGTTTAAATATGTCTGATTGGTTGGGGCAAAATTATCACCATTTTGAACAATAAGAACTTTTTAATCTCCCTGTTATGCCTACACTGCCACTGGCTAAATAATTTAAACCAGGAGTCATCCTGCTGACAGTCTAGGCGGACTATACCGTAGCCAGTGGCCACAACCCTTTCCCTGCCAGCTTAACTTGCCATATTGACACACTGTGTATGCGTCCAAATTGCCAGGGGAGCCTCAATTCTGCACTGTAAGTTTGCATTTAAATGTTTATGCCATGAAGATTAAGGTGGACCCATATATTCATGTATCATGCTCTATTATTATTTCTTTCCTGTTCCCCTATGCCTTATTGCTACCTAGCCCAAACATACTTTCCTTGCAAACCACTCAATTGCAGAGGGACACACGCCCTCTTCGCAGGCCCTTGTTTACAATTGTTATCCCTGTTAATAATCTTCAAGCCTATTGTATGTCCATATTGAGATCAATCAAATCTTGATTTGATTGATCGTACGGCATACCTAATACCTGGTACCTGGAGAAAACAAAAACCAGGAAAATATACCGCTTTTTTTTTTTAAGGTATGACGAACATTGTTTTTTACTTCACTGGATCTCCATCACCTACCCCTCTTGGTTAACATACATCCCTATTAAGAAGGCCTTTAATTTGAGTCCGTCAAAAGCTGGAAAAAAATGCATGAGACAACTAACAGAGTACTGAAACAAGGTAAGTGAGTCTTTTATGTAAACAGGATACCTGATACAGTACTTGTCAGGCTATTCTTGGCACACGTAAAGCAGTTGGTTAATGTTGGACCCCCTCAGAATTTTCAGCCAACATTATTGCCCTAACACATTTTGGGGGAAAACAAAGAAATTCTTCTAAACTAAACTAAAATGTAAAACCCATATGGCCCCACTGTGTAGTGGTTAAAAAACCTCTCTCTCTCTCCAAATGGTTGTCCTGCAGTGCTTGTCCAAATCCCCAAAAGTGGAAGAGTAGGAGCATGCACAGAGGGATCCCACCCCTTCCCTCCCTCCCTCTGGATCTTCTTTGCTGCCTGGTGCCCTACCTAAAACCCCTTTCTGTAGTGTAGTGCGCAGCCCTATACCCAACCCCACCATCCACCGCCAAGATCAGCCTTTGTATAAAAAAAGAATCCAACTCTACTTACATGTCCTTCGTTCCCCCTCAGCCACAAATTCGTGCATTGCCGAGCAACTGTGCTGCTCTCGTGATGGTGTTCCTGCCTCTCACCTCATAGACAAGCATCTGCCCTGGTCATCCCCTTCTTAAGTTTGAGTTTTAGAGCGTCTGGAGGAAATTAGTATGTAGTACCAGAGTTCTGAATGGGGTTTTTTCTAAAAACAAACCTGGTCAGCATATTGGGAGTGGGCTGGGTACCCCTAACAGGATAACTATTTTAGGGTGGAGATACCCTTTAAGGCAATAGCTAGTTAAACCATAATTTAAGGGGGTTGACAGTCCCGTTGCGCTCCCTACATTTGACCGAAAATCCTGTAAACTGGTAGTGGTGGAAATCCTACATGTGGCCAAATCACATGATTAAAATTGTTAGCTTAAGGGAATATCTTTTTTTTGTCAGTATCGCCTGCTATTTGTCCCATCCATTAATACTCACAGAGGTTAAGTATGCTTGGCATGGCCCTCTCACCAATTGAAGTTCTGAGACAGGTAAATGCACCATAACTTTGTAGTGAGGACACAAAACAGTTAGTCAGTACCACTCCAGAATAACACAAAGCTTAAAAAGCTGCATCAAGTGTAATTCTAAAGTCACTTGCTTCAAAAAGCTCTACCACTGGGGGGCACATAAAAGTGTATTTACTGCTTGGTCTGATCCTGGGTAAGGGTTTTATTTCAAAGATTTTATATATTCCAGGAGTGTAAAACCTTTTGTGATGGGCCCACCTCAAACATGAAAATAGTGTTCAAAACATGAACTTTAGGTTAGCAAGTGTTTAATAAAACATATTAAATATCCTATTGGCACATTCCATTCCCTTAAGCCTTAAGGTAACTGTAAGTTTTTTTCTGATTGTGCTGTCCAGTCTCCTCACCAAGGGGGAGAAGCAGGTGTTTTATTCTAGATTAAGTAAACTAGGGTGTCATCCATGCAGAACACAATTAACTTCATAATACATATGTTAGACAAATTGTCCTAGGAAAACACATAAATGTGGACAAACAAAAATACTACTTAGCACAGGGAAAGTTGGGACACAGATCTCCAAACAGGTATGAATACCCATAGCCATCAGAGCCTCTCTATCACCTTCTGTTGGAATATATTCGCTATGTATATGAATCTAGTTTGACTTTAAGGATTGCTGCTTAAGTATAACAGACTCCACAACATTTTTAGTGTCTTTTCTTTATGAAAAGAAAAAAAATGCATTTCCTATGTATAAATTCTTAAAGAATCACCAACTCACCCTAACAACTTTACATTATCTAAAACTAAATTTGAGAGAACATAAATGTAGTACTTACATATTATCTGTACTTTGCTTTGCCATAAATATTAATGTTTTAGTGAGTGCTCGTTATTGCCCCCCCCAACTCACTGCCTTCTTGTTGTCTGTGACACTTATAAGTTCTGCACAGCCTCACCATGGACTCTGCTATGTTAGACATCTCCCTCTCCCTGCTCTTTTTTTCTCTGATGATTATTTTAATTTTTGCAGAAAGTGCGTGGCAGGCAGCCAAAAATCCTAGTAAGAGGTCAGGAAGAGAGAACATATTATAATTTCTGCTTCTGGAGTGACAGTCTTTTCTGGAATGCTGTGTGATTTCAAATGATGATTTGAACCATTTACATGTGCCCTCATGCTGAGCAGTGGTTCTCAAACTTTTTCAGACCGTGGATCCCGTGGTAATGCAAATTTTTCTTGAGGAACACCTGTGTGGAATTAAAGTTGTAATTACCCACATTTTAGACCCTTTCTAGTGTATACACTATCTTGTAATATGTATTTAAATCTTGTAGTGAAAGTTACACTTAATTGACTGTGTTGAAATTTTATTTAGTATATATTTCTACATGCAAACAAACAAAAAAAAGTTATATTGGTGAAATATTTCCTCCATCAAAATTCTAAGGTACACCCTGGCTGTTTGAAGGTACTGCAGTGTGCCTGACACAACCCTCTGAGAACCCTGTGCTAGACAATTGAAGGGAATATGCACAGTAACTACTTAGGTGTCTAAATCATGATTAAAGTTATATTCAATTTTGTACATTCTACATTTTCCCTTTTAGAATTTATATCTTTTTCCAAGCATAATATATAAAATACTATAATTGTTCCTTGAGCAATTAAAGATTATGAAGTGAAAACTAGTGACTTTTTTTTTAACAGAATGGTTGTTTCTTTACTTTAAAGCTGCATGCCTGTCGTGTTGTAATCGTTGCAGCTCTGGTGTCCCAAGTGGGGCCAAATAAATATTTAATGTTTTACAGATTGTGTGTAAACA
The DNA here is from genome assembly GCA_019447015.1 of Hymenochirus boettgeri. Taxonomy (NCBI): domain Eukaryota; kingdom Metazoa; phylum Chordata; class Amphibia; order Anura; family Pipidae; genus Hymenochirus; species Hymenochirus boettgeri. The sequence continues at coordinate 42,318,101 of CM033471.1, forward strand.
GTGAAAAGAAGCATTCATTTACTCTGACTAGAAACACCAAGAGCCCATGCACCTTTCTATCCAATCTATAATAAGTTTAAGCCACAAGTTTAGCATTGTTTACTTTTCTCACAATGGACTTCTCATTTTCAGGGTTTGTGCTGTTCAGTTGCTTGTTTGTATGATTTGCTGTTTGCTTAATATAGATGAAAGTTTTCAGGCGTCCCAGTAACTTAAAACCCTTGCTCCGCCTGCGCTTATTTTTTGTTGTATTTTTGATAGCAGCCTTTCAAAGAGTTAAATCACTGAGGTACTTTATGTTTGCACTAGAGCTTGCCTAGTAATTACTAAACATTTCCTAGAGATCCCTAAAAACACTTTATAATTAAGACGGTATTCCCTGATAAGTCACATCTTTTCTCTTGCTCTATTTTTTTCTCACATAAACATTGGCACACGAAAAGTCATTTCATGAGTGAACAATAAAACTAGTTATCAGATTTTTTTTGGTCATTAAAGGAGCACATAGGGTTAAACTTACCCCGCGCCCCTTTGATGTATTAAGGTTGAGGACCTAAAATTCCTAGAAATGGGCAAAATATCCAGAATAAGATCTAAACTACAGCTCAATGGTTCACCCCAGGCCCACAATTGACTGGCAGACAGCCACTTATGGGAAGACACACATTGAGAGAGCTCATTTCCAATAGCCTGGCCCTGGACGAGGTAGTATGTGTAGCTAAATAAGCACGTTATAAATAAGGTATGATTCTGTCTACTCCCTGGGTAAATTAAAAGGAAAGGGAGGGAAAAAAGGATTTATAACATGTATATGTTCTAGATGTTATTTGCTTATTTATTTTATTTTTAAAATGAGACGGTATTTGAATCACAAATGGTTGGTCCTTCAGAACAAGCCCAGATGAATGTGCTTTTCTTTAATTGCAGGCTGCCCAATCCCCCAGATGGGCTGTTGATGTCACTCCCTTTTCCAAAGCACAAAATATTTTGTTGGTAAGTTTAAAGCTTACTTCACTGGAACGGCATGCAGCCATTTGTTCTCGAAAGCTTACAAGTTTCGTTTGTTTTTCTTTTTGCTAAATTTGCTAAAGGCCTTTTGCTAATGGCAGCTGCTCAGAACCATAAACAAAATGGCCACTGCCAGTTGTGTGAAATAGCCTAAGACAGCAATACTGGTTGCTGTATGTCTGCCTTATATACTTATTACAGCCTGATACAAATGTTAACTTTTTTATTCTCCTTTAAACATTGATGCTGATTATCCTTCCTTTACCTTTGGTAAAACCTAAACAATTCATTAGTCACATTTTAAAAATAATGACTGTTTTGAATAGTTAATTAGCTTAGAAGATCTGGTCACTGTGAATTTTCCCCCGCCAGGCTCCTATTTCATATTTCTAGTGGATCCATTATCGCAAATTACTGGTTCCTCATTCCATATCAGCAAATTACTGGTTCCTCATTGGGTAAGCAGAAGTTTTTATATCGTTTGTTCCTTACCAATTATCCCATCCACTTTTTTATAGTTATTTATATTTATATTAAAGAACACGAACCCCTCGTGCCATCCATTTCTATATTATTCACAGGGAGGTGAGAACGCTTATTCTCACCTCCCTGTACTAATAGGAGGCTCGGGAGACCTGGAACTTACCTTACACCCGCCGCTCCACTTGCAATCCTGTCTGTCATCTTTCAGAAATCTGTGCTGTGTGTACCAGCTTAAGCTTTTTATTAAATTACAGAGGTATTGTTCTGTCCCTTTTTGTTATTTTATAACTTTTCTCTTTTCTTAATAAATTAAGAAAGAGTTGTTGTTCTGTGTTTGATTTCTCTCTTTTTCCTGTCAAGGTCCTGGAAGTTAAAATCTAATATGATAACCTGGCCTAATTATCAATTGGAGGTCCCAATAAAGCACTGATTGGACGGCCACTTTCCCACTATAAAAAGCCAGTGGGCTGGTGGGTGACGAGAAAGCCTGCTATATTGATAGTGTGCAAGGATGAGAAATGCAAAAGTTTGCTAAGTTTGCTAAGTTTGCAAAGTTAGGCCCTTCCTGGCTGGGGTTATCTGGATGAGGTTTGAAGGCTTTTCATTCATGTGATCACAGTATGTATACTAAAAAACCCTTGCTTATAATGGTTGTTAAATTTTGAGATAATATGATTTGTATGGGGCCTAGGAATGTGCATTGATTATCTTTTCTAATTACCGTATATACTCGAGTATAAGTCGAGGTTTTTAGGCTTTAAAAAAGCCTAAAAACGAACCTCGACTTATACTCGAGTCACTCACCTGTAGATCTGTAATCCGGCTGCTGCTCACTTCCACGTACACTCCTTCTACTCGGCGCCGGTCTCTCGCTTCGCGGCGCCGAGTAGTGATGTCAGGCGCCAGAGTGGGGTGGATGCGGAGCCGGTTGCCTGCTACTGCTTTCCATGCTTCATTGTCTCCCGGTAAGCTGTATATCCTGCTAATGTAATGAATGAATGGCAATAGTGTAGTGAGGCGAGTGGGAGGTGGAGGTTAACAGGCACAGTGTGTGTCTCAGTCCATCACAGTGGGAGTCTCCTAACAATCATCTTATCCTCTCATCATGTCCTGCCTCACCTTTTAATTTACTGCAGAAGGATGCAAAGTGAAAAATCTTTTATGTCATACACTCTATCTGTCTGTCTATTTGATGTTTGAAACTACACCCAGCAACTAAAGTATGCTGGGAGTTGTAGTTTCCAAAATCTAGAGAGCCAATTTCTACCCTCGACTTATACTCGAGTCAATCAGTTTTTACACATTTTTAGGTAAAAATGGGTACCACTCGACTTATACTCGGATCGACTTATATTCGAGTATATACGGTATTAAGCTGTTTTAATTGTGTGCTTTTTGAACTTATCAAACATATATATTACTATTTACCAGATAAAGTGATTAAAAGATATAGATGGGGCTTCATGAAATATACGCCTTCATTTAATATGTAAGTAATATAAGAAAACATATTCCTTTATCAATTCCTGTACGATCAGGTCATACTACTTGTTGAATTAAGTTATGCCCCATATTTAGGGCCCTAAAGCCCTTACTTTCATACTGGCATACTTTCACTATGACAATACAGCCTCCCCCAGAAACCACTGTAGATGAAGCAGGGAGGGGGACAAATGAGAGTTTTGGCTGGGGGTCCCATTGATTCCTAGTGTGTGCCACTGTTTATTAAAAATAGAAATGGAATCTTTGATATGTAATTGCTTAGGAATTTATAGAATTTATCTGAAATGCACTATAATTAAAACAAACTAGAGGCTGCCTGCTAATTTCATAGAAAAACGTCATGTAATCTTCGTAATATGTACTTTTAACATGAAATCTGCTAATTTCATAGTAAGTTATAATGCAATCTTTGTAATATGCACACTTAGCGTGATCTGCAATAAAAATAATAACCAAGTGCCAGCAATTGACAGATTTCTATTAATCAATATTATTTTTTTTTACAACTGTGTACAAATGACAATGTGTACCTGTTTAAGCTAGGTCATGTTTTGGACATCCTAATACAGAAATAGTGTAGGATTCTGCAAACAATATATTACAAAGGGAAGTTGGTCGGCAGACATTGTCTTGCCAGCAGTTTGATCATTTCAAAATTACAAAGTGAGGATTGACCAATTTGTGCAACTTAAATGCCTTTCCAGGTGGATATAATTTAACAAACATGGTTAATCGGTCGGTAGAAAAGATGGAAAATAGTTAGTTCATGTGTACCTACTTTAGACTTAAGGTGGGTACACCCTGAACCAATCTATCAAAAAGGACAGGACAGAATCTGTAAGATGTGACAACACACATATACTTAAGTATAGGCAGCCGACTGCAACCATTTCCAACAATGGCTCGTAACGTTCGTCAACATCAAACCATATATTCAGTCATACACACTTGATAAAGGCCAATATGGTTGGTACAGATGGAATTGGCTCATTATCAGTAATTTGTGTACCCAGCTTTAAAATGCCCATACATTGCGTCTACCTGCAAATATTTCAGATACTTTCTGGCCCTGCCCCAAAGAGCTAACAATCTCAGCACTTTTTTTTTTGACACGTACAACCTATCAGTATCTATGATGTGGGGGACACTGGCATAAATATATAACAAGTTCCAAATTTTTGTATTGCGTTAATTTTAAGTTCATTTTAATAAATGGCGTCTTCCCGATTCATTTAAAAATGGTAACGAATTATATGTTTTGTATGTGAGTCAGTGCCATCACAAAAGGCATATCAACAATGCTACCATCATGGTGTGTGTATGCCAACTTACTGTCGTGGGGTGACTTGCAGTCTACCTGTGGTCTTAAAATTATGCTGGGTCAAAAATAGAGAGATGGTCGAACTTGTTGAATTTCGGTTTGTTTCCGAACTTAGAACTTTAGTAAAGTTCTAAAGTTCTATAGTTTGGAAAAAAACTTATTTAAGTTAAATGAAGAAATGTTTGCAAAGTTTGGATTAAATTACATCTAAAATAACAAAGGTAACTACAGTAACTGGCTCTGGCACCTGAGAATGGTCTGGGGAAACAGTCCTTATCACCAAAACTTCTTCAAACACTAACTTTCCCACAATTAGGCAATTGTCAGGTTTCCACATGCTACATCCGTAGGGTAACCGCCAGTTCGAGGGTTACCAAATGATACATTCTGTGTTACCGAAATCGAACAATACACTCGAGGGTTACCAAAAACCAAACATTACATTCCATGCAAACAATACACTCGAGGGTTACCAAAAACCAAACATTACATTCCATGCAAACAATACATTCGAGGGTTACTGAAAATAGAGCATTACATTCAAGGTTTCCAAATGATCACATTCGAGGGTTATTGCTGACAGAGGAATAACGCTGAAATTCCGCATTCACGGTTATCGCTGAAATGGTACATTTGAAAGGTTATGGCCAAAATTGAGGGTAGAGAATGGGACTTAAATTTGATAATTATGGAAAATACATCCACGGGTTCAAAAACCTAAACCTTCAAAAAACTAGTTTGCAATTCGGAAAGTTCAAATGGTTCCATTTCCTCCAAACCTACTTAAGTTCGGGTCTACTTAAGTCCATCTCTAGTCATAAACATACATATGAGTCCTGGTTATGAAACACAACCTGATTTCCAAGCAATCGCCAGTTTCAAAAACCACCAATCAACGCAATTTTCAGAATTTCAAAAGTTCGAATTATTAAAAATCTGAGTCAAAAATCTCGAATAATCACAGTTGAAAAAAATTCTGCTTTAATTGGGTTTGGAATTTGAAACGTCTGTGGAACTTGCTGCTGTAGCAAACACAATTTTAGGTGTGTTAACTTAATGCACAGCAAGCAGGTCTAACAGCAATTAATTGAGTGCTAGAGGTACATTGATGATAATTACTTAACCTACAAAAGAAATGTCTGCATTGCTGAATTTATTTTGCAAGAGAAAAAAGCTTTATTCCTAGAATTCATTAGGAAGTTGTTTAAACCAATAAAAAAACATATCACATTCCTGCTGAAAGTGATGGTGCTCATAATGAACAAATGAATTCACTAAACCTTGTTTGTATTTTTCAAAAGGAATTGTTTTCTGTGCAATACAGCTGCAGTTCCTTCCTCTACCCACACATACTGTACTGTAGCTTCCTGTTTCTAGATATGTGATGTTTAGAGAGGATGAATGTCAGTAAGGAAAACTTGTTGGGTTAATTCACTAATACCCCTCAATGAGGATGTCCTGATATAGTGTGTAAATACTTCCACATTCCTATTAAAGGAGAACTACACTGTAAAAATGAAGTTCCTGAGACGGGGAGGTATGATGATAATTCCTACTGTACCTCTCAATATAATTCGTTGGGGAGAGTCAGCACATACGTTCGCATCTGCAAGGTTAGTTTGTGCTGATACTCCTCACAGAAATATATTGAAATGTGGGAAATTGAATTACTTATTCTACCGTCCCTTCCCCAGGTACTTTTTTTTACCCTTATATATAATATGCAGCGCCCAATCTTTCACACTACAGTAGCCTATGCACTGAATCTTTTGAGGTGCGCAGGGTGCACAGAAGTCAACATAGATGCATTGTATACAGAATGTTAACAATTTTTACTGATTGGTTGTGACAGGTTATTGCAGGACAAATGTCCATCGGTCACAGCAAATTCGGCCGCGGCCGATCTTGCGGTCCCATAGGGAACCGCACGATCAATCGGAATTTACCAACATGTCCGATCAAGGTCGTTTGCGGCCAGCCGCCCACAACCAGCAGATAACTGCCTGACCGACCAAAAGTGCCATGAATCGGTTCAGTCGACGAAAATATCTTCTGTTGTTACTCAGCCTTCAACACAATTAACACAAAATAGTACATTGTTCAATACACTGGTTTTGCAGGTACACAAAGAAGTCAGTAATGTAATGGCATAAAAATTGCTTCTACAACCATAACGTTTCACTCACAGACTTAAAGTGCCAAAGCTGGCCATTACACTACAAACATAAAAGGGAGATGTATTAAATTTATGCCTTGCAATTACCTGCACTCTTTCCCGTGGATGTTTAAACACATTGCAAACCTTTGATCGTCCACGGAAATGTAGATCGGTAAGTTGCAGGTTTTTGCGCAGCTTTAAAAAAAATGTGCCTTTTCATAACAAAAAAAGGGGTCATTTTCATACAAAAAACTTGCGCATAGAACGCAAAAAATATTGCAACATTGCGCAAATCCGTGGTTAGGTTAAACGTAAGCTTATTTTCCCGTTCGCACAGGATATTGCACCTCGCTGTTACTTTCCGAGTTCCTGTGAAAGCTGCCTGCCTAAATTACTATTGCAAAACATGAACGTTTCAGCAATGCCTGCAGGTTAAACTGCTGCTCCATTTGACAATACTATTGATTCAAAGTTCAATGTGCAGGTAGTGTAAGGCTAGCTTTAGTTATTGCACTTTCAAGCCTAGAAATGGAACACAAGTGAGTTTGATTATTTGCAAGTTCAATCAGAATCTTCCAGAATAAAAACCTCAAAATTGTAGATGGCGCACAAAGGAATAATAAAAAGTAAAACACATGTTGTAATCATTAGATGACTAATTCCTGTGCTATATCATGTTCTATGTACTGCATATTATGTAGGCTAGATTTTTATAATGAGAGGCAATGTATAGGAGCCAGGTCTTTTTCTTTTTTGGGGGGGAGGTAGAAAAATACTATAGTCCCTGAAGACACAACCAGGCTTATTTAATATGGGGTGCAAAGTTTTGCCTATGTCCTTAAGCTGGGTACACACCATTAATGCTTCATCCTACATGCTTGCCACTTTCGACGGTCAGCCAGCGAGGGACCGTTAGCTGCGGCAAAAGTAGCTGCAGCCGACAGTTCGATGCGACAGAGCTTGCACGATCAGCTTGCACAACTCATCTATTTATCCCATTCAGATGAATGAACGGTCGGATATATGTCGCGGCCAGCCAAAACCCATACAATTTTTTTTGGGCCCGACTGACCAATACACTGAACTATTGTAATATCTAAATAAGGAAAAATAGGTCTGTTCACGCTTAGTTTATTTCAAGGGTATCCAGAGTCATATCCCACACTCTCTATATACTCTGTATATCTATAAATACAGTGGGGGGTAAATACTCTGTAACACTTGATAAAGGCCTAAATAAAGGCATCAATAAAAATGGGATTACCCCTTGAAAGAAACTAGAGACTGGACAGACCTATTTTTCCTTATTTAGATATTTGTATATTTGTCAGAGAGGTGGCCAATAGCTGACTGGACGTCAGGCCGATACACTGTATATAATAACACTGAACTATTTTTGATCGGGATGAAAAATTGTATGGTGTTGTACACAGCCTTTTCGCAGCAACTAATTGATGTAACAAATGTTTTCCATCTGCATCAGACCAGTAAAACCATCTGATTGGTTTAGCCTACAGAAACAGCGCACACATTTTTGCACCTCATATTGAATAAAACGCCGGAATATGTTACAATCTGTAGGAGCTCAACATTTGCGGAAAATAGAACGTCAGCTCTTTCTTAAGAATTCACAACCAATGATGTAGTTTCATTAAAAAAAACTTTTTGGTTGCAATGGTCAGACAGCTCAGACTGACCATTCCACAGTTTATCTGCCAGTGCTAGTCACATAATAGTACACAATTTTTTGAGTTTTCCTGCTCCTGGCACACTATAAGCTGCCATGGGAAAAGAGACAGATTATTGCTAGGCCATACATTATAAACACATTAGATTACGAACGTCAAATCTATCTAACACATTTTTGCCAAGAGGCAGTTCTTAACCTTAACATTCTCAAAATGTTTCAGATGTGTGTGAGAGTCAGAAGAACATTGCAGCAATGTCGGAAAGCTGTTTTGTAGTGTATGAGCACCTTATCCATGGGTACCATTTCTTTATAATATGCTCTACAGCAGTAATTCTCAAGCAGGGAAACCATGGGTTCAATGAAAGGTTGCTAGGGATTCCTCAACATGAATGAGATGATCTTTCTGTTATATTCTATGAATTGTGCATTTTAATGAATTAATGGATACCAAGAAAGATATTAATTATATATATCGTTATTTTTTATGTTCCACCGAGACATGAATTTTTTCCCCCAGAAATAAAAAGGTTGAGAACACTTCTCTAGAGCTACAACCTAAAACCTGGTCATACACTACAACATCTACCTTGTTCCTGCAATGATCCCAAAACCATTTGGCCTGATCATCAGCATTAATGTTAATGGCAAATCATTATCCATTACAGCAGGAAAAACCGCCACTGCACCGATAGGATCAAATTAATGCTTGTGTGGTACTGAGCATTGAATCGTTGTACTGCTGGTCAGTGTAGTGTATGGAGTGATTTATTCTCACCCCTTTATCATATAAGACACTGCCAGTAAATATCTTGCTGAATTTTAAACCTACTTAGTAAAAACTAGCCCCAGCTGGTCAGCTCGTAATGACCCGCTACAAGCATGCAAAGGCTTAAGTATTGCGGTCCCGCTCCCACGATGTGTACGAATGAAACTTTCAGCCGATAATCGGCCCTGTGTAGGCTTTATTGGGCAAAATGGCCGTTCGGTCGGGATCCTTGCCTGACCCCCTGGCGGATCTCTGAACACACAGTTTTGGCCAATAAAGTGCCTACACACGGGCCAATTATCAGCCGAAACGTTTGTTCGTACACATCGACCCACGACCACAACCTTTAGTCCACCTTGTAATATAAAAAAAGTAACATAATGTGAAACTATGGGCTGCATTTCTAAGTATAAAAACGGTGTATAACAAGGCAAAAGTATAAAAACACCTCTGTTGTGAATGGCCCCTTGTAATTTGGTTCCCTGTGATTGCAATAGTCATTTTCCTGGTCTCCCATGTTACTGGAAGACTTCTAGGTCTGCTTTGCCTTTAAATTCTAAAGGCGTTTAATGTTATTCAATGAAATTGTAATGCTCTGCATGTCCCGTCAGCACAGATACCCCCTCTTCTTCCCTGTTTTCTCACTGTATCCATCCCTCTTTGGTGGGACGCTTAGCACGCCTTACCAACACGGTTGCCCCCAGAATGCTAGGTATCTGTGCTGAGGCTGAGAATATTCAAGTAGAGTAAAGCAAACTATGCAGAACTGGACACTACCAGCTGGGCAGCTGAGAACAAGAACTTATAGCATAGTACAGAGGGAAAAACAGTGCAAAGTCAGGACAAGCCAAGGTTCATACACAGAAAGTCTGTAAGCCAATGAGGTTCCCAGGATGAAGAGAGAGGCATAGTAAAGGAATGGGCAGAGTCAGGACAGTTGGCAAAGAACGTGGTCACAGGGTCAGCAGAATCATCAACAATAAATCATATCTGAAAAACACACAGAGTAAGACAAAAACCAAAAGCTATAACTGGCAAAGAAGGAGAGGAAATAGGAACTTAATGGAAGTTAGGAGCTAACTGGAAAATAGCCGAAGTCATAGAAGCCCAAACGGTGGAAATACCCAAAGTTGCAATTAAGTTGTGCAAGGAAGTCAGACTTGTAAGAGATGCCACGGGAGCAGATGGAAGGTAAGGAACCGCAGCAGCAGCTGGCTCTTACAGTAATTTTTTGAATACTGTGGCTTTATGATTGAGTTTATTTTACAGTTACATAGATGGACTGTACTATCTCCAACTTTTTCTGGGTCCAACTTTTTATTTAGTAACATTATAGAGAACCTGGGGTTCTGGAATACAAGCTGGTTCCAGGTGTTTGAATCTGCACGGACTCAAAAGAAGGTTAAATACTGTATTTGGATCTTTTAACATGACTAGGTCAACAATGACTCACTGCAGAGAATAGTTTGCAACCAAAAAAACAAACAACACCAAGTGACTTATTCTTACATGTCCTACAGTTTTTATAAAACAAACAAAGAACGCTCTCCAATTTACAGATCAATAATAAATTATAGATTCGTATTCAAACATAATTTATCCTCTCTCATTATTGAAAAGGAATTTTGCTGGCTTGATAAAGTGGCTTTACAAAAACAAAGCTTTTGGTTCACAATTTAATAGTATGCAAATATAGCTCAACAAGTAGAAAGGTTACTGATGTACAGGCAGGGAATATGTAAGTGCTTTAGAAAAAAAAAAGGAAAATTTACTGATTTTGTAAACCCACGGTTTTAAAAAAAAATGTACCTTTAAAATGCTTGATGAATTTACTTTGTGATCTTTTGGAAGCATGGGATAGAGCATGTATATTATATAATAGGACAATTACGAAAGATTTTTCCTTGTGTTAATTATAGCTCCTTTACCTCCCGGTAATCAATGCATTAAAAGATAGTACACTTTTTCATAAAGGAATAGTTCACATTTTCATGAACTATTCCTTTAAAAGGGCATGTCCACCCCCACTTCTGGCCCCACTGTGGTAAAATCTTTTTCCTCTGAGTCTCAGTCAATCACAGACATGGCGGTTACTTCCTTTCCCGAGGTAACAGAAAGGCAGTGGCCAGGGTAACAAGGGTAAGTACATTTCTGGACAGATTTTAAAGATATAAAGGTAGAGTTTAGGGTTGGGGGGGTCCCCTACATTATATGAAGTTTAGGATTTGGGGGTGAAGATACCCTTTAGGGATGTCCACCTGTCCTCAACATGTTCTATTGGTGAACAATGTACCATTCACAACAGCAGAACCATAGAGCGGTAGGTTTGGCCCCTCTGGCATACTCAACACTACATTGGCTTCTCTCCCCTACAGTTTGCGTTTATAGGGGAATATGGCAACAGCAGCAGGACCTTAGTTAGACAACAGTACTGCAGTTTGCCACCATTTTGAGGAGCCAGGTATACTGGGCCCCTCTAGACATATATCCCCACACCACATTGGCTTCTCTCCCTCAGAGTCTGCATCATGCAGGGGAAAGTGGGCAAAGGGGTAACACCTCACAAGGTGCCTGCCGAGCCGCAGGGGGTTGGCACTGCTCTACTGTCATTGGTTAATTTGGGACATGTGGCTGGGATCTTTTCCCCAAATTCATCCTGGGAGTAAGCACACTGAGCAGGCCCTGGCCATGAAACCATTAGAAGAAAGACATCAGCGGGATAATGTAAATAAAATTTCTAATCGTTGAAATGTGTGCTAATTTTGCCCCAGCCAATCAGAGTTAGCTTTCAAATGGTATGATTGGTTGGGGCAAAAATTAGGACCATCTCCCGCATGGGTTTTGTTCATATGAAGAAATATAATGATTATGCTGTATTTCTCTAAAGAAATCACAAATCTAGGGTTATAAGTAGAAATAAAAGGCATTTTACCCTTTAGAAGCAAGTTAGCATGTTTTAAATTCAATTCTGCTACAGTGCTGTGCTTATACCTGTGGAAAAACAGATTTTATGTAAACATAAATAAAAGCGTTGTTCTGTCATATATTGAAATACGTATTGTTACATTCAGCAGCAAAGAGTTTTTGGAGAGAATGTCCTGAGCACTGAAATTTGCACTTATAATTTTAATAATACCCTATTTAAAACTCCTGAGAGATTCTGTTGCCATAGCACCTTGAGAGTGTTTTTTCACATCCTCAGAGGGAATTGCTGAATGCAGGATTCTATGGTGATACAGCTAAGCCTGCCACGCACTCACTTAATGCATTCAGGTGAAAACTCAATACCTTCTGACATTGTAGAGAAATCATTTAATGAAGCTGCAGTATGCTGTATGAAAAACCATGTTGAGCAATAAATATAATATCTTTTTAAAAGACTAATTAGGCTGTGGCTGCACTGTAGATTTACAAACTATCCATATTGTGTTATGTTTCAAGCTGTAGTAAATTAATCTAAAATCTAAAGTTTTTTTTACAGTGTCTATAGCTGCCCAAGAATGGCAGAAAAGGTCAGATTCTGTGCTGTATTTACCAATTCAGTTTTAGTTTATACATGTATGCGTGCAGTCTCTTTAAAGTGTGTGCTGCTCAGTGGCCTGACCTATGTTGACAGCAGCCATTCACTGTAATTTTGGGCTACTTTCCTGTGGCCTTTAGAACACAAATTCGCACAAACATCTTTTATTCCTTTTGCAGGTACTGTATTTTCCAAGTGTGTTCTTGGTACAGTACATACAACATTTCCCAAAAAGAAAACATCTGGAATTCTGTCAAAATGCCTGCCAAAGGAGCAAAACAGGTAAGTGTGATTGTTAAATTGGTTAACAGCAGTGGCAGCACCAAAGCTAAAACAAGCAGGTAGCCCTGTAACACTGACCCACCCGCTATTGGGTTTTTTAGCAGGTACTTTGGAACCTCAGGTAGTATGGTCACTAGAAATGATTATACTATGCAAATTGAAAGCAGGCATTGATATGTTACTGATTACTGTAGTCTGTAAGGTCTGTTCTTACCTAAAGTGATAATCTGCTAAATCCAATTAAAAAAAGAAAAGAAACATGTATTATGATTCCTGTAATGGCAAAGGAAATCCAACTTCCAATCCTTTGTGTGTGCAATAGCTTGTGTCTGTCTATATCAGATCACTCTACCCTGTGCTTATTAGTCAATAAGGATTAATCCCATGATGACTCTAATGTGGAAAGGATAGGTAAAAATGCCAGGTAGAAAACTCTTATTTTTAACACTCATTCTTAACAACAAAAAAAAAAGAATTTTAACAAATGTGTTTTATGTTTTTGCACTTTATGCACATAGTAGTCACACTGAAATACTTGGCAACATTTTTTAAAAAAACTCCCATTTCTTAAAATAAAATGCGAATTTTTTGCCTTCAAGCTGTATGTATCGATTTAATTAAGGTGGTAGTTTTAAGCCGTTCTAACCAAATGCTCACAAGATTATATGTGTGTATTAGCAAGTATCTGTGAGAACTGTACTACAAACTGGCTCTCTTATCTCTCTGATATAGACAGCAGTCAAATTACAATTGGGTCTCTATATCACTGCATGTTATAACCATCATAAAAACACAGCCTTTCTGGGTGGTCGCAGTATGCAAAGTACACAGTCAGATATTTGCGCCTGGCCAAGCATTCACCAATATCAACTGCTCAATAGAGCCAAAGATCGGGGGTTGATTTACCTACATTTTGATCATCCTTTCATTTGATTGATAAAGAACAACAGACATACACAGTCAGAGTCACTAAAGTGCTTTCAAAATATCGCCAATTAACTAAAATTCTGAAATATCTGTTTGTGTGGAACTAGCCTTAAGGGCATGTCCCCGCCAAAACTATAATCTCCCCCTACCTTACCTCTCAGCTCCAAATGGTTCTCCTGTAATGTCCCTACAAGTCCCAGAAACTGAACACAGGGAGCCTGGCTAGGGATTGTTTTCGCCTCGAGGCGTCCTCTCTGAGGTTTGTGGCTTGCTCAAAGCAGCCCTCCCCCCTTTCCCTCCTTCCCTCTCTCCTGATCCCTGTCATTTACCCTCTGCCCCAAGTGTAACATCACAATTTCTGTAGTGTAGGGCTCCTCCCCCAGTTTCAACTGCTATAATAGTTTGTTCAAAAACTCCCCGATCTATACTTACATTACCTCTTTCCCCCGGCGTTCTGTGCAGCCGGAAGCCACGTCTTGTGATTGGTTGCCTCTCAGGCTGCCAGTCCGGCCACTGCTTGCAGTTTCATGCAAGCAGAGGGCCGTGACAGATCACCGGTGGAAAGAGGTAATGTAAGTATAGATCGTGGGAGTTTTGGGACAACTACTATTTTATTATTATTATTATTATTGTGGATTTATCACTTCATCTTCCTAGCACTTTACACTTACATGTATACATTCACATCAGGCCTGCCCAAAGAGTTTACAATCTACAAATAATTGACACATACAACCTATCAGTATGTCTTTACGATTGTGGGGAAAACCGGAGTGCCCGGAGGAAACCCATGCAAGCACAGGGAGCACATACAAACTCCTTGAAGATGTGTCCAAGGGTGGAATTGAACTCAGGACCTCAGTGCAGCAAGGCATCAGTGCTAATCACTGAGCCACCATGTTGCCATAATTTTCTGTAGTTGTAGGGCCCCAGCCCCAACCACCAGGTTGGGGCTGGGGCCCCTACACTACAGAAAATTATCAAAAAAGGGGTGGACGTGTACTTTAAGGTTCATATACATGTGCAATCGCAAGTGCCGCCCCAAGACGCACATTGTACGAACGTCCATTTCAGGCTATAATCAGCCCGTGTATGGGCACTTTATTCGTTGAAGCAGCCGCTCGTACGGAATCATTGCCTGATCCGCATGGCGGATCTCCGAAAGAGCGTCCATTTCGGCCGATAAAATGCCCATACACGGACCAATTATCGGACGAAACGGCTGTACGTACCTTTACTCTGGATTGAGCTGTGTATACCAAGGTCACACTATAACCTTTTTGGTATCTAGAATAGATACATGAAATGAAAATGACAATACATTAAACTGCTATCTATACCCACCTTTAGGCAGCTTGGATCAGACAATCATTCTTGTTATATTCACCCATGAAGTATTTATTCTTTTGTAATTAAGTAGATCACCTCTGATCTATAAAGTTTGGGCATCGTCCTTACTATTTCTGGTAGCTTGCTGCTGGGCCATTTGCAAGCCAAATCCCCACCCAC
The DNA here is from genome assembly GCA_019447015.1 of Hymenochirus boettgeri. Lineage (NCBI taxonomy): Eukaryota > Metazoa > Chordata > Amphibia > Anura > Pipidae > Hymenochirus > Hymenochirus boettgeri. The sequence goes on from CM033471.1 coordinate 42,333,268, forward strand.
CCCGCACTGGTGTGCTGCATTGGTGCCTACTCACATAAATCTAGGCACTCAGTAGTATAAGGCTATCTATTCATGGCAGGAACCCATCTTCTGTTAATGCAGTAGTGAGCATTAATGTATTTTGTGTAATGTCTTGGAAGCCTCCGGCAGTCTATTGATGGTCTGTATGAATCCAATAATCTATTCTCTGAATTTGTCACAGGAAGAAAAAAGAAAGGGACGTTTATTAGGGCGACGTTTTGTAATAGAATTCCTCATCGTCTGCACTGGAAATTTCTGCCAGTCAGCACTGAGTAGAAAATCTGGTAAGAAAAATATATTCTGGATTTGCTGCACTTAGCAACAGAGCTGAACACATTCCCAGTCTGAGTAGAGAGAGACATTTATTCAGTATTGTCTGCAGCTAAGCTGGAAATATTGCCTATAAGAACAAGAGAAAAATGTCATTGAATGAATAAACCATAGCAGAATCCCAATGTCTCCCTCAGTGACTACGTGCATCACAGCACAGAAAAAGAGCATTTGTACTGTAAAACCATCTTATTCATTGTCACTAGGACGAGAATTACTGACTCATTAATGTCTTCCCTGCAGTCACAGACACAGGCAGTGTGTTGGATGGCAAAAGTGACCTCTGCAAAGGAAACACTGGCTTCCTTTTAAGACATTCTAAATCAGTGACAGAAGAGTTAAAAGCTTCTAGGGTGGAAGGGCAGAGCACTTTAATAATTGACTTCTGCACAAGGATGATAAGATGTCAGCCTCCAGATTTGCTAATAATATATCACTGCACACTAAATTGTGCACTAGTCATACAGACACTGGGGACACAAACACAACGACAATACTTTGTATACACTTTGTAGGAGCAAGGGGGGAACTGTGGTCCAAAATGACTTTAGATAATTGATAGGAATTGCTCTCCTGAGAATTTTTGCAATTTATTTTCATTTTTTTTGCATAGTTTTGAAGATATTACATTTTTGTGTGTGATATGGCAGCAGCATAACCAGGTCCCCTGCACTTCCTGCTCTGAAACCATGTCAGTCAATCTGCCCTGTGTCTCCCCTCCCCTTTGCAGCCCCCCTGGTCCCTCCCACTCATGGACCCAATGGACCCTCCAGTTGCAGGCCCCCTTTGGCCCATTCTCTTAGAGCCCCGTGTGGCCCTGCCCTCTCATGGGTGCACAAGCCCCGCCACTAGTGGGTGCACAAGCCCCGCACACTCATGGCCACTCAGACCCCCCTCTACAGAAAACTCTGTGGAAACATCCTTTTAGGCAGAGTGAGAACAGAGTGAGAAAGAAGGGCTGTAGATTCCCTTACCTACTCTGTCAGACTTCCTGTCTCCCTCACAAAATGGGGAGTCTGAGGCTGTGCTAGCAGGCAGCACTGTGCAGGAGCAGCCTCAGGAATGTCACATGTCAGCCTCCCACCCATTAACTTTATAGTCAGTCATTTCTTTATATCTTGGGCTGTGGAGCTGTAGAGAGGTGGTTGATGGCTCGTTTTAAAGGTAGGAAACTGGCCTTTCATTTAAACTTGTTTGAGTTGTTGGAGTTCCCCTTTAACTAACTTACCAGTTACCCTTCAAAAAAACATAAGACCCCTCTCTGCCTCTCACACACTCTGTTTTCATTGATTTTGGTTATTATGTAACTGATAGATATAGACATACAGACAATAGATAAACAATAGCTTGAAGGGATGAATTGTGACAACTGAGTGGTAGGAGCCATTCTTAGCTCTGTGACAGATGGGAAGCACTAAAACTAGTAGCTAAATGTCACAATAGACTTGGGTGAAAAATGATTCTCATTGTTATTCCAGATACATTGAAGTCTATCTTCCAACTCGCTTGAAAAGTGTGCTGCTCAACTTGCTTTTACCTTATTACTTTAACAAGAGGGCAATTTAGGCTATACATGGATTGGAGGATGTTGTGAGGTTACATCATCATTTTGGGAAGAACCAAGTAATGTCTCTCTGTACAAACTGAGGTTTGTCTAATATAAAGTTCATTCTTTTCAAGTTTTCCATTCCTGCCTGAAGTTCCCCGCGATCAAGGGTAAGCTGAAGAAACGTTCTTAAATATATAACATTTTAACAAAACTCACTAATTTTAGTGCTTCCCATCTGTCACAGAGCTGAGCAATGACTTCTCAGCTGGACAAATTCATCTCCTACAAGCTGTAAATGTTTATCTATTGACTATGCTTGTGTCTATATCAACCAGGTACACAATAACCAAAATCAATGAAAAATGCACTGCTTGTAGAAGGACTATACCATTGAGACTGAGAGAGGTCTTATATTGTTTTTGAAGGGTAACTTAATTGCCCCTACAAAGTGTATACAAACATCTTTTTGTTGTGTTTGTGTCCCGTTGTCAGTATGACTAGTTTAGAATTCAGTGTTCAGTGATTATCTCATTAGCATAGCAGGAGGCTGACATCTTAATCTACCCTTGTGCAGAAGTCAATTATTAATTGACACAAAAACTGAAGGCCACTTAATTTATCCTTTTCATCAAATGAGTACAACTGTCCCCTTAACATTTTTCAGTGTGACATAGCTCAGAAAATATTTTTGACCACTTAACATTGAGAATCGAGATTCTGGATTCGGAACTTAAACTTAGCGTGCAATTCTGTTCTGCTTTTCTTCTTTTACATTTTATAATATTAAATATCAAGACTGCTTGCTGTAATAGGATACTGCCTAAGCCAAATATTTTAAACAGAATGGATGGGAAATTCTATAAAGATAATTCCCTGCATACAGGCCTGTAACAGAATTGTGTGGGTGGTTTTGTAAAACTCATAAACCCCAGTTTTCATATGTAATAAAGTATCTGGAATTAGTTCTCGTTCCCCATATGGTTTGTCCATTTTTAATTATCCATTGAGGAAGCTGTGGCATAAAATTTGCAGAGGTATTCCAATGTGCAGACTCACCTGTTTTGTAAGAACAGAGCAGTGTGCCCTCTAAGTGGTGTGCTCAAGTAGTTCGCACACAACTCACGTGTTAAAATTAAGCGCACATAAAAATCTGTGTGCCTATGGGTAAAAGGTATGTAGCACACACAAAAATCAATTGGTAATTAGTTATGTAGAGCACAAAATGTGATTTTGTGACCGCACAGATAATATATATATCTGTGCATGGATCCAATAGAAATTAGAGGGAACACTGGCACAAAAAAGCACTCTAAGCACATTTAAGTCTTCCCCTGAGCCCTGAGGGTAGGATGTTGCACTGCAAGGACATACAAGGTTGCAGCCGCCAGTACCCACAAGGACAGATGAGTAGTCTAGCAACCTGGGTCCACAGTCAAGCTAGGGTCAAGATCCAAGCTGTCAGTAGCACAGAACAGGTAGAGAAGAGCCATTCTCGGGGAAGAGAGAAATAGGATCATGAACCAAAGTTGGAACAAACACCTAGGCAACATATCTGTCAGGTTGGTATATTAAAGGGCATGTCCACCCTTTAAAAAATGTTTGATATATAGTAGTGCTTCCTCCCCCAGCCCCAACATTTTTAGAAAGTCCCCCAATCTTTACTTACCTTTCTTCGCCGCACTTTCCGGCCTTCTGCTTGCATGAACTGCAAGCAGGGGCTGGACGGCAGCCGCGTTCCTGATGGCTGAGAGGCAGAACGCGGGGGAGAAGGTAAGTAGAGTTCGGGGGACTTCTGATAATTCCATTATAGCGGTTGGGGCTGGAGGAGGAATCCTTCTATATGGCCAAGGTTTTTACACTAGGGGGAGGGAGAACAAAAATGGGTGGAGAGGGGGGGGGCCTGCAGTGCGCATGGCAAAATTTCTCCGGAATATGGACTATGCTAGGCTCCTGGTGGCCAGTTTTTGGGACTTTGTGGGAACATTCCAGGAGAACCATTTGGAGCTGGGATGTGATATAAGGATTTTTTCTCACTCAGAGTGGGGCCATAGTGGGTTTAATTATATTTTGGGGGTGGACATACCCTTTAAATAACAAATGAATGATATTCTGGTTCATATACACACACTAGCCTAAATGTTTACCAGTTTTTGCATGGTGTGTGGGCCGAAAAAGACAACGTTGTCAACAAACTACCAGTCATTCCGGGAAAAAAAAAATCTGTTGGTTGGTATACACTTGGCCATCTGTTTGGGCGAACAGCCAACCAATCCCATACCACCAATGGGGATAGGTCAAGACAGTGTATGCTGCTACCACGCATGCATACCATTAGATTCCAATCTTACACCCTAAATATGAAAAATTAAAAAATACTGAAGAAACACTGTCATTTATTGATAGATGAACCACTACTAGGATCTATACAAAAATGGGTCTGATGTTTGAAGCAAAGAAAGCCCAGAATATCCAATCTATTATTGCCAAAAGTAACCATAGAATAACTACCAATTAACATGAGAATGGTAACTACAAATGTTTAAAACTGGATGTGGCTTTGAATTATATTCAACAAGGACAAATAAATAGGTTAATAAGGATAGAAATACGTACAAATTTATGGGCATCTATGTGAATCAATGTACTGTATATATGCTATTATCTGCCCATGTAGATTAATGTATATAGGGAGAACTAAAAGAACTTTAAGATACAGAACATCAGAGGACAATACACAAAGGGATACAATCTTCTCTACTTGTCCATTATAACAAATACCACAATAAGGACATTACATGATCATTGGTGGTTATATTAGAACAACTAAATATGGATCTTACCAATTGAAACATAGAAAGGACCCTGAATGAAAGGGAAGCTTTCTGGATGTATTCGCTAAACACCCCAATCCCGCATAGGTTAAATGAAAGATTTAAACCTTCAGATCTAATAGACGAATAGCTGAATACACCTTTAGGGAATCTATAAAGAAAGAGAAGATGTACAGGAAGTACCCCTGATGACAGATTACCGAAACACGTTACCTCTGACGTCAGAATTTATGTACGTTTTTACTTACCTATTTTTGCCTAATCTACGTCCTCCTACTGAGCCTATAAGGGCCGAGCTGAGGAGTAGATTGCAATTAGAAGACCGTTAGAATCTGCAAAGTGACAAGGAAGGAACATTTATTTTATATTGTTTTTACTTATTGCTATTTAATTATTGTCATACAGATCAATGGTATGAACCTGATTGTCCACTACTGGCACTGTTCATCTTAATGAATCAGATTACATTCAATTGACTCTCACTATAGCAGTCTCTCTAAAAGAAGTGGAGATAAGTATTGTGTGTTGCCGAACTGGAGCTCCAATTTATGGTAATTTATGCTTATTATATGATTGTTGATGGTAACAAGGGTATATAGGAGGGTTTTGGATTTTTATGTGTATAGGATTATTGGTTATTAAATATAGTTTTTATGAACCCACTTAGCTGGATGCTATATTTATATTTGTTATATTTTCATATGCTTATTTACATATGTATGTATTATTAGTTATTACATTTTTTGCATGGGAACATCATCCACATTGATGTGAGTGCTCTACATTCATTTCTTTCTGTGATAGGAATAGTCATGGTACAGTGTGCCTTCATTCATTCTTTCTGTATAGGAACAGTCATGGTACAGTGTATGATCTTATTAATTTCTTTTTGTGATAGAACAGTCATGGTACAGTGTATCTCTTTATAATTTCTTTCTGTGATGGGAACAGTCATGGTACAGAGTACTCTTTATTCATTTCTTTCTGTGATAGGAACAGTCATGGTACAGTGTATGCTCTACATTCATTTCTTTCTGTGATGAATATCATGGTACAGTGTATGCTCTTCATTCATTTCTTTCTGTTATAGGAACAGTCATGGTACAGTGTATGCTCTTTATTAATTTCTTTTTGTGATAGGAACAGTCATGTACAGTGTATGCTCTTATTAATTTCTTTCTGTGATGGGAACAGTCATGGTACGAGTATGCTCTTTATTCATTTCTTTCTGTGATAGGAACAGTCATGGTACAGTGTATGCTCTACATTCATTTTCTTTCTGTGATGGGAACAGTCATGGTACAGTGTATGCTCTTCATTCATTTCTTTCTGTGATAGTAATAGTCATGGTCAGTGTATGCTCTTTATTAATTTCTTCTGTGATGGGAACAGTCATGGTACAGTGTATGCTCTTCATTCATTTCTTTCTGTGATAGTATAGTCATGGTACAGTGTATGCTCTTCATTTATTTCTTTTTGTGATAGGAACAGTCATGGTACAGTGTATGCTCTCATTATTTCTTTTGTGATAGTACAAGTCATGGTACAGAGTATGCTCTTTATTCATTTCTTTCTGCGATAGGAATAGTCATGGTACAGTGTATGCTCTTCATTCATTTCTTTCTGTGATAGGAACAGTCATGGTACAGTGTATGCTCTTCATTCATTTCTTTCTGTGATGGGAACAGTCATGGTACAGTGTATGCTCTTCATTCATTTCTTTCTGTGATAGGAACAGTCATGGTACAGTGTATGCTCTTCATTTATTTCTTTCTGTGATGGGAACAGTCATGGTACAGTGTATGCTCTTCATTCATTTCTTTCTGTGATGGAACAGTCATGGTACAGTGTATGCTCTTCATTTATTATTTCTGTGATAGAACAGTCATGGTACAGTGTATGCTCTTCATTCTTTCTTTCTGTGATAGGAACAGTCATGGTACAGTGTATGCTCTTCATTTCTTTCTTTCTGTGATAGGAATAGTCATGGTACAGTGTATGCTCTTCATTTATTTCTTTCTGTTATAGAACAGTCATGGTACAGTGTATGCTCTTCATTTCTTTCTTTCTGTGATAGGAACAGTCATGGTACAGTGTATGCTCTTTATTATTTCTTTCTGTGATAGGAACAGTCATGGTACAGAGTATGCTCTTTATTAATTCTTTCTGTGAAGGGAACAGTCATGGTACAGTGTATGCTCTTTTATAATTTATTTCTGTGAAGGGAACAGTCATGGTACAGAGTATGCTCTTTATTCATTCTTTCTGTGATAGGAATAGTCATGACAATTATTTGATTGATTGCTTTAAAGTGAAGATGTTAGAGTGATATAGGGACTGGCTCTTTTAACCACATCTGAGCACACTATGAATCACTGGATTATACAATTAATGTGTAGAGTAAAAGTTACTGAGGCAGTACAAGGGCATTGTAAAGTCAAATAATACACACAAAAGCAGCATTGTGAGTGTAGCTGGAGAGCTTTGTCCGGTTTCTAATGAACAGTCTTACACCATCCTCCTTACTGACCCTGCTCATCAACATGTTGCTAAATGGAACACTTTGTATAAGTGATCATCTTAAACAAAATATAAAAATGACATTAGAAAGAATTTATTTAGATCCTTATCAATGCAACAAAGCTAAACTGTCTGACATACTCAATAAGTATTCGCTAGCCCAGCTGTGAAGTGTATAGGAATTTTGTGATCACCTCATCCTCCAAGTGTTTTATAACCATCTGCACTATTGTAATGGAAATACAGTTGGTACATTCTGGGATTATTAGTGCTGGTCAATTAGGTTAAGATTCCATAGGAGATAATGGACAATGCAGTGATTTCCAGGAAACTAAACCTCATTTATACAACAAAATAGATTTCTATACAAGGCATTAAAAAGGAATTATAAGAAGGCAAATTGTCATGTCAATAATAACTGACTTATTTTGAACATGAAAAAAATCAGCTTATATGTTAATTTGTGTATAAGAAATTACAATTAGAATCAACAAAACTGTTGAGTTTGGTTTGGTGTGCGTTTGTGTGTTTTTATTTGACATATGTATTGTATGGCTTCTTTAAATAAAAATGCAATATTTAAAAGGAACCAGCATACATGTGTCAAATAATAGAGGCACAAAGTACATCTCTCACAAGTATTTATTTTAAGATTTGAGTAGGAAGTTAGATTCTGGTACAGCAGTGGATGTGGATGTATACTAGGATTTTGTTAAGGCTTTTGATACTGTGCCACAATGGTGAGTTATGTGTAAACTGTGGTCTATTGGCCTTGAAAAAAACATTTCTCATATATAGAGAATGGGTTGATAGGTCGCATGCAGAGAATCGTTGTCAATGGAGCTTTATCTATCTTGGCTAAAGTTCCAAGTGGAGTGCCTCAGGTTTCTGTACTGGGGCTACTTCTATTTATTTACTTATTAATTTTTAGAAGTGGGTATTGAGGGCAAGGTCTCTGTATTGCTGACACAAAATTAATATGGAGCTTTGGAAAATTTCAATGATGTGCAATAGCAATTTTATTTCTCGAACCACGTTAGGTAGGATTCACGAGTAGGTTAAAAGGTTGGACTAGATGGATGGATGTCTTTATTCAACCCCAATACTATGTAACTGTGTAATTTATTTATTTAATTAAGGTGCAAAAATTTGCCTGAGCTGTTAATTTGCCTCAAACAATCGGATGATACCTTTTTACTGGTTAGAAAACATTTGATAAAATCTTTATGGTTGCTGCGATCAAGAACACAGGAAACATTTTGTGCCTCTTATTGAATAAGGTCCCAATGTTTTATACTATTTGTAGAATATGTATATATTATATCACAAAAGTCAGTATGGAGGTGAATTTGGCGAACTTGCATTTGCTGCTAATAATTAAAGAGCACAGCTGTAAGACATTTCACAAGAGACCGTCCCACACAGATGCTATTGTTCCTCTAGTCTCAGAAGAAGTGCATTTGTTACTAATTAGCAAGCTGAATAGGTATAAAAATAGATGGAAAGATAAAATACATGAAATAAATAGAATAATACCATGTACAGTTTTTGCATTATCTGGTTTCTATTTTGTATCTAAGTTTCTTTTAAAGGGTATCTAAACTGGGGAAACTATAATGTTACATACAAAAAATAGAAGCCTATGCACAGCCAATTAATTTGCTTACATTTTACTTTACATTGTAATGCGACTTAAAAAGCCTGCCCTTCTCTCTGGATAAATTAAAGCAATTAGTTCAATAACTTGGCCAAATTATTTTAGCCCAGCAACCACTTCACGGTTTGCTTTATACTGCTGGTCTAACTTTTAATTAACCTTTTTACCTTAGTAAATTTTACCTTCTTATGAGACGTATTCTCAGAATTGTCTGCCTATAATTCTTCCAACAACCACTAAACATCTTACATTTTAGCTGTTAATCAAGTGCCTTATTATCATAAACTATTCTTGTGTGAGCAGTTTGCTGTACTGGAAAAGTGACGGTTGACAGTTGGAATGCTGTGTGCTGTGTGCAGTTTTGACAGTTGGTTTGTGGGAGAGTCAGGTCAGATGGAAGTGGAATGGTTAAAAGTGGGAGGGGGGATACTGCTCCTGAGCAAAACATGTGCTGGGTAAAAGGCATGCAGCACATGCTTACACATATTTATATATAGATTAAAATGAGGAAAAATCTTTTTTTTTCAGTACAATGTCCCTTTGAAGAGCAGAGGCATGATGTGTGAATATCCTTTCACAGAGAGATGAGTGTGAAAAATAATTTAGATTTTACAATCAATATCAGCACTAAACCTTTTGCCATGTTTTGTGAATGCTATGTAGAATTTGCATTTGGAGGTGAACACTTGCTTGTGTATCCTATGCAGCCTCATGCAAATGTTAACAGTGGGACATACCAAAAATTTACTTTCAGAGGATTCGTGGACTTTAAGAATGGAAGAAAAGAAGTTTTATCTTCTGGTTGGTACAGTGTACTATATAATATTGAGAATTACTGATATTAATACATGTACTGTAGTTCTGGTTGGTACAGGGATACTATATAATATTGAGAATTACTGGTATTAATACATGTACTGTAGTTCTGGTTGGTACGGGCATACTATATAATATTGAGAATTACCGGTATACATATAAGTCCTGGTTTGTACGGGGATACTGTAAAATATTGAGAATTACTGGTATTAATGCATATACTGTAGTTCTGGTTGGTACGGATACTATAATATTGAGAATTATGGTATTAATACATATACTGTAGTTCTGGTTTGGTACAGGGATACTATATGTATTGAGAATTACTGGTATTAATACATATACTGTGGTTCTGGTTGTACAGTAGCTATATAATATTGAGAATTACTGGTATTAATACATATACTGTAGTTCTGGTTGGTACAGGGATACTATAATATTGAGAATTACTGGTTATAATACATATACTGCAGTTCTGTGTTGTACAGTGATACATAATATTGAGAATTACTGGTATTAATACATATACTGTAGTTCTAGTTGGTACAGGGATACTATATAATATTGAGAATTACTGGTATTAATACATATACTTTAGTTCTAGTTGGTACCAGAATACTATATAATATTGAGAATTACTGGTATTAATACATATACTGCAGTTCTGGTTGGTACAGGGATACTATATAATATTGAATTACTGGTATTAATACATTATCGCAGTTCTGGTTGGTACAGTGATACTATATAATATTGAGAATTACTGTACTGGTATTAATAGATATACTGTAGTTCTGGTGGTACAGGGATATATATAATATGAGAATACTGGTATTAATACATATACTGATTCTGGTTGGTATGGGGATACTTAATAATATTAAGAATTACTGGTATTATACATATACTGTAGTTCTGGTTGGTACGGGGATACTATATAATATTGAGAATTACTGGTATTAATACATATACTGTCAGTTCTGGTTGATACGGGGATACTATATATATTGAGAATTACTGGTATTAATACATATACTGTAGTTCTGGTTGGTACGGATAACTATATATGAGAATTACTGGTATTAATACATATACTGTAGTTCTGGTTGGTGGGATACTTAATAAATTAAGAATTACTGGTATTAATACATATACTGTAGTTCTGGTTGGTACGGGGATACTATATAATATTGAGAATTACTGGTATTATACATATACTGCAGTTCTGGTTATACGGGATACTATATAATATTGAGAATTACTGGTATTAATACATATACTTAGTTCTGGTTGGTACGGATACTATATAATATTGAGAACGTGTATTATACATATACTAAGTTCTGGTTGGTACGGGGATACTTAATAATATTGAGAATTACTGGCATTAATACATATACTGTGTTTCTGGTTGGTACGGGATACTATATAATATTGAGAATTACGTATTAATACATATAATTTCTGGTTGGTACAGGGATACGTAAAATATTGAGAATTACTGGTATTAGACATATACTGTAGTTCTGGTTGGTACGGGATACTATATAATATTGAGAATTACTGGTATTAATACATATACTGTGTTCTGGTCTGGTGGTACGGATGCTATATAATATTGAGAATTACTGGTATTATACATATACTGTAGTTCTAGTTGGTACGGGATACTATATATATTGATAATTACTGGTATTAATACATATACTGTAGTTCTGGCTGGTACAGGGATACTATATAATATTGAGAATTACGGGTATAACATATAAGTCCGGTTTGTACGGGGATACTGTAAATATTGAGAATTACTGGTATTAATCATATACTGTAGTTCTTGTGGTACGGGCATACTATATATATTGAGAATTACTGGTATTAATACATATACTGTAGTTCTGGTTGGTACAGGATACTATATAATATTGAGAATTACTGGTATTAATACATATACTGTAGTTCTGGTTGGTACAGGGATACTATAATTTGGAATTACTGATATTATACATATCTGTATTCTGTTGGTACGGGATACTATAATATATTGAGAATTACTGGTATTTCTACATGTACTGTAGTTCTGGTTGGTACAGGGATACATATAATATGAGAATTACTGGTATTAATACATATACTGTAGTTCTGGTTGGTACAGGATACTATATAATATTGAGAATTATTGGTATTATACATATACTGTAGTTCTGGTTGGTACAGGATACTATATTATTGAGAATTACTGGTATTACATATACTGTAGTTCTGGTATACTATATAATATTGAGAATTACTGGTATAATACATTTCTGTAGTTCTGGTTGGTACAGGGATACTATATATATTGAGAATTACTGGTATTAATACATATACTGCAGTTCGTTGGTACAGGGATACTATATAATATTGAGAATAACTGGTATTAATACATATACTGCAGTTCTGGTTGTACAGATACTATATAATATTGAAGATTTGTACTGGTATTAATAGATATACTGTAGTTCTGGTTGGTACAGAGATACTATATAATATTGAGAATTACTGGTATTAATACATATACTGTAGTTCTGGTTGGTACGGGATACTTAAATATGAGAATACTGGTATTAATACATATCTGCAGTTCTGGTTGTACGGGGTACTATATAAATTGAGAATTACTGTATTAATACATATACTTAGTTCTGGTTGGTACGGGGATACTATATAATATTGAGAATTACTGGTATTAATACATTTACCTAAGTTCTGGTTGGTACGGGGATACTTAATAATATTGAGAATTACGGGCATTAATACATATACTGTAGTTCTGGTTGGTACAGGGATACTATATAATATTGAGAATTACCGGTATTATACATATAAGTTCTGGTTGGTACAGGGATACTGTAAATATTGAGAATTACTGGTATTAAACATATAGTGTATTCTGGTTGGTACGGGCATACTATATAATGAGAATTACTGGTATTTATACATATACTGTAGTTCTAGTTGGTACGGGATACTATATGATATTGATATTACTGGTATTAATACATACTGTAGTTCTGGCTGGTACAGGGATACTATATATATTGAGAATTACCGGTTATACATATAAGTCCTGGTTTGTACGGGGATACTGTAAAATATTGAGAATTACTGTATTAATGCATATACTGTAGTTCTGGTTGGTACGGGCATACTATATAATATTGAGAATTACTGGTATTAATACATATACTGTAGTTCTGGTTGGTACAGGGATGCTATATAATATTGAGAATTACTGGTATTTATACATATACTGTAGTTCTAGTTGGTACGGGGATACTATATGATATTGATAATTACTGGTATTAATACATATACTGTAGTTCTGGCTGGTACAGGGATACTATATAATATTGAGAATTACCGGTATACATATAAGTCCTGGTTTGTATTATTTGGCTCCTCCTACTTTAAAATGAACCTGGCCCCCACTCCATTAGAGCCCATTGGGGAAATGAGTCATGATTGCTCTGCAGTACTATCTCTATTCCGGTGCTAAAAAGCTAAAGCGACGTATGCTGAATTGCAATCCTTGATTAAATTTGCAGACAATCAATACTACTATAAGAAGTTTTAGAAAGATCATTATTGGCACATCCTGTGGCATTAAAGGCATGGTCCACCCCTGTAGAGAACGTTTGCCACATAGTAGGGTTTCCTTTCCCCCAGCCGCAACGCTATAAAAGATTTTTTCAGAAAGTTTCCCCCAAACTCTACGTACCATGCCCTCTTTTCTCCGCCCTCTGTTGCATGTAACTGCAAGTATGGGGCCGGACTGGCATCGCATCCCTGCCCTGTCTAAGAGTCAGCCAATCACTGACAAAGAACGGCTGCCAGCTGCACAGACACATCCCAGGGAGAGATAAAGGTAGTAGAGTATGGGTGTTTCTGAAATCTTTTATAGCGGGTGTGGATTTGGGGGAAGGAACCCTACTATTTAGGGGCTCAAAGTTCTTGTATGCTAGGGGGATGAGAGAAAAACCGGGAAGGGGGAAAGGAGGGGTGGGAGGGGGGGGGAGGCTGTAGTGGGTCAGCCAAACTTCTCCCGGAAGGGAGACAGAGCGAGAGAGTCCCATCTGGACTCGCTAGCTCCGGGTGGCCGTTTTTGGGGCTTTGGGTGCATTACGGATAACCATTTGAGCTGGGTGTAATGTAGGGTTTTATTACACTAACGAATGGGGTGGCCATTATGGGTTAGTTATAGTTTTTGGGGGGGACATGGATTTTAGCATTGCCCTGTAATGTTTGCATAAAAATTTACTTTTTATATATTGCGGAGAGATTCAATTCATTTTAATATTGTAAGACCCATGCAGCCTGGTGTAATGTTGGGTGAAACGTGGTTTTATAACATTTATTTTTGGTGCAATGTGCAGTTTTTCAAATAATGACCCGAAACAATACCCACTCTCCCTCATAGAGGCAAAACTTAACACGGATGGTATAGGGGAATTTAATGTACCACCAAGCCGAGGCGCTTACCTTTTTCAACGCCCGCCATGCAATAACCGGGTGTATTGTCATAATGTATTGTGGGATTACACAGGTGACGACAGCTTGTTGTATTTTTGGTAAATGTGCTTTGTCTATATGGGACCAAGTTAGGTGATATGTTAGTCCCCATTTAACGGAATAATTATATTGCCTCAATTCAAATTTTTATTTGCTTTAAAAAAGTAAAAGGTCTGCCGCCCTCCTCATCCTTGTCCCCCTGATTTTAGAGCCTCTCTCTGCCTTCATTAGCCATTAGTGAATGGGGTGGTATGATTCGTCTCTTATACACTGTCACTCAACGCTAGCAGCAAACATCCACCCCCCCCCCCCTTGATCAGTTGATTATGTAGGCTGCAACACAGGACTCTTACACAGTTCTGTAGGAGATTTTGTTTAAGTGATGTTAATGTACCCCCGCCTTATTTTTTACCATCTGCTGCCACATTAAATGTTTTTGATAAAAGAGTGGGTGTGTGTGTGTGGGGGGGGGGCTATAACTGCCGAGTAGGTATTATAATATTTTTTTATATCTAGTATTAACATATTAGATTGTATAGTAACACAACACACGTAAGTTTTGGTGTCCTGAGTTTTATTTCCGAGTTTCATTTCCCTCCTTGACACATCTGCAACGGAGTTTGTATGTTATCCCCGTGCTTGTGTGGGTTCCTCCTTTGGCACCTACATTTCCCCCGACCCATATTTAAAGGAACCTACTGTAGGTACTCCTGTATTGTCCAAATAAATGTGTTGAATAGTCTTCAGGGCAGGACTGATGTGAATTATACATGTAAAATTGTAAAGCGTCTACAGAAGATGTGGGGCGCTTATAAAATCCTCAATAATGATATTAATGACACCAAAATATACCCCCCAACAAATGCTACTGTAGTTAATGGAAAAGTTAATCGATGGATTTTATCTTTCCTATGTACAATTAATCATGGCCTCTTGCTTCTGAATGAACAGCAATTTTGTTCAATAATTTCATGAAACTGTAGAATTTCCGAACATTAGTGCACTTTGTAGTCTATGCTACTTTATTTCGTTATTTCCTTTAAGGGCTAGAATCTTGGAAGAATTAAGTGTCTATCAGGATTATTGGCAAGTTAACTTTGTTCCAATAGAAATGTTTCCCCACGCCATCAGACAAAGATTGGATTTACCTTCAAATTTAACCAAGTAATTCGCAAAGCACTGTACTTGCTTTCGCTCGATGGACCTGACCCGCTATGCATGATGGGAGTCTTAAAACGGCCTTTCAACGACACAGCACATACTGTACATTTTGTCCCTTTTGCCTGACTGAGGGCCATGTTTGGTCATAGTACACCATTGTGCTTTGTGGGTTGGACCCATGATAACATATTTACATACCTTAAGGTCGCTTTAAAAGATGAAACTGTGGTCTAAATCGAAGGTTTTCCTACCTTTTAAAGTAGCCATCAACACCACCTTCTCCACGTGCTCCACACCCCATGATTAACAGAACATGATGACCCAAAGTTAATAGGTGGGAGGCGACATGTGACATAAGCTCTAAGGCATTGTGCCAACCGGCGGCACAACCCCAGGACTCCCTCAGTTGTGTGAGGGGACAGGAAGTCCCTCTCTCTCTGGTTTGTGAAGGACCTGCAGCTGCAGAGAATTAAGGGGGTAATACAGACCTTCTCTCTTACTATGTGGAAAACAGCCTTTTCAGCAGCGTCTAACTATCTAATTACAAATCTATCTAATGTTAAAGACTGACATTTATACAAGCAGTGGTTCTCATCTTAAGATAAGCCATTATGGCCCATTCATTTTGTAATCTCAAGTTTGTTTGCAAAAAAAAAGGCAACGGGTGGTATCTGTAGATAGGGTAGATTTTGATGTATGGGCACCCTTTTATAGCCTTACACTTTAATCGTCTATGTAGGTACTGGTGGCTGACAATCTGGTACATTGGAGCAGTATAACATTCACTCACCCCATCAGTGCTCGGTGGTAAAGGACCAAGATGGGACTAAATTCTGCACCTCTGTATTAGCCAACATGCCATACTTCTTGCCTTCCCACAATGTGATAGTGACTAATAAGATTACAGATGCAAGAAGTCAATTTTTAAAAAGCAAAATGCAAATATTTTGAAATTAGCCAAACAAAAATAATGGTAATGCACAATACAATCCCAATATGTATATATATCATCTAGTAGCATTGATTTGCTGACATAAGAACTTTAAGGGAAAAGTATGTATCAGCATCGCTCTGGCTCTGCTAAAAATGTTGATTGAATGGATTGTCCATTTATTTATTATTAATGAAAACAGAAAACATAATGTAAATAAATTAATGATAAGCCCGGCACGCCCTGGGATTACTTAAGTTTTCTCTAATATTTCTTTTAGACATAAAACCACAAATAATTTGTTTATTGTGATAAAATAGAATGCTACAGATAGAGTCATTTTTTTGTTTCTTAATCCTAATGGGGGGTGATTCTCTATGGTATAAACATCCTTTCGTTTTTTGCTGAGCATCTTCATTATTAATTTAAGATTTTTGTTTTGACCCACGAGGGTGGCGCTAAAGTGTAACTTGTTTAAAAGAGAAATGGTTTAATGCACAGTAGGGGGGTGTTCCGGTGTAGGTTAATTGCCTTTCGGTGATGGTAACAGTGTCGGGTAAGAACAAGTCGTTTTTCTATCTCTATATGATTGAAAGGCTTGATATTATATCTGATATGACTGTCATGAAATGGAAATATTAGAAATTATTAGGATTGTAACATCGTTCAGCATGTAAGTCTAGTTGAACCAAAAAACATTGCCAGCAAGGAAAAATATTAATAAAGGGGTCCCACCTACCTGTCAACCATATTGGTCATCATACTTCCTTAAACCGCTGGAATTGTTGAATAGAAGTGATAGTAGTTTAAGGTGGGCAGCTTTGATAAGGCTTGTTTGATCAGTAAGTGAGACTACATTTTATGATATGTAAAGTCTCTTCTCTTCCCAGCATGCACCACTTCTTTGTGTGTGGAGTGTTTCGTCAAGGGGTTTGCGTGCTTAATTTGGTGTGTCAACATGTGGTGGTGCGGAATGGGTTGGGCCAAACATGCGCTCTACTAAGGAGAACTGAATCAACCAGCAGCTGAGACCATAAGGACATATAGGGGTCTTGCAAAACAGAATCAGTAATTAAAAACATGGCAGACATTCCAGCCGCCGCCTCCCGGGGTGGTTTTGGAGTTAAGCTCTTATGGGGTGTGAGGGGGGTGAGTGTTAGGGGCATGGCACGGGGTGTTCAGGTGAGTTCGTGGTGGCCAAAAGGGTGCGTGGGGAGGGGGAGGAGGAAATTAGAGTCCTTCCCATTTTAAGGAGACCATCCCAGAATGGATAAGCTTCCGCGAGATGCAGGAGTCGGATCGTGACATTGAGAATTCACTGGATGGGCAGACTATGGTCACTGAAACTAGAAAATACTGAAATACTGAATACTGAAAACATGTGTTTGTGCTGATCTTCATAGGGAACTTCACAATTGGCCATGATTTACCAACATACCCGATTGCCTTGTTTGTCTGACCTGGACAAACAGGCAACCGGAGGCGGCGTCGGCCGCCCTCACCCACATACTACACATATTTTCTGACCAACTTTACACGGTAATATTGGACGGTCACCAAAAATATTGTATGGTGTGTACCTCCTTAACACTTTCATTCTGTTTTGTTTTTTTTGGAGCAGTTAATAAATTTAGACACTGCTAATCTTAGTCCTGACGCAGGAATTTGATAGAGGAAATACAGGAAAAAGAAAAAAAAGAAAAGTCATTATTATAAAAAAGTTAATTGTTCTTTATGTGATTTAATTTATGGATGGTATCTATGTTTTACTTTAATAAAATAAAGATACATTAGATCTATTTTTCTCTTTCTCCTCCTTTATTTCTAATTTTAACCCCCACCAATGAATTTTAGAATTGATGATTGTGTTTAGGGTCTGCCTTTGGACCCACATACCAGTTTAGCCACAGGTAGGTAGATATCCAAGTGCACTCAGCCAATGTGGGTGCCGACTTCCAAACACTTAACCACCTCCAGGGAAGTAATTATAAATGGAACAAGACAAGAAGTTGCATACCAGGGTGGATGGTGATTTATTAAAAACAATTATCAAAACACATTGGGGGTACAATCCTCTTCTCAGGTGAAACTGAAGGGGTCTTGTACTACCGAAATGTTGTTTGTTTAAGTAAATCACCATTAACACTGGAGTGCTCTTGCCTTGTTTCCACATACCAGTATAGACACAAGCGTATTGAACAGGACCGATGGAGAGAGGAACTTCGAGTGTACTATACTATTCTTGTTGTATGCCATGGGCAACTAATTTGTTGTAATCAATACATTTGTGTAACAGTGGCTACACCTAACAATATGGCTACAGTTGTCACATTGTTTAAAACAGACATTGTGTAAATAATGGACATTAGTGTAATGCTGGCCATTGTCACTAGGCAGACATAGATAGATTGAAGTTCAGTTATAGACCAATGTCTTATCAAGTCAAGCAAGAACTCTCTTACCTTCCTACGTACTGTAATGTACCCGACTGACCCATTTTATTAGTGACTGAAAAAAAAAAGAACAGGCAAGGCGGTTCTCGGACAGTGTGCAAACTTTTTGGGGGGGAAAAACATCAGCTAAAAGTACAGTGTATGGGCACCTTTATTCTTCAGATAACTAACAATATGCTGAAGAGTATATCTAATGAATAAGTGATGAGTCCGATTCCATTTGGAATTGCCATTTCAAAAATCTGCGCTTGGCGTGGTGGAGTGAGAATGGGCCGCAGGAAAGGGGTTGGCATGGCCTGCTAACACTGTCCCCATGCAGATGGGGGGGGGGCTAGCAGGGTATTCCTTCAGGATATAAGGGGTCCCAAAGCTCAAAAACCGGACCACCCTTGGTCCTAAAAAGACCTTTGTCCGGTCTTGCTTTTATCCTTCTATGCCACCTCCTTAATCTTTCTGAATTCCTGCTGCCACTTTCTTCTCATTTGGAGCTGGGATTGTAAGGTAAGGATTTTATTCACTACAGAATGGGGCCAGTATGGGGTTAGTTATAGTTTGTGGGGGTGGACATGGATTTTAGCATTGCCCTGTAAATGTTGCAATAAAAATGTACTTTTTTACATCTTCCCCGACACCTCCTTCTGCTTCCTTGCCACCTTCATCTTCGCCGCCGCCTTCCTCTTCCACATCCCGACGTCTTCTGAGCTCCAGCACATTGCACCTTTCCACAGTATTGTGGAAATACAAATACAAAATATGATTGGCTAATATTGCATGCTAACGTGTGTTTATGTGTGTGAGTTTTTTTGTTAATCCGGAAAGGGTCGGGACTGTCAGAGGAGCCAGCAGTGGACGCGCTCGCGGGTAAGTTCCTCCCTGCAAAACAGGAAATAGGTAATTTATTAGTGGAACTATCCTTTAAAATACAGTACACAAGGTTGTGATTAACAACTATGTAAATGTTGACCAAGCAGTACACAAAACATCTTTATTACTTTTAAATAAAAATGTAATTACGTTTACAGATTCTGCTTAATATGCACCAGTACAACATTAAAAAACATATACTTTAATTTTCCATTGCAATATATCCCACATTTTGAAATTTGAGATTGACAGGCAAGGCACATACCACTCTAATGGTTGCCAATGGTCCGGATTTTGGGGACATTTCCCACTCTCCTTATGTCCTGCAAAGAGAGCAGAACCTGCAAAAATGAGGGAAATTGGCCCTGTGCTCCCAGAAAGAAAATAAAGTCAAATATTGCATATTATATAATGCTAATAATATACGCGTTGTTCATGTATAACGTCATGTAACCCCGTTCCGGTTCTGATTAACTATACGTGCAATTACTCGTGCATGGCGCTATAGCTATAGAACCAGGAAGTGTCGCAACCTGCCAGTGTGACAGTGGAGGATTGCATCAAATGTAAGTATCTTTTATCTTCGTTTTCTGGCTCCTGAGATATTGATTGAAGACTGAAAGGTAAGGCATAGCCCTTAACCTCCCGGTCTTCATTCAATGCATTAAGAGGTATCTCCACCTTCGATATATTTTTTTAATATAATGTTGGCTATCCCTTCCCACCCCCAGCCATTATATTAGATGGGTAAAAAAAATGACAACTGTAATTACAATTCTTAAGTGTAAAAAAAAAGGAAAAATCTAGTTGGTAAAATATGGTGGGAGTGTTTTTTTTAAAATAGGTGTGGTCTTTAGAAAAATCTGGGTCTCCGTAAGTATGTCCCTGGAATTGTTTTTTAAAAACTGTTGGCAGACATATGGAAAACAATATGTGAAACAGTATCCCTACCTAGCCAAGGCTATGGCCACAGCAGGAATTTTCAACACACATAGTAAATTATTGGGAAATTATGATAATATATTAGGAAATGAGAAAATCCTTTGTCAGCAAAAATAACAACAGTATAATGATTTTTTTATTCCTCTTTTCTCTTTAAATAGACCAAAAAAAGTAGACAGCAAAAGTTCTGTGGGCAGCGTTGAGGAAGTTGCTGATCATTCTGGAACCTTTGTCGCAGAATATTTTAACCTACTGTAACACATTCAGTAACCTGTTTCAGTGACCATTGCTATTAAGAGGATATAGTTTGCATTGTTAAAGGGTATCTTCACCCCAAAAACAAAAAAATTGTGTTAATAAGAAAGCCCCCCTAAACCTAGACCTTGTTAGATTTAACAACCCACTCGGCCCCTAAAGTTATGTTTTCGCCCAATTGCCCAATTTGGCTCCTAAAGGTCGTACCAAACCTCGTTCCTCGGCTCCTTCTGCTGTTCTTTACACAAAAGCAGCAGAAGAAGGGGCGGCACAGCGCCGTGTCAAGTGATTGGCTGAATCTCTATGCGAAGAGCAGCAAGAAGACGGCCAGGACGAGGGACGAAGGCTGGTAGTACTTTACAAGCAAAATTGGGCAATTTAAATATAGCATCTAGGGTTGGAGGGCTTTCCTTCTCCTTAATCATATACTTCTTTACTAAAAGGGATCAGGAGGAAAGGGAGGAAGCAAAGGGGGGACGGGATCTCTGGCACATGCCACAAACCTCTAAGAGGACCAGAGGAGCAGAGTCACAGGCACGAATTACATCAGAGTGCCTGTAAATTTCTCTCTAATAATTTTTCTAGACTTTATCAGGCCCTGCAGGACAACCATTGCAGCCAGAAGAGAAAGGTAGGGGTCACACTGGCAAATTTTAGTTGGGGGGGTGGACATGCCCTTTAAGCTTCAAACAAGTTAGAGGATCCAAAACCCACACTGGGTTATACAACTAGACTTGCTCAGTAGCCTTAAGCAGAAATATCCACTCATTTCTCCATTAGTAGAGAAAATAAATTTGCATTTATTTTACTGAAGCAAATCACGCATGCACTGCAAATGAAAACAGTGCATAGACTAGAGAATTGTTTATATTAAGGTTTTACATTTTTTTCTCTTTAATAATACAAAATGATTGTGGAGCAAAGTTCAAAGAAAGGAGCAGAAATAATGTTTAATATGTCTATGGTTATGTATTTGTTTTTCTTATAGAGGGCAGGACAATATTAGTGATAAGGGCTGAGTGTATTACCGCATTCAAATGTACAATAGCTACTAGACATTGATTATGTGTTGTTCCAAACCCGTTTCCTATTAGAAACTGACGATTTCGAAGTTCTTATATTTTATATCCAACTTCGAATATACAATATCGAACTTACAATATTCGACATTGAACAAAGAAAATGATTGGAACTTACCTCACATTGAAAATTGTAAAATCCGATTTCAGTGCAAACGTAAAAATCTACAATCGTGTGTTCTTAAAGTGCCTGAGACGTTTCCGCTCACAGTATGAAAAAAAATGCTTTGTGTGGGTGAGATAGGATATTTAGCCTTTTACAGCAGAGCGTGATGTACAGATGACTAATTGTGTTGTGGAACATTTTAGCAACTGTGCAAGAAAATACATACATATCTTTAATTAAAGGACATTCTTCCCTATTGCATAAAACTTTCTCAATGTTTCTTCTCACAAAAATATAGCATCTTAAAGAAATGAAAATCTTGGAGAGTTGCTTTCATCTCCCTGGATTGAGCACACTGAGCATGCCCAGACTGTAAACAGGGGAGGGGGACGACACCAGGGAAGTAAGAAGAAAAATACATTTGTAATGCTATTGTCTTATAATGCTGTTTTTTATTTTTATAAAATCAGTTAGAAAGTCAAGTGATTTCTTTAAACACAGATTGTGTGATTTTGTAATACTTGTTATTAACATTGGTAAAATTACCATAATGCTTATTGATATTGAGTCCTACAGTTCCTTAGAAGCGTATGTGAGAATTATTCCCCTAGGAACCAAGTTTTCATAGTTACATAGTAATTGAGGTTGAAAAAAAAATACATCAGTCCAACCTTTTCATCCTCATTTTTAACCCTACCCAACAGCTGATCCAGAGGAAGCCCAAAAAAAAAAAAAAGTAAAAAAAAAAAGGAGGATTCCTTTCCAGACTCCAAACAGCACATTGGAAAGTATCCCTGTACCAACGACGATATGTATACAGTACTATGTAATTATATTCCAGTAATTCTCAATAGTATATACTGTATCATCCGTTAAAGTCGACCAACCAGAACTATTCATGTACACTGTCATTAATACCAGTAAATTACCTCAATATTATATAGTACCATCAACCTTTGTACACCAACATCCACGAACTAACAGTAGTATAAGTATTCCAATAACCAGTAATTTCCTCAATATTATATAGGTATCCCTGTACCAACCAGAGCTACCGTATACTGTATTAATACCAGTAATTCTCAATATTATATAGTCCCTGTACCAACCAGAACTAGTATATGTATTAATACCAGTAATTCTCAATATTATATAGTATGCCCCGTACAACCAGAACTACAGTATAATGCAAATTAATCCAGTAATTCTCAATAGTTTACAGTATCCCGAGCCTATAGGGCCAGAGCTGAGGAGTAGATTGCAATTAGAAGACCGTTAGAATCTGCAAAGTGACAAGGAAGGAACATTTATTTATATTGTTTTTACTTATTGCTATTTAATTATTGTCATACAGATCAATGGTATGAACTGATGTGTCCACTACTGGCACTGTTCATCTTAATGAATCAGATTACATTCAATTGACTCTCACTATAGCAGTCTCTCTAAAAGAAGTGGAGATAAGTATTGTTGTTGCCGAACTGGAGCTCCAATTATTGGTAATTTATGCTTATTATATATGTTGATGGTAACAAAGGGTATATAGGAGGGTTTTGGATTTTTATGTGTATAGGATTATTGGTTATTAAATATAGTTTTTATGAACCCACTTAGCTGGATGCTATATTTATATATTGTTATATTTCATATGCTTATTTACAGTATGTATGTATATTAGTTATTACATTTTTTGCATGGGAACATCATCCACATTGATTTGAGTGCTCTACATTCATTTCTTTCTGTGATAGGAATAGTCATGGTACAGTGTATGCTCATTCATTTCTTTTGTGATAGGAACAGTCATGGTACAGTGTATGCTCTTTATTAATTTCTTTTTGTGATAGGAACAGTCATGGTACAGTGTATTGCTCTTTATTAATTTCTTTCTGTGATGGGAACAGTCATGGTAAAGGTATGCTCTTTATTCATTTCTTCTGTGATAGGAACAGTCATGGTACAGTGTATGCTTCTACATTCATTCTTTCTGTGATAGGAATAGTCATGGTACAGTGTATGCTCTTCATTCATTTCTTTCTGTTATAGGAACAGTCATGGTACAGTGTATGCTCTTTATTAATTTCTTTGTGATAGGAACAGTCATGGTACAGTGTATGCTCTTTATTAATTTCTTTCTGTGATGGGAACAGTCATGGTACAGAGTATGCTCTTATTCATTTCTTCTGTGATAGGAACAGTCATGTGTACAGTGTATGCTCTTCATTTATTTCTTTTTGTGATAGGAACAGTCATGGTACAGTGTATGCTCTTTATTAATTTCTTTCTGTATGAGGGAACAGTCATGGTACAGAGTATGCTCTTCATTCATTTTTTCTGTGATAGTAATAGTCATGGTACAGTGTATGTCTTTATTTATTTCTTTTGTGATAGGAACAGTCATGGTACAGTGTATGCTCTTCATTTTTTCTTTTGTGATAGTAACAGTCAGGTACAGAGTATGCTCTTCATTCATTTCTTTCTGCGATAGGAATAGTCATGGTACAGTGTATGCTCTTCATTCATTTTCTTTGTGATGGAAAAGTCATGGTACAGTGTATGCTCTGCATTCATTTCTTTCTGCGAAGGAAAGTCATGGTACAGTGTATGCTCTTCATTCATTCTTCGCGATAGGAATAGTCTGGTACAGTGTATGCTCTTCATTCATTTCTTTCTGTGATGGAACATAGGATCATGGTACAGTGTATGCTCTTCATTTATTATTTCTGTGATAGAAACAGTCATGGTACAGTGTATGCTCTTCATTTATTTCTTTTTGTGATAGGAACAGTCATGGTACAGTGTATGTCTTCATTTCTTTTTTCTGTGATGGAACAGTCATGGTACAGTGTATGCTCTTTATTAATTTCTTTCTGTGAAGGGAACAGTCATGGTACAGAGTATGCTCTTTATTCATTTCTTTCTGTGATAGGAATAGTCATGACAATTATTTGATTGATTGCTTTAAAGTGAAGATGTTAGGTGATATAGGGACTGGCTCTTTTAACCACATCTGAGCACACTATGAATCACTGGATTATACAATTAATGTGTAGAGTAAAAGTACTGAGGCAGTACAAGGGCATTGTAAAGTCAAATAATACACACAAAAGCAGCATTGTGAGTGTAGCTGGAGAGCTTTGTCCGGTTTCTAATGAACAGTTTACACCATCCTCTTACTGACCCTGCTCATCACATGTTGCTAAATGGAACACTTTGTATGAAGTGATCATCTTAAACAAAATATAAAAATGACATTAGAAAAGATTTTATTTAGATCCTTATCAATGACAACAAAGCAAACTGTTGACATACTCAATAAGTATTCGCTAGCCCAGCTGTGAAGTGTATAGGAATTTGTGATCACCTCATCCTCCAGTGGTTTATAACCATCTGCACTATTGTAATGGAAATACAGTTGGTACATTCTGGGATTATTAGTGCTGGTCAATTAGGTTAAGATTCCCAGTAGGAGATAATGGACAATGCAGTGATTTCCAGGAAACTAAACCTCATTTATACAACAAAATAGATTTTATACAAGGACATTAAAAAGGAATTATAGAGGCAAATTGTCATGTCAATAATAACTGACTTATTATTGAACATGAAAAAAATCAGCTTATATGTTAATTGTGTGTATAAGAATTACAATTAGAAGTCAACAAAACTGTTGAGTTTGGTTTGGTTGCGTTTGTGTGTTTTTATGACATATGTATTGTATGGCTTCTTTTAAATAAAAATGCAATATTTAAAAGGAACCAGCAATACATGTGTCAAATAATAGAGGCACAAAGTACATCTCTAACAAGTATTTATTTTAAGATTTGAGTAGGAAGTAGATTCTGGTACAGCAGTGGATGTGGATGTATACTAGGATTTGTTAAGGCTTTGATACTGTGCCACAACGGTGATTATGTGTAAACTGTGGTCTATTGGCCTTGAAAAAAACATTTCTACATGAATAGAGAATGGGTGTTGATAGGCGCATGCAGAGAATCGTTGTCAATGGAGCTTTATCTATCTTGGCTAAAGTCCAAGTGGAGTGCCTCAGGTTTCTGTACTGGGGCTACTTCTATTTATTTACTTATTAATATTAGAAGTG
The DNA here is from genome assembly GCA_019447015.1 of Hymenochirus boettgeri. Classification (NCBI taxonomy): domain Eukaryota; kingdom Metazoa; phylum Chordata; class Amphibia; order Anura; family Pipidae; genus Hymenochirus; species Hymenochirus boettgeri. The sequence goes on from CM033471.1 coordinate 42,359,433, forward strand.
GGTATTGAGGGCAAGGTCTCTGTATTGCTGACACAAAATTAATATGGAGCTTTGGAAAATTAATGAGTGCAATAGCAATTTTATTTCTCGAACCACTGTTAGGTAGGATTCACGAGTAGGTTAAAAGGTTGGACTAGATGGATGGATGTCTTATTCAACCCCAATACTATGTAACTGTGTAAATTTATTTATAATTAAGGTGCAAAAATTGCCTGAGCTGTTAATTTGCCAAACAATCGGTGATATACCTTTTTACTGGTTAGAAAACATTTGATAAAATCTTATTGGTTGCTGCAGATCAAGAACAAAGGAAACATTTGTGCCTCTATTGAATAAGGTCCCAATGTTTTATACTATTTGTAGAATATGTATATATTATATCAAAGAAAGTCAGTATGGAGGTGAATTTGGCGAACTTGCATTTGCTGCTAATAATTAAAGAGCACAGCTGTATGACATTTCACAAGAGACCGTCCCACACAGATGCTATTGTTCCTCTCTAGTCTCAGAAGAAGTGCATTTGTTACTAATTATGCAAGCTGAATAAGGTATAAAAATAGATGGAAAGATAAAATACATGAATAAAATAGAATAATCCAATGTACAGTTTTTTGCATTATCTGGTTTCTATTTTGTATCTAAGTTTCTTTAAAGGGTATCTAAACTGGGGAACTATAATTGTTACATACAAAAAATAGAAGCCTAGTGCACAGCCAATTAATTTGCTTACATTTTACTTTACCATTGTAATGCGACTTAAAAAGCCTGCCCTTCTCTCTGGATAAATTAAAGCAATTAGTTCATAACTTGGCCAAATTATTTTAAGCCCAGCAACCACTTCACGGTTTGCTTATACTGCTGGGTCCTAACTTTTAACCTTTTTACCTATTAACCTTTTACCTTCTTATGAGACGTAATTCTCAGAATTGTCTGCCTATAATTCTTCCCAACAACCACTAAACTTACATTTAGCTGTTAATCAAGTGCCTTATTATCATAAACTATTCTTGTGTGAGCAGTTTTGCTGTACTGGAAAAGTGACAGAGTTTTGACAGTTGGAATGCTGTGTGCTGTGTGCAGTTTTGACAGTTGGTTTGTGGGGAAAGTCAGGTCAGATGGAAGTGGGAATGGTTAAAAGTGGGAGGGGGGATACTGCTCCTGAGCAAAACATGTGCTGGGTAAAGGCATGCAGCACATGCTTACACATATTTATATATAGATTAAAATGAGGAAAAATCTTATTATTACTGCCGTTCTGGTTGATACGGGAGACGATTATAATATTGAGAATTATGGTATTAATACATATACTTAGTTTGGTGGTACGGGGATACTATATATATTTGAGAATTACTGGTATTAATACAATACTAAGTTCTGGTGGTACGGGGATACTTAATAATTGAGAATTACTGGATTAATAAATATACTGTAGTTCTGGTTGGTACAGGGATACATATATATTGAGAATTACCGGTTATTAATACATATAAGTTCTGGTTGGTACAGGGATACTAAATATGAGAATTACTGGTATTAAACATATACTGTAGTTCTGGTTGGTACGGGATACTATATAATATTGAGAATTACTGGTATTAACATATACTGTTTCTGGTTGGTACAGGGATACTATATAATATTGAGAATTACTGGTATTTATAACATATACGTAGTTCTGGTTGGTACGGGATACTATATGATATTGAAATTACTGGTATTAATACATATACTGTAGTTTTGGTGGTACAGGGATACTAATAATATTGAGAATTACCGGTTATACATATAAGTCTGGTTGGTACGGGGATACTTAAATATTGAGAATACTGGTATTAATCATATACTGTAGTTCTGGTTGGTACGGGATACTATATAATATTGAGAATTACTGGTATTAATACAATACGTAGTTCTGGTTGGTACAGGAATCTATATAATATTGAGAATTATGGTATTAATACATATACTGCGTTCAGGTTGGTACAGGGATACTATAAATATTGAGAAAAACTGGTATTAATACATATATTGCAGTTCTGGTTGGTACAGGATACTATATAATATTGAGAATTACTGTACTGGTATAATAGATATACTGTAGTTCTGGTTGGTACAGGATACTATATAATATTGAGAATTACTGGTATTAATACATATCTGTAGTTCTGGTTGGTACGGGGATACTAATAATATTGAGAATTACTGGTATTAATACATATACTGCGTTCTGGTTGTACGGGGATACTATATAATATTGAGAATACTGTATTAATACATATACCTTAGTTTGGTTGGTACGGGGATACTATATAATATTGAGAATTACTGGTATTAATACATATACTAGTTCTGGTTGGTACGGGGAACTTAATAATATTGAGAATACTGGATTAATACATATACTGTAGTTCTGGTTGGTACAGGGATACTAATAATATTGAGAATTACCGGTATTAATACATATAAGTTCTTGGTTGGTACGGGATACTTAAAATATTGAGAATTACTGGTATTAAGACATATAGTGTAGTTCTGGTTGGTACGGGATACTATTAATATTGAGAATTACTGGTATTTATACATATACTGTAGTTCTAGTTGGTACGGGGATACTAATATATTGATAATTACTGGTATTAATACATATAATGTAGTTTGGTGTAAGGGATACTATATAATATTGAGAATTACCGGTATTACATATAAGTCCTGGTTGTACGGGGATACTGTAAAAATTGAGAATTACTGGTATTAATGCATATACTGTAGTTCTGGTTGGTACGGGCATACTATATAATATTGAGAATTACTGGTATTAATACATATACTGTAGTTTGGTTGGTACAGGGATACTATATAATATTGAGAATTACTGGTATTAATACATTACTGTAGTCTGGTTGGTACAGGGATACTATATAATATTGAGAATTACCGGTATACATATAAGTCCTGGTTTGTACGGGGATACTGTAAAATATTGAGAATTACTGGTATTAATGCATATACTGTAGTTCTGGTTGGTACGGGCATACTATATAATATTGAGATAAAGATCAACCAGGTACAACCAGTAACAATGCCAGTCTCCAGCAAAAAAGATCAACCAGGTACAATCAGTAACAATGCCAGTCTCCAGTAGAGATGGCAGAACTTTGGAAAGTTCGGTCCGTTTTCGAACTTACGAACAATATGTAAAGTTCGAAAACGAACCCATTAAAGTCAATGGAAGTCAATAGTTTGAAAAGATCGAATGAAATACAATGGTAACTTATTGTAAATGGCTGTGGGACCTGGGAAATAGTCTGGGGAACATGTTCGAATATCCAGGACTTTCGAAAACTCGATTTTACTCTCACGCTTGCTACTTTCGAGCTCTCGCGTTCGAACATTCGATAATTATCCCATGAACGACTTGCAGATTTGAGAATTTGATATTTACTCGCGAATAGGTATAATAGACATTTTACTCGCGGATTCGATATTTGATATTTACTCGTGTATTGGTATAATAGACATTTTACTTGCGGATTAGAAAATTCGATATTTACTCACGTATTGGTATAATAGACATTTTACTCCCAGATTTGAAAATTCGATATTTACTTGCGTATTGTTATAATAGACATTTTACTCGCGGATTCGATATTCGATATTTACTCGCGTATTGGTATAATAGACATTTTACTTGCGGATTTGAGAATTCGATATTTACTTGCGTATTGGTATAACAGACATTTTACTTGCGGATCTAAGAATTCGATATTTAGTCGCATATTGGTATAATAGACATTTTACTTGCGGATTTGAGAATTCG